>VZTY01028927.1:0-56165 GCA_013400935.1 Turnix velox
AAGGGATGGGATGGAGACCTGTCAGATGAGTGGGGAGGGTGCCAGCTGGTATTTTGAAAGGGGATTGCTTTGTGGGACTCAAAGCAGGTGCCAACCCAGGTCTCAGCTGGATGTTCTTGGAGGTTAATGTGCTCTCTCTGCTCTAGGTCCTACCCGCCCTGTCACCCTCTTCACCTTTGTGGTCCTCCTCTTCTGCATCATCTTCTCCTTCTTTGGCCTCTGCCTGAAAAAGCTGCAACCTCGGAGACCCTCCAGCTATCAGGTGAGCACAGGCACCCACCCAAATTGTTCCTTCACCCCACAATGTCCCCTCCCTGCCTCTGTAGATCCATCATTTCCTCCTGCTCTCCTCCTTCTCCTCAGATGTCCGACCAGTCTGATGGAGCCTTCAATGACGTGGAGAGGAGCAGCGTCTCTTCCACCCCCAATTCCAATGTAAGTCCCTCTCCCCATCCCTGCTGTGTCCCCTCTGCCTTGTCCCCCTGGATCCTCACCTCCTGCCCCTCCCTGGGGCAGCTCTTTGTGGCCACTGTCCTGCAGGAGCCCGAGCTGAGCCTGACACCAGCAGCCTCCCCAGCTCACCAGTCCTACGGCACCATGGGCAACCACCTGGAGCCAGCAGAGGATGGAGAAGATGGGGGGCTGCAGAGCTTTGAAACTGAGCTGGAGACAGTGGAGGGGGACTACAGGAGTGGCTCCGTGCTGGAGAGCCAGGCCCGCTACCAGTGAGCAGCCCTGCTGCTGGGGCAAGGACCAGCCATGCTGAGAGCAGAAGACATGCTGGGGGTGCACAAAGAGACATTCCTGGCACTGGTAGGGACCACCTTGCTCATGGTGACAAGGGGACAATGGGAATGATGTGAGGGTGACACCTCACTGCTTGGGAGGTGGAGGGAGGCTCTGTCAGCCCCTCCTCCTGCTTGGATGGGTGTAGCATCCCCTGTTCTCCCTCACCCCCACCTGCCTCTTGCAGCCCAGGGTGGGGAAGAGGGGGTGCAGTGGTGTGGGGAGAGGGTGTCTCTGATGGGCTGTGTTTAAGGAGCAGGAAGGAGGTTCTGGCCCCTCCATGAGAGGGGAGCAGCTCAGACAGCTCAAGTGAATGTGCCCACCACTTTGCTGCCCTGTGGGTCCTCAGTAGCAGGTGACAGCCACCCCTAACTCTTGCTTCTTACCCTGCCCACCCACTGCTTGTGGTGGCTGTCCCTCTGTGCCCACCTCTGCTGCCCCTCCCAAGGCTTTGCCATTGAAGCAGGGACTGCTGCAACCTGTGTTGCTTTGGTGGAGGAGGTGAGTCCTCCCCTGCCTGCCTGAGCACACAAGGCAAGCATCAAAATGCTAAACCCAGCTCTTCTCAACCCTCTCACCTCATCCCTCTGCCACCCCTGCACCGTGCCCTTGTGTCCTCAGGGATGAGTGAGAGAGCAAGGGATGAGTAAAAGGTGATGGGGGCAACTTCTCATCATCATGCTCCCTCCACCAGCATCCCCCTCGTGCTCTCTTTGGAGCTGGCCACACATTGCTCTGTCCTCATTGCCACCAGACATGGGGTGGGGGGAAGCTGTCAGAACCCCAGCCTTGGGTCCTGGTCCACCTCCACACGAGGTGCAGTCATGAGATGCTCCCCCAGCAGCCACACCACCTCCTGAGTGGGAGTCCTGCTGTCATCAGTGTAAATGCACCAACCTCTGCCTGGATGGGATCCCCGTGGAAGCCTCTGGGACAATGGCAGACCCTCTACCCTGCTCGACCCCCTCTGTCCCACCTATTGGCCCTACTGGCTTCTTTCTCAGCCCTGCTTTGGCCTCAGGGCTGATTTTCCTGCTCCCGTTTTTTCCTTCAGAGCACTTCTTGCCACCAAACCCAGGGCCATGCAGGAGGGGAAGGGATGATGGTGCAGCTCATGCTGCTGTGCACAGCCCATGGCACCATGCCATGATGTTACTGGTGCCACTGGGAGGGGGGGTGTGTGGAAGGGGGGGAATAATGGCCTGCAAGTGCCTGGGCGGGGATTTCAAAGACAGCCCAACAGTGAGCTGTGCATCATTGTGGAACTCCAGTGGGCACTGTGTGGGTCTCAGCATTGTGGTCCTGTCCCACCACCCATGCTGGGTGTGATGGTGGCTCTAAGCCACTGAGGGAGGTTGCCATGAGCTCAGCTGCTCCCTCCCTGTCCCAGAAAGCACCTTGGGTGGCTTGTGGCTCCTTGTCCATGTGCCCTCAGGGCTGTGCACAGCTCAGCTGCTGCCCTGGGTGGCCCTGGATAGAGATGGGGAGGAGGAAGAGGGAGGGATGCTGGTGGCCTCTCTATCTCTCTGGCTGGAAGCAAGTGCCTGCAAGTGGCACCATGTCCTAGGGAGCTGCTGGTGCCTTGGCTGCCCCACTGTAGGATGGGCCAGAGGTCTGTACCTTCTTGTGATTTATTGCTATGACTGTGCCTTGAATAAAATGACTTCACCCATCTCCTGCTTGGAATGGCACTGGGGGAGGAGGAGGCTGTGAAAGTACCCAAGTACCCCAGAACCTGACCTCAGGCAAACCCCACAGAGCATTGAGGCAAGAAATGGAAACATCCCTCCCCCTGATGGCCCCCCCCGGCCTTTCTCCTCCCACCGTGTCCCCTTGGAAAGTACAACTCACCAGTGATGTCCTGCAGCAAAAACACGAGGAGGAGCATCCCTCAGAGAACAAATAGAGGCTGCTGCCCTTCCCCACTGGTGTTAAATAGGAGAGTGGGTGGAGGAGGCTGATCTGGAACATGTGGGGAGGGGAGGAGTCTCCAGTGGAGCCCAGGTGTGGGAGATTTGGGGGAAAATGTGCTGGAAAAGGGTTGGTGTGGAGCTGAGACAGGAGATGGAGGAAAAGAGGGGTGTGTGGAACCTGCCTAGAGGCAAACTGGGGAGAAAAAAGATGGGAGGACTTGAGTGTTCACTATGAGGGTGGTGAGACACTGGAACAGGTTGCCTATGGTAGGAGGATTGGAACTAGATGATCTTTAAGGTTCCCTTCCAAACCAAACCATTCTATGTCCCTGCTCTCTGTAGGGGATTGGACTAGATGGTCTTTGGAGGTCCTTTCCAGCTCTGTGACTCAAGGATTAGAGCCCTCCCTGGAGCAGTTAGAGCTGCTGGGGTTTCTCCACAGGAGAAATGGGATCTCTTGCATCTGTGAGCCCCCCCTGGAGCAGTTAGAGCTTCTGGGGTGACTCCACAGCCCAACTAGCTGTTGGATGCTGCCTGGAGCCAGGCAGGACTTGTCTGCAGGATTTGACCAGCAGCAGGTGAGCTGATGCTATCTCACAGATCAAAAGCAGCAGGGTTTTTTTGGGTTTTATTTTTCAGGCTGGTTGCTTAAAACTCTAATTCCATTAGAGGTCGTTAAATGTGGAGGGTAATGAGCAACCAGCAGCAGGGCAGCCTGTGTTAACCCCTCTGCTGCTCACCCATTCAATTACAGCTCACAAAAAGCTGCCCACAGTCAGTGCTGGGTCCCTTCTCACATCACTCAAGCTGAACTACACAGTGAGCACCAACTCCAAAGCCTGAACCAACCCCAAACCAATAAATCCCCCTCTGTCATCCTTATTTTTATTTAATTTTTTTGGCTTAGATGGGCCTTTTATATTAAAATAAACATCAGGCAGCAAAATGGGCTGAGACGCACTGTTGTTCTTTATTAAACAGTACAGCTGGGTATTAGAGGCACACCACGGGCTAGTTCAGATCTGGGAGGGGGTTTGCATGAAATATGGGACAGAAGAGGAGAATTATAAGGAGCTGGGAAAGCTAAAGGGAGCAGGGAGGGTTTAGGGCAGTAACATTCACCCCCTCACCCATCAAACTTGTCACAAAGAGCCAGAAGATCCCCCTCCATGAGGCTGAAGGATGATGCCTGAGGACAGAGTTGCAAAAAGGACATCCCAATTCCCAAATCACCCTGCCCCATACCATGAGGACCTACCTTGTCAAAAGGTAACACCTCCCTCCACCCCAAGCTGACTGGCATGAGAAAGGGGAGGACCTCATCTGAGAGAGAGAGAGAGCCATGGGTCATAATGTACAACACCAGGCTGCAGGATGAGGGGAAACTGGAACACAGAGAGGAGGATATTCTGCATGGAGATGTTCACTCCCTGTTCCACAGCACCCCTCACAATCCCAGCTGGAGGGCTCCTTGCTTGCTGGAAGTCTACAGCATCTCACAGAGCTGGCATCTCATCATCATCATCTAGCAGCCCTCTCCTGCCTCAGAGTGGGAGACAGATGAGTCTAGAAGGAATGTGTCCCCCCAGAACAGAACCATCTCAAGCCTCAACACCAGGCTCCTCCTGCTCTGAAGGAGCAGCACCTGAAAACTTGCTCTATGTCTTTGCCCTGTGGCTAGAGATGGCTGAAAATTTAGTTCTATCTGTCCCACAGTGTTCTTTCCCATAAATAAACTCTTTTTTTTCCCAGTGCTGATGTTCTTTTTTCCCCCAAAGCCCTCAGTCACTATCAGCCACTTTTAGGGATTTTTTTCCAGCAGATACTGCTGCTTTCTCACTCCTGCCTTGACACAGCACAGCTGCCTGCACCTCGCTCTGCTACAAAGCTCCTGTGCCTCAAGTGTGTCTGGGAGGGATGAGTGGAGGGTGAGGAGCTCAGCAGACAGGCACAGGGTGCAGCTGGGAAGAGCTCCAGGTCTTGACAGCAACAGAAGAGAGATTCCAGCTGTGCTTCCTCTGGCCACGAGCCAGGAGGATTTCTGGGAGCTGTTGCCATGACATGGTTGCAACCTTCATTTTTATTTTAAGACATTTTTTGCTTTGTATTTACTTGATGCTCCTTAACCACAAAACAGCCAAGAGCCACCATTGCTGCAGCAATGAGGTTAAACCAACCACTCAAATTATAGAATCATGGGATGGTTTGGGTTGGGAGGGACCTTAAAGATCATCTAGTTCCAAACCCCCTGCTGTGGGGAGGGACATCTCCCACTAGAATCAACACAAAGCCTTTCTGCTGGCAGATCAGACCTTCTAAAACTAGCCCAACTTCAGGATTAATGTGAACCTGCTGATGGAGGGTGAGGCAAGGCAGAAGACTAACCATCCAGGATTAACCATCCAGTGGTGACATGTTGGTGAAGAAGGAGGGGGGGAGGGAGGTTTAGAAGCTTCCTGAAGGTCTGGGGAGGATGGCTGCAGGGCTCCTACCCCTGCTGCTATCTCTCTGGAGAGAGACAAACCCACCCCTGCCACAGCTCTACAGCACAGGAGAATCACAGAATGATTTGAGATGGAAGGGACCGTGAAGATCATCTAGTTCCAACCCTCCTGCCATGGGTAGGGACGTCTCCCACCACACCAGGTTGCTCAGTGCCTCATCCAGCCTGGCCTTAAACACCTCCTTAAACACCTCCTTAAACACCTGGATTGAGGGGGCATCCACAGCCTCTCTGGACAACCTCTTCCAGTGTCTCACCACCCTCACAGCAAAGAAACAACCCCCCCAGGCTCATCTCCAGCCCAAATCGCCCCTCCTCCAATTTGCATCCACCTCTCCCAGTCCTTCCATTCTGCACCCTATTAAAAAGTCCTCCCTCAGCCTTTCTCTAGCCCCTTTCAGGGACTGAGAAGCTAAGAGAACAAAAGACCTGGAAGGTCTTGAGCAGGGCAAATAAGCCCAAGGAGGCTGTGCTGGCTGCCATCTAACTAGGGAGGGCAGCAAGAGAAGGGAAGATGAACCATCTGAAAACCAGAGGGAGTGCAAGGTGCTGGTGCTCTGGCTAGCCCAAGGGAAATAGGGGCAGGGCAGCCCTCCCTGTGCTGCAGCACTCCCAGGCTTCTCTGCAGAGACAGACCCTGCCAGCCCTGAGCAAAAGCAGGGACATGGCAGTGCCAGAGAGAGGCAGAATCAGCAGGAGAGCCCCAAAGCATGTGTGAGGAGGAGACAGTGATGGCTGCAGAGAAAGATGGAGGTGGAGAGAAGGAGAGAGAGCACAGTGTGAGCACCTTCTCCTCCCTCTTCCCCCCTCCCTGGGCTCCCACCCGAGTCTGCTGCCTGGCCTGGCATGGGGATGGTTGGAATCATCTACTCCCCTTCTGGAAGGCTCTCCCAACCACGCTGCATGGCTTTCACCACAGCACTGTAGAGTTTGCTCCAAGCCTCCCTCACGTCTGGGCTGAAGGCTGTGCCAAGGCATTTCTCTAGCATGTACAGCAGGGACTCACCAACAGCCTGCAGGACAAACAGGGAGGCACATCAGGCTCAGCATCTGGGGGGAAGAACACTCAGACCCTTCTCTTGCTTCACTGTCCCCTCCTCTTGCTTCACTGTCTTATTAGGAACAGGGCAGCTTAGAGGGGGTCCCCTCTTAGGTCCCCTGCTTAGAGGGGATTAGGTCCCATGCCAGCCCCTTCCAATTACCCTATTCTTGACCTCACCCCACACCCTGGGTGAGTGCCAAGGGTGCACACCATGCATGTAGCACCAAGGCAGAGGTCCAGCCCACCCTCCATGTCTCCCAGGCATGGTTAGCCAGCCCCATCCCATGGCAGAGCAGGGCTGAGCAATGCCCCCAACACCAGGTTGGATGCTCAGGACCTGCCCTGTTGCTTCTCAGGCCCTTCTGTGGGGCATTGAGATGAGCAACCCCATCCAGGAGCAACCACACAACAAACATGGGTCTGGTGAGGGTCAAAAACCTAAGTAGAGAAAGACTCTGCTCCCTCCAAAGAGGACCAAAGTTAACAGTAACAGGAGGGGGACATGAAGTTTCCTTCAACCTGCCACACTCTGCTGCATTATCCCGGATTTTTGGCTGTGCCTGATGGCAGGAGAAGAGTAAGCAAGAGTTTAATATGGAAGATGGTCCTGCCTTACTGGGGTGGAGGAAGAAGGGTCTAAGATGCAGCTACCCCATCCCAGTGCAGACACAGAGAGAAGTGTGGTGAGGTCTGCCCATGGTGTTTGGTGCAGAAAACCAGAACCCGGGGGAAATGCTGAGCCTGAATCCTTGTACCCCAAACTAACTGCAGTTCTCTTCAAACAGGGGCAGTGTCTTTGTCCTCTCTGTTCTTCTTTACTGGGTTTGCTCAGAGAGGGCAGAAAATGAGAGGAACTCAAGGGTTCCATCAGTGTCACCAGGCAGGTGGCAGCTCAGGGGCTGCCCTGACCTACCAGCTCTCTCTCCAGCCAGGGTGGTGGGCACAGAGGGATGGGGACAGCTGAGGGCTACACAAACCACTGCCATGGGAAAAGAGAGGATTCCTCACCGAGAAAGACTCAACCTTCACACCAACTGCCTGGTGCTTCTTGCCAAGGTTGCAGAGATATTCTTCCAGGCAGGACAAGTCCTCCAGGTGGCTCACAGCAGCATCGATCACCAGCATCACCTGCAGAAGGACAGAGACACTTTAGCTCTGCTTCCATGCCAGGGGAACAAAGAACCTGCCTGACTCTGCTTTACCCTTCTGGGCATGACCTCCTAAGCACAGGGAACATCCTCTGAGCTTTCCTTTGCTCTGCTGTGACCTGTGTGACACACCAGCCACAACCTATGGGCTTTATCCTCCATCCTACAGCCCCCCTCTCACCTTCCTGACGTGCTCCAGGAACTCGGGGGCAGACAGGCACTCCTGAGGGCTGGAGAACTGTTTACAGTTGTACTGGAAAAGGGGCAGGAGGTCAGGGTCCAAGTCGAACAACCTGCAATGGCAAGAGAAAAACCTTCATCTCAGCTTTAGAGTCCTCCTTACCCTTGAAACAACTCCAACAGCAGTCCCCTCCTCTTCCTCTACCTCCCTTCTCACCTACTGATCCCTCCCCACCTGTAAAGGACTCAGAAGTTCTGAAAAGACTCAGTTTAGATCAATCCAAGTTACTTACAGTCAAAAAAGTCTCTATTTCTCAAGCTCCCAGCCCCACGTTCCAGACAATCATTTACAGCACCAGGTAGGGTTTCCTCTCACCTTGGTCCCCCTCCCCACATTCTTGTCATTGTCTCAATTCTTCCCAAGAGCAACCTGGTCTAGTGGAAGGTGTCTCTGCCCACGGCAGGGGGGTTGGAACTAGATGATCTTTAATGTCCCTTCTAACCCAAACTATTCTAGGATTTCCTTGAGCCAGATACTGCCCATAGAGGACAAGAGAAATCAGGCAAGACTCCTCTTCTCCCCACCCTGCACATTAAACTACTCCTCTCCACCACACCTCCCAAAAATTGCTGTCACAGCTCACAGCCCTGTCATGTGAGGTTTGGCTCCTGCCTGCTACACTCACTCCACAAGCTGGTCATCAACTCTCCTCCTGTCCTTTCTAAGTGACTTTTTATGGATTTTTTCCTCTTCTCATAGTAAAGATATTAATCTGCTTTGGAAAAGCACGGGGTTGAGTTTTAGCCATTCCCCCACAACTTGGTTTGCTCTGCTCTGAGACTGAATCCCTCTCCAGCAGCCAGGTCTCTCCCTGGGGCTGTCGGGAACAATAAGGAGATCCCTTCTATACACTCTCCAGAGTTGGGTGGGTACACAGCTCTCATAGAATTATAGGGTTGGAAGGGACCTCCAAAGGCCATCTAGTCCAACCCCCTGCAGTGACAGGGACATTTTGCACTAGATGAGGTTGCTCAGTGCCTCAGCAATGTCTCGAGGCATTGATGGAGTCTCCACAACCTCTCTGGGCAACCTGCTCCAGTGTCTCACCACCCTCACCCTAAAGAATTTCTTATATCAAGCCTGAATCTACCCCTTCCAATTTACATCCGTTGTTTCTAGTCCTCCCATCCCATATCCTATTAAAAAGTCCTACCCCAGCCTTTCTGTAGCCCCCTTCAGGTATCGATAAGTTACTCCCTGATAACTTACTCAGGTCCCCCCTGAGCCTTCTCTTCACCAAGCCAATGTCTCCCATAACCCTGCCCTAGTTTCAAACCCCTTCTCCTCATAGCCCCTCATCCTGTCATTCCATACCCTGGCAGCTCTTCAAACCCCCCAAATCCCGGTGTCCGGGGGGGGATCGATGTGCAGAAAGGCACAAAACCTGCCGATGTCTCTTCTCCTCACCCCCCATCATCCTATAACAAAGTTTTTCCCGGCGGAGGGTGGGCAAAGCCATGAGGAGCGCAGGGAAGAGGGGTGGGGGCTTCCTTCCTATCCCGCTCCCCCCAAGCTGAGAGCCAGGAGAACCCGTCCATCTTCCCCCACACACACCCAGCCTCCCAAATCCCGAGTGGGTGGGCTGGAAGAGTCCACATCCCGTCCCTACAAGCCCCGCTCACCTGGCGAAGAGGACGAGGCCGTGCTGTACGGGGTTGGCGCTCAGCCGCCGCCAGCTCTCCCGGATCAGATCCCGCTGCCCGGCAGACAGCGGCATCTCGCTCGCCATGACGGGACCAAAGAGACCCCGAGATGAAGCGAGGACAAGCCAGGCTGGGGCTGGCTCTGCGGAGGACTGGGAGGAGGGGGGGGGAAGCGGGGGATGCTCCGGCGAGGGAGGGCGGGCGGCGCCGATCTCACCTCGGGGGTCCCCATGGCTCCCGACGCCGCCGATCTCCTCCCCCAGCGCTCCCTTACAGCGGCTCCGGGGGGAAGGGACTGGGAGAACTGGGGGATGAAAAGCTGAGGGAATGGGCTTGGGGTACTGGTGGATGAAAAGCTGAGGGAAAGGACTGTCCTACAGAAAGGCAGAGGAAGGACTTTTTAATAGGGTATCGGATGGGAGGACCAGAAACAACGGATGTAAATTGGAAGGGGGGAGATTTAGACTCGACATAAGAAAGAAATTCTTTACAGTGAGGGTGGTGAAACACTGGAAGAGGTTGCCCAGAAAGGTTGTGGATGCCCCCTCTCTGGATGTGTTCAAGACCAGGCTGGACAAGGCACTGAGCAGCCTGATGTAGTGGGAGGTGTCCCTGCCTATGGCAGGGGGGTTGGAATTCGATGATCTTTAAGGTCCCTTCCAACCCAAACTATTCTCTGATTCTATGACTTTGCACCTCCAGCGCTGGAGCCCTCAGCACAAGGACATGGAGCTGGTGGAAAAGGGACAGAGGAGGCCACCATGGTGATGCAAAGGATGGAGACACCTCTGCTGTGAGGACAGGCTGAGGGAGATGGGGACGTTCAGCCTGGAGGAGAGAAGGATGTGGAGAGACATCACAGCATCCTCCCAGTGCCTGAAGGGGCTCCAGGAAAGCTGGGGAGGGGCTGTTTGCCAGGGCATGGAGAGACAGGAAAAGGGGCAATACTTTGAAACTAGAGCAGGGCAGAGTTAGGTGAAACATGAGGAAGAAGTTCTTCCCCATGAGGGTGGTGGAACTGGAAGAGGTTGCCCAGAGAGGTGCTGGAAGCCCCATAAGTACCCAGAAACTTTCAAGACCAGGTTTGCTGAGGCTCTGAACAACCTCATCTAGTGCAGGATGTCCCTGCTCACTGCAGGGAGTTGGACTACATGGCCTTTGGAGGTCCCTTCCAACCCTATGATTGGCACAGGGAAAGGTTTGCAGAAGGATGAGAGCAACACAGAAGCAAAAATATTACTGAAAACATCGCAGTCTGCACTGAAATAATAATTGTGTTGATCTCATTACAGGTTCTGGTTCTGTACATCAGACTGACTTCATGGAATCAGGAGTGGAGACAGCAACCTGACCAAGATTTCACTGCACATTGACTCAGCATCAGCACAAAGGAGAAATATTGAAAATGATCCCTGAAAGGAGACAAGTCCAAAGGCACGATGCTACATCCTCTGCCCCAGCTTGGCTCTTCAGGAGAAAGGCCCCTGGGAGGCAGAGTGACAGCACTGACTGCAGTGACAGTAGGAAGCCACCTGAGACATCTCTGCAAATGCCAGAATAAATTATCTATTTCCTTGGGATTTGGAGACCTAGCCTTATTCTCAGCACAGACCAGCTGAGATGCTGCAGGGGGAAACGCTCCATGTACATCAGAGGAACTGAAGAACCTTTTGGACTGGTTATAAGAAAGAAATTCTTTACAGTGAGGGTGGTGAAACACTGGAAAAGAAACCAAGAGAGGTTGTGGATGCCGCCTCAATTCCTGGAGGTGTTTAAGGCCAGGCTGGACAATACATTGAGCAGCCTGATCTAGTGGGAGGTGTCCCTGCCTAGGGCTGATGGGTTGGAACTTGATGATCTTTAAAGTCCCTTCCAACCCAAATTATTCTATCTATGATTCTATAAGTCTCTTTGGGTCCATCCAAGCACCATACCACCTGTCACATCCCAAAGCAAGACTGAAATGGGGGTTCAGCTGTTGCTCTTGATGGGGAATGGTGTCTCAGACACCAGCAGCAAAGTCAGGACTGCAAGGGCAAATGATGGCTGTTGTCCAAAACCTTCCCCCACGCATCTTCCTCCCTCCCTGCTGCAGATGGTGGCCACATGCTGAGGGCTTGCAAACAAGTGTCAGAACAGACTAGACATCACAGCAGCACTGAGAGCACTGAACGTGACATGTCTTCTCCCTCCCTGGAACACATGGGTGACCCAGCTGATGGAAAGGACAAGGGTCTTCTGGCCCTACCACTGCCCAAATGTGGGCACCCAAAGCCTTTCCACACTCAGTGGTGTCTAAAGTAGCAAAGGGAGTTCATTCCCTCCCTGCACTCCAGCACCAAGCCTTTCTGGGAACATTCATGAGCAGTTTCCTCACCTTCCCTGCCCCTCTGGACAATCAATCCATACCTTTGTTGCCTCTGGCACTGGTAGGTGCTTTTTTCCTTAATAAATCTTTCTCCTGTGACAGCACAAATCTTCCAGCACAGGAGGAAGGAACTGTAAGGAGGGTCCTGAGGTGGGGGACAATTCTCAAGGGGGTAAGAAACATCTGAACCAACACTCACATGAGGGCTTGGAGACATCATCCTCTACCCTGCATGCAGAGCAGCTTCTCCTGTGCAGCTCCACAGCTGTCAGAGGAGTTCCTCCTGCTACAGGAGCACTCAGATGCTTGCTGACAGCACAAGTGGAGTCTAGGGAGGATTGAAAATACAAGGAGGAAGCAAACAAGCAAACCTGCCTTCTTGTTCAAGTATTTTGTGAGTCCCAGGAGCATGAGGAGCCCCAGGATGCATCAGGAGACTGAACACTGCAGAAGTTTCCATGGCCTGAGGGTTTCCTCTGATGGTCCCCAGTTCCCTCAGCTCCCTGTACCTAACCTGGCAGCTCATCTCTTCTCTGAAATGCCCTGGGATTTCTATGAGTCTGTTCCTGAAGCTGTCAGCAGTAAAGAACCATCAGGTCAACAGCACAGAATTCTTCAAAATAATCTTTGGGCCACTTGAAGAAAGAGAAGGCAGACTTCTGGAGAAACAAATAAAACAGTAAAGTTTTTTTGTACCTTGGAAATCAGTATTGTATCACATTTTTAATATCTAGTTGGCCTCATTATAATCTACAGCATCTTTGAGTGACAGTATCAACCCTTTCCAAGTGTTCTTGGGCTCAATTTACCCACAGGGAAATCCAAGCTTGTAAATGAGTGTGACAGAATTGAGCATAAGCTCACAAACATCTGTCCCTGACCTCAGAGTCCAGCACTTGGAAAACAGTGCTTGGAAAACTGTCTCCCACAGCATCCTGGACTAGGAATGGCTTTTTCGAAGGTGTTGCTGTGGCAGGTTCAGTTTTCCTGCTGGCTGCTGTACCAACAAACCCAGCCCCTCTTTGGACTTTGCTCATGTTCCATTCTACATCAGTGAGTCCATCCACCTGTTTCAGGCTCCCTGCTCACCTTGGAGATAAAATCCTGGGCTTGCCTGATTCCTTTTCTGCCCACAGTCTCCAAACCACAGACCACGAGAGCTCATCCCATCCCTATCCTCAGGTGGGGAGCAAAAGTTTCCAGCAGTCTTCTCAAGATATGTCCTCCCCCTATTCCAAGCCATGGAATCTCACAGCTCCCTAGCAAAGCAAAACAAGAAATGCAGTCAGTTGCATAACAGGAAGCAAAAGAGATGCAGGAGGGAATAATCTTGCCCATAAAATGATGAAGGCAGCAGCTGCAGAGCTCTCTGGCTGCCTCTGTGCCTGAGGGGGGAGCAGGGCAGCACCACCGACCTTGAAGATGTGGTCTAAGAGGAGAGGCACAGGCAGAGGGAAGAGAAAGAATAACGTGGGAGAGCTAACAGCAGCATAATCAAATGAAAACATCTTTCCACTTCTATTTGCTACTAATCACCCCCCACGTTCAGCTTGGATCTCCCAAAACCTGATGGGGACAGGTAGGTAAAAACCTCCCAAGGCTGTGAAGAGGGAAGAGAAGCAGTTACCTGGTGCACACAAGCTTGGACCTTTTTACTTCTGGACATGGCAAAAGCTTGTTGAAGGGATGAATTACCCCCTGTAGAGGCTCCTCTGTCATTTCATCACTGGATTTGTCTTGTTTCAGAAGTGCTTCTGGGTGCCAGCATCTGGAGTGCTCATTGATGATCTTCTCTCAGCTCTGTCTCCTTTCCCTCCCTTTTGCAATTTGAATTTCTGCTATGGACCAGAGCATTTTCTACAATAATTTGACCTACAGCAGCTGTCTCTGCAGAAGAACTGCATTTCCTGTGATTTACTGGAAAAAAAAATATAGAATTTTCACTTAATTTCACCCATTCCTTGATGGCAAGGCCATGCTGGCATCACCACCCCTTTGCATTACTGTCTCTATAAGTGAGATTCCTTTTCTGCTTTCCATCCAAGTTATTCCAGTTTAGGAGCTCTGTCAAAAGTATTCTCTAGCTCAGTGAGAAGTTTTATATCTCCAAACTCCAGAGTGAAAAATGTCCAAGCATTTAATAAAAGATTGTGGCTCTGTCTTGAGGAGAAGGATGCACTTCTGCTACATCATAAAGCACTTTCCAATCCATTAGCAACTAAATAGGATGTTAAAGAGCAACAGTTAGCAATAAAGACTTAAAAATCAGCAGGCACAGATAGCTTGTATCTATGAGCTCTGCAAGAATTGCCTGAGGACATCTCCAACCCACTTATTGTTAATTTTACTTTCAGTTAATAATGCTTGAAACAAAAAATTTCAGCAGAAAGACCAATAGGATGATTGAGTAAGGGGAAAAAAAAACAACCAAAACAAAACAGCTTGAGAAAAACCCAGCACAGAAAAAAAAAATAATGAAAATCCCCAGCAGGGAGTTTATTAAAAATAACCCAGCAGGGAGCTTTTAAATAAACTTTTGAAGATGGGTCTACAACTTCTCAGGGTGATCCTTCAGTTTGTGTTTTTCCATCCCTGCCAAGTAGTGGTCTAATCCTTGATCTGTCTCTTATTACCTACATCCTGACAATTTTTCATTAACTTTGATATTTTTTATAATGTTTTCATTTGGTGAAGCAGCCTTTTTTGCTTCCCCATGCCCCCATGACTCTTTCATAGCAACCCTTACTAATTTGAGTTGTCATCTTCTGGACTCTTCCCTCTTGCATTTGAAGCCAATTAAGAATTTATTACTCAACTTCTAATCTTTGGCTTCTCTGGTTCTCCCTGCCCTCACTTTTCACTGGGTTGAGTTGGTGCTTGTGCTCTTGGTCTCTTTATTTTAAAATAATCTCTCTCCTTAGACATGCTGCCAACAGGGTTTTGCCTGGAGATTATCAAATAGTTTAAATTCACTTTCTTCAGCTGCACTGACTTTATTTGGCTGCTCTCAAAGAGCTCAGAAATCATCTTACACACATTCACAGTCTCATCTCAACCAACCCCTCCTCAATTTCCTTCTCCACCTTGTAACCAAATAATTATAGTCCCTAAATCAATCCAAGGGAACAGCAGACTGGTCTTAGCTGGCCCAAAAAAGATGCTTTCATTTGGGCAAGGAACTTAAATTCCCTTTCTGGTCAAAGGAGAAAAACCCAGCACAGAAAAAATAATGAAAAACACTGAAGAACTACCTCACCCTAAAATACATGATGAAAACCAAGAAAAAAGGGTCAATCAATGAAGTCTGTAAAAACTTTTGACCTTTTGTCAGCCACGAGACAGCAGGATGATGAGCTCTGGATGAAATCTGGAGATAAGACAGTGACAGCAAGGATGATAAATATAGAAAGAGCAATTTGCATCAATCAAAACACTTGGCAGACTGTGCTGCTCAGATAAAGCACAGCCTTCCTATTCCCACAGCATCATTACATGGGGCAGAGCTACAGATTTAAAGATGGTGTAACAGAAAACTCCAAAGTATATGACAGCCACAGTCCTTGGATGTAAAACAGAAAGCTGTGGTAGGAGCAATGAGGATTTATTTCAGCATATGGAGCTGAGGACACATGTCAGGAGACAGCACACAGATATGTCAGAAGACAGTACACAGTTAGGGAAACCATATGAGTAAATCAAAGATGTAAAAAAGGAGATTTGAGAACAAGAGAAGGGAACTTGCACTGAAAAGAAACTTTGGTTGGCAAAAAAGGAGACCAAACAAACTGTTCTTGAATGTAAAGAACAAGCTCTGGATTAAAACCAGGTTGTAAAAGAGCCTTGTGCTTGTTGAGGAGACAAAATGTAATTCAGAAGCTAGAAACCTGGCAGGATCAAAACAAATGCAAAATGGGAACAGCCATCACTGTAGACCCATATAAAAATCACTCACCTGCAGAAAGAAGCCATTCTTCCTTTAAAGAGCTGCAAGAAGTTTTACTTGGGATATTATCAGGACATTCTGAACAGTTTTTATGACTTTTATTTATGCTCATCTCCCTGCACTCTAGCACAGCTTCTGTATCCGCAATCCTTCCCTCCAGAACAACAGCTCAGATCACACAATATCCAAAGAAGAAATATCTGAAGAAACACAGGGGGTTGAATTAGGTGGCTTTCAAAGGTCTCTTCCAACCCCATGATCCAGTTCCTCACCAAGGATGGCAAGCCTTCATCACTCCAGGACTGCAGTGCAGCAACATCTGCTGATGTACATCACATCTGTCCTAAACCAAACTCTCCAATGGGTCTCTTTAAAATTCACATTATGCTTCAAGTGTGCACATGAGGGAGAAGGGAAAGGTGGGGGGGAAGAAAGCCCCAAGACATAGACACAAAGAGAATGCCTGAAAGAAGTATTTATTAAAAAAATGAATTCCAAGTTTGAGTTCATTTTCCACATCTCCTGTACAAAATTAATTTAAGAGAATATTCTCCCATCCACACTCTATGGTGCAGCAATGATATCTTAGTTAGAAGACACACTCACACAACATCACTCAGAATGGGTCAGAGCATTAGAGAATTACAAAAGAATCTCTCCAAACTCTTGCTCAGTCAGGGACAAGTTCTCCAAGGATAGCTCTAAGCAAAGCCTCTTAGAAAACACAATAAACTCACTAGGCAAAATTTTAGGACCAATTACAAATTGGTTTCTGTACTTTTATGTCCCCTACCTCTGGTATTATTTGTGTCAGCCATAGTCTTGACATTCAAGCAAAGAAGATAGGAGTGTTTAAAAAGTAAACCAACCAACAACCAACATCTCAGTACCTTAAAGAAGACAAGGGGCAATTTCCAGACCTGACTGCTTGCAGAGAGAGGAAGTATGCTGTCTATGAAGGTGGTGTTCTTATCCTCAACCTTCCTTTCCCAGCAGGAAACAGCCTTCTGATGTTCTAACAGTCATTTTTGTTCTCCTGGAACACTCCTGCCAATATGTGTGGGGTCACTTTCTGGAAAGGGGGAAAAAAAAATCTTAACCCATTTTAACCAGCTGATGGAGGCTTAGGACACCACTAAGGAGATTTTTGCATTACCAACAGGATGCTGAGAGGGGGAAAGGGCTTTATAATGGTAGTTCTTTATAATGGTATTTATTTGTGTGCAGAGTGCCAGCCCAGGGCATCAGTCACACAAGCACCACCTCTAGAGACCAAGTCACTAAAGGTGGCCATGGAGAATTTCTGGCAAATGCCTGTGTTTCCAGATTGCCAGCTGCTTCACTCTCAAGTCTCTTGAAAATGATACAGGAGGAAACTGTCAGATAATGTATTTTCTTACCTTTCCACAACAAGATTCTGGGTTTGCTCTCAGTGCACGTGACAGATATCCATCCACTCAGGATGCTACAAGGTGTCCTGTCCTACCTCTCTACCTCTTGTTCAGGCACCCATAAGAAATGGATGCACAGCCTAAAAACTGAAGGAGAAGCAAAAACACACCTTGGGCATAGCTGGAAGGACAGAGATACCAAAAGACAGACCATGTCATTGCCCTTCCAAATAAGATCCAAAAAGAAAAACTCCCTGCAGACAAGAAAACAGTGGCAGCTGTCCCACCCACAGCCTGTGAGCACTGCTGGTAAGCCCCCCACATGGACCCAAGGCAACCTTGGCACAGGAACCTCCATTCAGATCCTCCTCACAGCCACATTATAGCAGGAATAGTCCAGTCCCTGCTGCTGGAGCAGGTGTGTGCACATCAGTGTCCTAAAGCAACTGTTAAGAGAAAGCTTTTGAGTGCCTAGGATGAAGCTAGATGAGCCTAGAGACCTTCTATCTATCCTGCAAAGAGGTGAAATCAGAGTTTACATGTGAAAAGAGAATTTGAAGCAGGGAATGTAGCAGCCTGCAGCTTTTTTTGTGGTTTGAATCCACTGCTAACAGTTGGATCAAAATCCTCTGCTCGTGATAAAAGGACTCCTGTCAAGCAAAGTTCAAAGCCAGCAGCTGCTCCAGAGAGCAGCATCTTCTGCCCTCAGAAAACACTATTAGCTATTTTCCACACGGCTGGGGAAGAGGACTAATAAAGACTCATCAAAATGAAGCTGAACTTGGAGAAAAAGTGAACTGAAGCAGCCAAAATTCCATTCAGAAAGCAAAGAGGGCACTCACTGCCTCCCATCTGCACCACTTCCATTTTTGAAGTGAGATTCAATAGAGAAATCCCACTTAGAGTATTTTGACCTCATCACAATAGTGGTTACTATTATGCTCCAGCTACACCCTGATAGGTTTTGCTTTGGGAAGCAAACACTGAAGGTCAAACTCTAACTAATTTTCCAGTATTTCTCTTCAGAAATTCAAAAAAGCAACATCAGCTTACTGAAAATTCAACTCTTGGAGCCTAGAGGGTGCAGAAGAAATGTCTGCCCTCCAGTCTTCAAGTATAGAGCTTTATTAAATACTTTTAACTACAGATTTTAAAGGGGGAAAAAAAAATCTGCTAGAGGTTGTCCCCTCTTGTGGAGCAGTCAGATTGATGCCTTCACCCCCTTTTCAGAACAGAATGGCTTCAACACCAATCTAAAGTGCTCTCAGAGGATTTCTGGAATGGTAATCCTAAAAGAAAACAAATAAAACACTGAATTCAATTCTATACTGAAAGAGCAGCTCAGCCTGAGCACAGGAAGGTGGGATATGAGCTTGAAATGGGACCTCTTCAGCTGGTCCATCTTCAAATTGAGCCACCAATTTCCACCCTAAAGGTCATTAGCAACGAAGGATAGAGAGACCCCAGACCTAAACTGGCTTATCTTCCACAGGCAGCTCCTACAAAGCTGACCTCCACATCATGACTGAAGTAACCAAGGTTACCAACCCAATCTTTGCTTTCCCACAGATTTAATATGATGAATAAGGAGTGTAAGAAACTGTCATACCAAAACACTCACCAGTTCTTAAGTTTTCTATCTTTTTCTTTGTGTGTTAAGGGCAAGTGTGTGATGCTAAGTGTAGGAAAAACCCTACACTTCAAATCACAGCTTCCATCAGCTCTTCAGGCAAATCCTCCCCATGCCAACAGGACTACCTCAGGGAAAACTCATATTCAGGAGAGCAAAGCATTAAGCTGATAATCTGACCAAGAGGAGAAAATGCTGAGCCAAATTACTGCAAAAGCAGCACTGTCATGTCACCAGCAGGGAACAATCCCAGCTGCTGGCACATCAAGCATTATCTGAAGGAGTTTGCATCCTTGTCCCTCATCCTTCTTGCCCCATATCATCTCTGAGAGTCTCTGGCTCATGCAGGTGGGAGCATTTCCTGCAGAAAAGCAACATCAAACCCCACAGTTAATCAGCACACTGACTTCCTCACCATTTATAACCAAGAGGTGATTAATTTGAAACCTTCAGAACTATAGGTCCATGCCATCTGAGTTACTTTCTGTAGGAATCAACTCCTGGAGAGAGAGGTGACACACCAAGACAGAGCCAAGACAGAGCAAGTAGCTCAACAACACTACAGATGTCTATTAAATAACAACCCTGCCCTTCTATGTCCTCGGAAATTCAAGGCTTGGTAAGAGAAATAAATGCAAAATCGATGTTTAAAGATTAATAAGTCTTATCTGCTGCTCTCTGTACCTTTCATTTTGATGCAAGGTTGAGAAGCAGAGAGAGAATTCTGAAATAAAAGGCTTGAGTTCCTTGAAACATACACAATAGAGTTCTGCAAATATTACCTTCTTCAGATAGGAACACAGCTGGGGTTTAAGTTCCATTCATCTTGAACTGTTACAAGAAATTGGAGTTGGGTGAAGAGCAGGAAATTAAATAAAAGGGATATTTACAGAAATAGACCCAACACAGGACAAAGGCAACCAATAAGCAGTTTCCTGCTTTCTTGGAAAGGGTGATTTCAATATCCAGTGGCTCCTGAGACTTAACAGACAAAGAATTTTTACCTGGCCTCTCCAGTACAGTAATTTGATGGTCAGGCATCTCTGAAAAGGAACTTGCTGGAACTCAGTGCACAAATACCACGGCACTGAGAGTTTTGCAGATCTTACATTAAGATGAAAACTTCACAGTAAAAGCACTGATACAGACACTGGAATTGATGGGATCAAAACCATGAAAGACAACTGCCTGTAAAAATTCTCAAGCTATCATTTAAGTCTTCAATACACACCCAAAAAAACACTCTTCACAGCATACTGGACAGAAAATAAATCACTTGCCATTTCCACCCTAATATCCTTAGGAGTTTCAGGCAGAACTGCAAAAAAAGCTACAAAGTGCTGAGCTGAAACAGCCTGGCTCTGAATGCAGCCCTTCTAGGTGATTGTTAGAAATGATTAAAGGTGTCTATAAAGCAAGACAGTGCACAGAGATTAAAAAAAAATCAAATTCTTGATCTCTGCTGTCTGCAAAGGGCCTGGAGACAGGCAAGGCACAGTGGCTGGGGGAATTTCAAGCAGAACTCCTTCAGTCACATGGAGATTTCAAAAACTTTTCCATGAGAGAAATTGTTAATAATGATGAAAGTCCTAATGTTTCAGGCAGTCTGGCTCTCAAACTGCAGAGCTGCTTGGATTACCAGAAGGAAGACACACACACACACGTGAACATCCACACACACATTCCAACTTGTATGGATCCTTCTGCTGGAATGCCACTGCTGTTTGACTGCTATATATTGCTCAAGAGAAATGAGGTTCAAGCAGACAGTTGGCCAGTAACACAATCTAAGGATTCAGGACATGAATCTTTTTAAGAGGACCTTATCATGGTCATCTTCTGCATCTTCCAATGCAGACAGTGCAAACAATCATCAAAACAGTGGGGTTACCAACACCCACAGGTCTCCAGAGAGATTTTACAGTTACATGTCTCCAAAGCACCAGAATCAGCCTGACATGCAACAGATTCTCATACACTGGTCCTGGGTTCCCTTTGCTGTCTCTAGAACTCCCAGGAGTCCATCCACCTGAGCCCTGCCATGGGGCTGCTGGGGTCAGAGGCCATGGGTCCCACCATCCCATAGGACAGAGGATGGAAGAGGTAGAAGCTGTGGAGAGAAACAAAATGTCCATCAGGGACTCAACAGTTTTCCATCTCAAAAATTACATCAGATCAGTCCCAGATGCACTATGGGTCTTCTGGTTTTGTGCAAGTCCAAGATCCACTTTTAATCCCTGCTAAAGGCAATATCTACTCAGCACACAGGTGGTATTTTATCTTAGAATGCTACAACTTTGGAGAAAGGATAGTTCATAAAACTTACAGAATTTGCTGGTGCTTGAGGGATGTGACACCATCTGACATATGGACTACAATCAGAAACCACAGAGTTGTGGGTCTGAAGGAGAATAGAACATTCACACTGAGTGCTGGATTAAAAGAAACATTCCCCACAATGGGAATATTTTAGTGTTTTAATGTTCTATAATGCATTACTAGGACACAGATACTGAATCTAATCAAATGTGAGGTTTAAAATCAAGTTTGATGAGGTCTGACAAGTCCAGCAGACATGAGAGGAGGAGACAAAGGCTGAGAATAATGAACAGGTTTTCACTTTCTCAGTCAGACATTCAGGAAAAGTTCAGCTTCCAGCACTCACCTGTACACAATGAGCAGAACTAGTGCCAGGAAGCCCCCTCCATAGACTTTTCTAGACCAGAACCCAGCACAGAACTTCAGTAGTGTATCCCAGGTGATCCCTAGAAGAAGGAAGAGGTAGAGTCAAGAGCAACATAATCTCCAAAACCATGAAGCTCCATCAACACCAGAGAACCTTGGAAATTTTAAATGCATTTAACCTGCTAATCTTCAGAACTACAGGGATTGCTTACTATCAGCAGAATGTTCTTTTTTTCTACTTTTCCATTAGAATAAATGCAAAAGAGACATGGGCCCCAGCATGTAAAGTTGGTGCAAAGTGCCAGGAAAAACTGCCAGGACTGAATTATGATGAGACATGGCAGGAAAGCAGAGGCAGCAAACAAAAGGAAGTAACTGAGACAAATCCCTATGCAAGAAGGGTGACACAGCAGAGAATAGGGATCATACCTCTAAATTTAAATGCTCTGAGACACAACTGCCTTCTTAGGGTGGTAAGAAAAAAAGGCAATTTAGAACCACAAGCTGCTTTGCGAAGAACATTTTGATTAATTAGTGTTTTCAAGCACTTTGCACAAGCAAGCAGAAAGCCTATTAAAAATATAGATACTGTTTAGGCTGAAAACATTCCATTTAACAGAATTGTCTTCTCCCAAACTCTAGTGTTTTACCTGTTAACATGCTGGAAAAAAGCATGGCAGGAAAGTAGTGGTGAAAATAGAGAACTCTGCCCATCATAAAAAAAGGGAGGTAATGAAGGAGCCAGCCCAGGGTGATCTGCCCTCCACCACATAGCACAACTCTGGCCAGGTCTGGAAGACAAATAATTAAACTTCAGCAGATCAAAACTCAGTTATTTGCAGTTCCTTGCCCATCACAGTGAGTAAACTCAACAGGAACAATGTCTGCAGGAATCAAATACTGGTCTGAAATCACTCCAAGCCTCTGCAACATCCTAGCAGCATTCTTCATAAACATATGAATGTTTTTCAGGAGAACAGTTATCAGAAAAGATACACAAAAGCATTAATCTTAGGGCACCATCAGGAGATTGACCATATTCTGTGTAAAGACCAAAACTTGCAGATTCTGAGGACATACCTCAACCTTATTATGTCATTCCAGTTTTTGGTATATTTTTTACCCTCAAACCACTGAGATGATCACTTTTTGCAATCTTTTCCTGGAAAGAAATGTAGCTTCCAACCCCTGTGGAAGGGATGAGATTCTAGTGTCTTCTTCATGCAGCTCAATCAATAATTTATTGGGTAACTAAATAGTATCACACCTTGTTTCAGAATTCACTTCCCACAGAGACAGAATGAAGCTGGATGTACCAGGAAATGAGGATGGTATAACAGGGATTTAATAGTGCAGGAAGGTAGGAAAGTGAGAACCTCACCTTTGAGTTCAGATGTCAGCTGGACACCTCTCTTCATGGTCACTGCAGTGGAAACTGCCATCAGAAGATATAATCCAATGGTGATCAGATTTAGCCACCAAATCACCTGCACAGGAAAAAAAGAATGATGAGATAAGTTGGACAAAGGAATACGCACGTGAGAGGAAATGAAAAGCTACATAAATTAAAAGCTACATAAATGAAAAGCATAAGGGTACAATGAGAGAGAATCCAAAAGGAGGAGGAAGAGAAGAATCATTGTCACTGGCACAATTAAGAAAAAGCTGTATTTTGACACAGACATTGGCTTGGAAACTCCAACTTACCGGGTTTCCCAGCAAATAAACCCTGTAATCAGTCTCATTGACACCAGAAAAACGCAGGCCCTGAGGGAACAGCAGAAGAGAATAAAATAGGTTTGGCTCAGCCCAGTTTGTATTTTGCATGCTGTAAAAGGTGAGACATTCCCAGCCACGCAGCTCAGGTGCTAAAAAACAAAGCTGACAATTTGCAATGCAATTCAGGGCTGATGTGCTTCAACAAGCACAGCAAAAGCACCTGAAAATAGAAAGGAAGATGGATTCATCAATATACCTGGTAGTTGATGGGCCAGTGCCAAGGTTTGGATGTTACTTCATTGTCCTTTGGTTTGAGGCCACTATTTCCCTACAGAGAAGTGAAGATAAAATTGAAGTAAACAATGCTGCAAAGCCTGTCCAGAAATGTCTAGGTACACAAATACATAACAAACTCCCTTCCTGAGTAAAAGGCTGTTTTCTAGAAATGGCCACAATGAGGACAACTAATGTTTTAATGTTGCTGTGCAAGTGGAAATGTTCTTTGGGTGCCATTAGAGGCAATACTCTCTCATTTTGCTTCTCCAGCTTTTCTGGCACTGAGGACACACGTTGCATAAGCAAGACCTTCATTCATGAAGAGACTACATCAACAGGTCTCCTTCCCCTCTGAAATCAAAACCTCAGGAAGATTATTTCCATGGAAACTCATGCAGGTGCTTCCTTTACCTGAGACAACATTATCACAGGTTGCCATGGAAATGCTCAGGATCACTAATGACTTGCTTGGCTTCCTTCTTTCTTTTTAAGAATATGACAAGAGCTTTGCAAAAAGGAGCAAAACCTCAGACTCCTTTCTCAAAACATTCTCATTCCTCTGATGAAAGACTGGGGAGCTGGAAGCAGAATGATCACAAGAAAGATCACAAGAGTAGTCCCTCTTGGAAATACTAAACTCAGCTCTTTTTCTTTAATATTTCCCTATAAATCCGGAAAGGAAAGCAGAAATCACAGCACCAAAATGAACTTTTAAAAACTAGTTTTCCATTTTCAATCCAATTCTTCTCCTCTTTGTTTAGCTACATTTCCTGGCTCTGATCACAGCAGCATCCTTGTGCCTCACAAATCTTAATTTTAATATAAAACCTACCAGTAGGGTAGGAAAAATTTCCAGCTTTCCTCTACAGAACTGAATTTCAGCAGTGGAGGGATTATATAATTAGGCTGAAGCTAGATCACAACGAAGGCAGAGCCAAGCATCATGTCCAAACCTCCCAAAACTTTGGAAGATTTAGGTAAAAGACCATCCCTTTTTCTAAGTATAAATTCAAATGGGTTGCTCTGGCATATAAATTCTGCCCCAGCTTTCAGCCATTGCCTGGATATCTCAAAAAATGCTATTTCTTTTCAATGCAAGAGAAAGGAAGAAGAAAATTAGAATCAAAAATTAATATATATCCTACCCTGATCATAACCATGTGGGATTCCAGCAGCATCTCTGCAAAAGAGGGCTTCAAGACATCCAAGCTGATATTGGGCACTTTAGAAAAAGAGAGAAAAACAGATGAGAGATCTATATGGTTTGCTTTTATTTGCCTCTTTCGTAATAAATTAGACTCTCTCCTCCTGTGACAAATCTGCTGCTAGCACCTCTTAATTCCCTGGGCAATTCATCCATATTCTGAACACAGAGGCCTGCAGTCAAAAGCATCCCCCAGTGAATTTCACAGCTGATCTCCTCCCTTACTTCCAAGAGCAAGAGAAACAGATAAAAGCCCATGAAATAAACTTATCTGTACTTCTGACTGAAATTAGAGACATATTGTTCATCTGTAAATGAGCCATGAGTGTGGGAACATAAAATGCACAATGGAAGAAGAAATTCCACCAAGTCAGCAGCCCAAGATTCCTCTCCTCTTTGGTTTGCCTACAGTCCTTCTGGGAGGATGAAGAACACCAGGGTTTTTTAATAATACAGAACTCAGCTCAAGTTATCTGCAATTCATGGGATGAAAATGGCATCAAATCACTCAGGCCAAATGAGGCTGTGACACACATCTCACTCCATGCAAGGCCCATCTGTCACTACTGGCAAACTTAGCTCTCTGTCACACTTCTATTCACTTCTTCAAGTACAGCAAAGCCATTATTTAGCATACTCTTGGTAAGAAAAGGAAAAAAAAATACACCAGAACAGGGTGGATCCTAACTTTTACAAGAAAACTCTTAAATTTTGTATTACAAAGCCATGTCAGTGACAATAAATCCCAATTAAACCAATGATGTTGAAAATAACATCCTGTACTGCAGTGCCTATAAAATTTTATATTTTGTTACCCATGAAGCTCTCAAAATCCATTAAAAAGTGTTTATACTTCCTCTGCAGTTGAATCATTATCACCAGCTTATAGGATGGAGAGTGAGGTAGAAAAAGGCTACACATCTGGACAAGTAAACCAAATTGTTCATAAAGTTCATGGTTTTGGTTAGAAAAGAAACAAAATCCAAACTCTGAATGTCACTTCTTGCCACTTATAGCACTGCCCTTCCTTTAACAGCAAGCCAAGATGTAGTCTCAAAGGAAAGGGAAATAAATCATTACTTACACCTAGGGTTAATGTGATCTTCAAAGTTCCAGAGGGAATTGGGAGTCTCCTTCAGGTAGGGTGAGCAGGTGATTTCCACTTGCTCCCAACCCCTGAGGAACAGCAGAAGAGTTAGCCACCACCTTGGAAAGGTTCACTCCAAATTTCCAGTTCACAGCTGATTTTTTTCCTCCCCATTTAGCTTTATACTTCCCCACAACACTGATCATATCAGTCAAGCCCAGCAGCAGTGTTCTTAGACTCTAAGAACCAAGTAGAAACTAAATTAGATTTACCAGGCAGCCAAGATCAAAACTCAACTTAATATAATTTTAATCACAAGTCTCAACGTTAAGCATCTAAATTAAAAGGGTAGGTCCATACATTTTTGAAGATGAAACAGAAGAAATGTGGTAATTGCTTAGTTTAAAGATATTATTGGTGAGACATTGGAACAAGTTGCCCAGAGAGGTGGGGGAATCTGCATCCCTGGAGACATTCAAGGCCAGGCTTGCTGAGGTTCTGTGTGACCTGATCTAGTGCAGGATGTCCCTGCTCATTGCAGGGACAAGATGGCCTTTGGAGGTCTCTTCCAACCCTATAATTCTAGGAAAAGAACACATGGAGAGGGATTATAATCTATTTACCATTTTGGCAAGGTCTTTCCTGAAGAGCCCAAGATACAGCCTGTAGCAACATGGGTGAGTCGGACTTGACTCCGTAGAACTTTGATGAGTTCTCCAGTCTTTCTCCCCACCACCTCAATCCTCCAGAAATCATTGGAATCTCCTGTTCCATTCTGTCATTCAAACATACCATAAGGGAAAACCAAAGAACAAAACACAAAAAGAACCCAAACCCAACCAGAAGACATACAAGATTGAAGCAATGCAAACAGAAACTTCTGAAATTCTAATGGTGGCAAAGCTAAACAAAGGAGCCCAGGCTACCCTTTCTCAGACCTCATACAAAAGGTTCTCCCATCAGGAAGAAATTATTCTAAGCATTAGCATCTACTCATAAACACAATTTTTATCTTGCCAACCTCAACTGTGGCTCAGAGTTACATCTTAAGCAGGGATAACTTGGCTGCTTCACAGAAAAGGTTTAGGAAACAGCCCTTTGTGTTTGGAAATTCAGCCCTCAAAGCAGATTTCCTTTCAGCGATTCAAAATTCCATCATCATCCTGTCAAAAAAGGTACTTTTCTGTGTGACAAGGGCAAACACACAAAATAATTCTTGTCAGAGTAACTTCAAGGTTGCTCAGTTTGGCCTTTCTGGAATTGAAAGCTGCCAAAGCTAGACTGGGAGTAAAAGCTTAAGTTATTTTCTTGCCTCTGTTCACATTAAATAGACCTTAAATCTGGGTTTTCTTCAATCTGGTAGATGCACATCTATCACCTTGGCTAACAAACTGAAAAAGAAAGAAGAGATCCCCCTGGCATGGTTAAGAACTCTGCCCAAAAGAAGGAGCTTTAGTTTATTTTTCACTTACTATTCCATAGCCAGTGACCTGAAAATGCTTCCTTGTCAGGGGAGCCTTATGCTGGTGACTGTGAAGGTTTCTAGAAGTTCTGAAATGAAATGAAAAGTCAAGCCTGACTTTGTTTTTACATCTCTGTCAACTTCTGTGATGAGAATTTAGGTCTGGGCCATTCACAGAACTGCCAGGTCTTTGATCATTCAATTCCAGACAAGGCCAGGGCAGGATGAAGCTTAAAAATGATGGAGGACACAAAGCAAAGCTGCCACTTCCTACCATGCAACTCAGAGTTTATGATGAGAAAGAAGAGCATAAATACATCCAATCTTCAAGCTGCAATCCACCACCACCAAATGGAAATAAGATTGTTGGTGTTTGGTTTGTTTTTTAATGGTGGAACCAACAGCCTTGCTCTTGCAAGAAGCAAAGCAAGATCCTGACCTTTTTTTGTTATAAGACTGTTGGTGTTTGGTTTTGTTTTTTAATGGTGGAAACAGTCTTGCCCTTGCAAGAAGCAAAACAAGATCCTGACCTCTTTTGGTTATGTGATTTGGTTTTGTACTATTAGGTCAAAATGGAGATTTACTGAGGGCAGGATCTGTGCCCCCCATTAGCACCAGTTGTACATGGTGCCTCCCACCCTAGCAAGACCCACTAGCTCGGGACAACCAGAAAAACCAGGCTACATCCTGGTCAGTGCTTAGTAAAAATTCAGACTCTCACCAGCATCCCAGTAGCACCCAGCATGGCCTGACTGCTCAAAAACCTTCTCCCAGGCTGGATGTGGCTCCTTCACAAGGAGAAGGGAGCCATCTGCAGGACGTTTCTTGCAGCACTACAGCTTCCCTCCCCATTCTGGAGACCTAATCAAGACCTAACTAGCACTGCCTTACAGGATTTTATCACCTTCATTATCTCATCTTTGTAAGTAAACCCCAAAATTCGAGGCTGTTATTTTAAAATAATAAATTTTTTTTTTTAAACTTAAGCCATGGACTCAATGTGACATGGTTTTCAGGCTCACTGGTTTAAGAAATCAAAGCTGTAACTGCACTGAGCATTGTGGCACGATAACATTGGACTTAAAGATTAAATATCAAGCAGGGAGGTTCCCCTGCTCCCTCTCAGGCATTTTGTACAGAGAGGGATGGCACCAGCAACATTTTATTGAAGTGTTTCCCTTCTGTCATCTTAGTGCTGCTGAGAACTTCAGCAGATGGGTAGGAACAGGGGAAAAAAGTACAAAAACCCCTCACAATTTGCCTAGAAAACTCAGAGCATAGGGACAATCAACAGAATGAGGGCTCTGAAATTGCTTCTTTGCAGAGTAGTGACTCAATACTGCACCTCATATAGGAACAAAGCCCTGTGCTGCTTAGGCAGGCATTTCTAATGAAGAAAAACTCCACAAATCCCAAAGGAAATGCAGATATACAGCCTATATCACACTTGTGCTGGCCTAAACACGTAGTCTCCAGTAGGACAAATCTGCCCAAGGTTCTATTCAATCATGCAACCTCCCAGAATCCCAGAATTCATCCTTACTCTTTGTGTTCCAGACGAATAACATCTCCATGCCTCACAAACTCCACACGCTTCAAGGGGTCTGACAGATCTGCCAAAGGAAGGCAAAATAAATCATATTAATGCATTGACAAACCTATCAGGGTCTTGGAAAGTTTTTTGGGATCACTCAAGCCTCAAGCAGACAGTACAAGATGAACTAACTTGTGTTGACTCTAAGCCTGGTGTAACCCACTGCTCTAGTTTTAAGAACCCCAGAAGGATCCAATCACTGGACACCAAAACTTATTTATTTTTTATATCATTTCACTCTTTCAACACTGATCATAATTTTGTTATATCTGGGTTATTTGTAAATTTTTTTGTCATTTAGACAGCTCTTATTAATTTTTATATACCCATGCTGCAGGTGAAGAAAGGAAACTCTGCCACACCAAACCTGCCTCAGCTACACCATATGATACCCTAAAATAATGGATGGATGAAAAAAACATTTATATTCATGCTGGGTACTGCCTCTTGTCCCAAGCAAACATCCAGGAAAATCACAAGAATACAATGTCAGAACATACCAGGACTCAACCCCTCCAGCACACACAGCCACGACCTCAAATTCTACAAAATACTGAGTTCAGATGAAGATCCTCTCTCTTATCTGCAACCCTACCTAGCTGAAAAGTTGTCAAGGCAACCTTCAGCTGAGAAAAGCTTCTTCACTTCAGCTGCAAAATCTAAAGAAAACCCAAAACCACAGGAAACAAAGATTCCCTACGTACTTCTCCCTCCCCTCGTATCCACAAAGGATAATTTACCCTGGGGAGAAGTCAGAATATTTAAGTGAAAAATCTGAAGTTATAAAAGGTACTTTGCTGGTATTTATTACCTGTATCTGAGTCCTGTTTCTTTATAATCCACAGGTTATTTAAGTCTTTATGCAAGTAGGCAGTGACCTGAAAGCACAACAGAAATTATTTCACCAAAGAAGAGAAAAACTGACAGACATTCACCAGCAAGTCCTGAATGAATGCACCAACATTCCACAACCTCTCTGGGCAGTCCCAGCTCCTTACCCTTGTCCTACCCCCAGAGCCAAAAGCACAGGGGGGAAATCTCCCCTCTTTCCCTCTTACCCTCAAGAAAATCCCATTAATGACCTCTCCAAATCCCCTTTCCCTGCTTTTAGGGTCAGAAAGCATGCCCTGCACTTGAATTTTGCCTCTCCTTGAGACAGTTTTGGTATGACACCTCCATCTAAAGTAATAAACATCAATGTCACATAAGACTATTAGAATTTTAACTGGGAGGAAAAGATGATTGAGACAAAGTTTTTACTGCCAAGTAAATACAGGAAATCCTGCCACAACAGCAACTAATGCTCAGTGAGGCAAAGAGTCAGTGGTTGCAATGAGAAACACAACTTCTACTGGATACTAACCTGCTGCTGTCGAGCCCCAACACCCTCAGGATAGAGGTGCCAGTGGGAATGAAGGTACCCCCCTGCCATTCGAAGGTTCTTCATGGTGACCACAGATCCATAGGCCAAGTCTACATTGGAAGGGAGAAGGTGATAAAAGAAAAAAAGGCATAATGCAGTTCCCCTATAAATACTTCCCCCTGCAGTGCCCCAGTTAGGTATGCATTCTCCTGCATTGTTTAGATGAAAAATCAGTTCCTGCTTGACAAGTTGCTCATTCCAAGCTTATCTTCCATCCTTAACCAGGATTCAGTCAAGCTGTTGCATAACATTTGGCTGAAAGACTTAAAATTCTCCCACTTGCTTTCAACATAAATGAAAGTGCAAGTTCTTTTACAAAGCTTTTCAATAATGAGGGGCCTGAAACAGCTTTCCATAAGAGCACATGGTCAAACTAAAATGTGATCAAGTTTGAAAAGCATGTAACTGCTGAAAGCATTTCATCATCCAATTCCTACAGCAGCACAAGGGGGAAAGAACTGAGATATAGATAGAGGAGCTGAAACTCTCTCCATAACCTCACAACACAAGTGGAGAACACAGGCTTGATACTCTCCCTGTAGCAGCTCTGGAGGGGGGGACAGCTAGAGAAAAGCTGAAATAATCAGAAAGCTACACCATATTTATTAAAACCCCAGAGCCACCTTCCCCCTAAATTCATAGGTGAGCTTAAATACAAGACAGCTGATCCAGGAGAAGGCTGTGTCACAAGGAAGTTGATAGTTTTAATTTGTTTCATTTTGGAAATAAAACCCACACCTGAACACCCACTAACCTAAAACAGGTTGTTTGTTGTCTCAACAACATAAAGGACAAAAAAAAAAAGATACATCTACAAAAAAATGTCAAATCCCTCAAAATGGCATCTTTAGCAGGAATATGGTGAAAGAGTTAGTGGCCTTGCACTAAACATGGTGTTATTTTCAGCCTTTGTCCTCTGTTTTCTGTAAATTTGTAGAACTGCATGGAGGGAGAGCAGAGATCTAACCATGAAGGCATGATCTTCACCATCCTGACTTACAGGAGATGCTGTTTTCATTTAAACATTGACAACACTCAAAGTGGTTTATTACTTTGGACACTCACGCTCTGGAACGGAGACATTATGAAGGTTGTTTCCAATCAGCTGTGACTGAAATGCTGAACTGAAGAAACCATCCCCAGGACCACTACAAAACAGAGCCAAAAAATGAGACAATTCAAAACAGGCACACAAAGCCCTGTCAGGCAGAACCAAATTGGTTTTTACAGAGTTGAGGAGGGGAGATAAAACCACATTTGGCATACAAAAAGAATGACTGCAGTTCCCTTACATGAACACACCTCTAATATTGAGAATCACAGCAAACAGAGACATTGAAGGATATTATCCAGAGCTGCAAAAAAAATACATTCCACAAAGCAATATCAACAACCTTTGGAAGCAGACAAATTAACTGGCCCACTGTCAGGTTAGATATAACAAAACTTCTCCCTGTGCTTCCTTAAGTCTTGTTTCTACTAAGAGGTAACCAGGTGGCTTAAACAGAAAAATAACAGATTTAATTTTACAGTCTTTATTTTTTTCTGATGAAATGCTTATTTCACCTCATCTCTTGGCCATTTTACTAGCTGTTGTGTTCCTTCCACATAAAAAGTATCCCTTGGTTGCAGGAATTCAGGGAAGAGTCTTCCTCAGGAGGCCAAAACATTTTGCAGGAATGCAGTGCCTTTTCTTTCTTAATTAGTAAAAGAATTATAAATAAAAAGAATGGACTTGAGATATCTACAAGTCCAGGAAAGAGAGGAGGAAATTAAAAAAGCAAGGCAGAAAGTTTGGTGAGAATACTGGCTTTGCATTTCAGAAAACTTTACGACTGAACTGTTTCCCTGTCAGCTTGGCCTCTCTCTAAAAACAATGTAGGAGTCAGGGAAGGGATTTAAAAAAAGACGCAGCTGTGACACTAAAAAAATGTAGAAATTCCTAAGCAATAGGCTTTAATTCACAAGAATGACAAAGCATTCTTCCTCTGGAGGAAACATCATGAATTACCTTTTATTTAATACTGTAAAATGAACAGCAAACATGGCCATGTAGAGGGCAAGTGGCAGCAGGATGAGGCAGAGGACACGAGCCAGTAAATGTTTCCCAAACATGACCTGTAACAAACAAAACCTCTATCAAAAAGTGCAGCTGCAGAAATACCTCCACTCCCTATCCTACAGAACTCAGAGCTGTGATCCTATAGCAGATCCTACAGCCTCCTACAGGGCACAGAACTACCTCAAAAAGACTTAAGAGAGTGACACAAGCTTAGGTAGACCTCATGCATCTCCAAAAGCTGAGGCTGAGTCACCTTGAAATTTCAGGATCTTGGGAAAAAGATAAAAAGAAAAGGCAATAGGAGGATTTAAATTTCAAAATTGGTGGGCATTACTTTGGCAAGGGAGGCTGGGCAGCTGCAATTGGCTTTGAAATGAAGGACCTAAAGCAGTCAGTAGTAAAATCTGTGTTTCTAAATGTCTCAGCATAAAAGCAGATAATTTTATTTAAATCCCAGTGAAAGGCACACATATCCACAGGTGCCCAAGGTGCAATTGTGTATTCACTGATGGTGACCCCTATGGTAGTGGAGTAAGCAATCTAAAATATACAGAGTAGAAAACATCTTAAAAGGCAAAAATTGTTTCCTAAATGTCCACAGCTCACTTCAAAGCAGGCAAAAGCAGATGTACTTGCTATCTTAGGGGGTTTTTTTATGTGGTGCATATAATATAATCATGAAGCCATCATCCTCCATCCCTTGATAAAGGATCCACATCAGTGATAGCATCAGATAAACCAGAACCATTGACTAAGACAGTGGGAGGTGTCCCTGCCTATGGCAGGGGGGTTGAAATTGGATGATCTTTAAGGTCCCTTCCAACCCAAACTATTCTATGATTCTATAAGCTGAGAACTCTAGAAACTCCTCAAAATCTCACATATAAATCATCATTATTAGTTTCCTAACAAATGCAGTGATAAGTTATGCAGGGGTTGAACCCTTACTTGTGGGTTTTTTCTTTCCTCAAGCACTAAGGATGCCAAATAGTTATCCAGAAAGAATCTACCTTCTGGAGTAAGTTTCTTTACACCTTATAACATTCAGGGGCTTGCTGCATTTGCTGCCAGCAGCACAAATGAAATCACTGTGCATCTGTCTGCTGGCAGAAAGCTTAGACATGATGGATTTGTTCCATTTCAAATGCAATTAACTGACTTTGCTCAAGATGTGTTTCTCCAGAGCTGGAACTTTGCATCTTTGCAGCCTGCATTGATTCACATTAATCAGAGAAAACAAATCACACAGCAGGACTGGAAAAAGTCCCTCTGGGCCCCCACTGGTTTTGAGACAAACAGGACAAAAAACCAAGGCAAAGATATAAAATTTTCAAGCTTCACAAGAGGAGAATTGAACACTTTTTAAAAGATGAGCTCAAAGGATTTGTTTTCCTGCTGGTTGCAAGATAGCAAATGGAACATCAAGGTATTTCTCCAATTAGAATTGACAGCTTCCAAATCTAAAAAGCAATAGATTAAAAGAGGCCACCCCAAACACAACCAGGGAATTTCTTAGAGCTTATAAGAATAAAATGTGTGTAAAATGTAGCCAGGCTACCAACCTCACTACTTCCAACAAAGACTGCAAGTAGAAGAGCATGCCTGTGACTCAGGATGAACTCAGTGCTGTGTTTTTGCTCTCCAGAAGCTTTTTCCTGAAGCAGAACCCTGAGCTTGCACTTCTCATGTAAACTGGAATCTTAGAGACATGCCTGTCTCTCTGCCAGGTAGCTCCTACTACTCAGAAGGTCACATAACAGTGGAGGACTAAAGTAATAGGACGATTGGTGTAAGAAGGGGCTGACCTCCACAATCAATATGATCTGCCAGAATCCGTTTATTGAGAGCATGAGACAAGCCTATATACAGTGATGGCTACTTATCAATGCTACTAACATACTGATTGGTTACAAGTTACATTCTTGCATTAATGTCAGACCCTCCTCTTAGAGTTCTTCTGCCAACACACGAAGTTGTACACAAGTTGTTGTTATCTTGTTCATTCTTGACTCCTTCTACTTTCCCAGAGCATCGAGGACTCTTTCCCAAAACAACGGAAGGCACAAGCAAGCTCCAAGGCCTTCAGGCGGGTTGATAAGATTTGCCTCAGGCTCTGAGCTGAGCAGTTGTTAACCCTTTATAGCCTGTGCCCATACTGCAACAGAGGACAGCACATCATTTTGGGCATCCTCAATGAACTTTTATACCTAGACTGAGATAAAATTCATCTAATTGGAAAAGCAATAATTTCTCTCAAGAAAAAGCAACGTGATACCCCATTGACACATGTGAGTTTTTTAAATATGGCAGCAGTTTTTCCATTATAACCTTCATCATCATCATCATCAACCACTTCAGATGCCCATGTTTGCTAGAAGCAAAGTATTACTGTTTGGCTAGTTCTATAGTTGAAAATAACTATGAGAATTACAAAGGCAAAAGAAAGCAAAACAAAACATAGAAACCCTTCATGCAAAGCAAAATTTTCAATCTCAGCACTTACCAGCGACAGGTTGAGGTTCCCCAGTAAGTCCCATAGGTCATAGACTGTGTTCAGGCCAACCAAAAGGACAACAAAAAGGCCAACAAACTTTACCCCCATTGCTCCAGCAAGGTTCATGCCAGTCAGACTCAACCAGAACCACCAGGAGGCAGAAAATGGCCTGCAGGTCAGATAGAATAGGTCAGTATATAAAAGATGGCTGCCTGAATGGCATCTACAATCCAAAAAACAAACAGTAAACTTGCTGCCCAACAAATTACATTCCATTTTTCTCCTCAGAGGCCCCCAAAGAATAAAAAAAATAATTGTTTTAATTAATTATGGATTGATTCAAGGACAATCCTGATATTTAAGGTCCTTTCCAACCCAAAGCATTCTATGATTCTATGATAGTTTAACAATGTTTTCATCTTTACCTTACCTGTCTGCACAGCTGTTACATTTCACCATACTCAGAACAGCTCCCATGAGGAAGAACAGTAAAATGGGGTCCAGCAGAATGTACTGGGACAAAGTGATGCAGCCTGTATCTGCCAACAGACAAAGTAACCATGTCAAAAAGGCTTGTGGTTACACAATGTAGCTAAAGTAGCAGGAAGCCAATCTCCTCAGCAGAGTCCAGACAAGAGGAACAAGGGAAATCCTAGAAACAGGAGCAGATCAGAGCATATCAACTTTGAAGTGTTCAGCACAAGAAAGACACCACTTTGGAGGTGCTTCTAAGATATTCAGAAGGGGAGCAATGACTAATTAAGGCAGCAGCTTGGTGTCAGAGGATGCTACTGGAGAACAGATCTTAACCTATTAAAAAGGAAAATTTCAAGTCTCATTCCTCAGTATCTGATCTAGGTGTCCCTGTCTATGGCAGAGGGATTGGAACTACATGACCTTTAAGGTCCCTTCCAATCTAAACTATTCTATGATTCTATCTTACAAAAATTCTTAATATTGAGGTGAAATGCAGTCCAACACTGGTTATGGAAGTGTTATAAGAGAAGTGGTTATAAGAGAAGTGCCTATGAACTAAACAAGACTGTAAAATTCTCCAGGATGACAACAATTAAAAAGTCTCATATATAATAAACCAGAATTACTTTCTTTTTGGAAACTTCTCTCATTAACCCAAATAACCCCTGTGTAGGTTACATATGATAATATAGAAATTAAATTATCTAAACAATTAAACCTCTTAATTTTTCAGGAGCACCTACCAAAAATAAGGATGAAAGCTGTTAGTAAGGCTGCTGGCAGTGACTTTGACAGCTCCAACACTGTGAGGTAGGCAAAGGGAACCAGGCAGGAGCCAAGGAATGCACAGAACTGCAGGAAAAGATCATAGAAGTTATAACACTCCCCAGGGTAAACATTCTCCCACACCCTTAGCAGACTGGTATCACTGTCCCCACACAAATGAGATTGAGGACAGTTGCAGGATGAAGAACAAAAAATTGAAATAAAAGAAAGCAGCATCATAGTAATTTTTTTTCTCTTCATTGTCTGGTTTAGAGAAATCTAGAACCATAAATTGCTAGAGGCCTGGAAAGTAAACCAAGAAAACATGCCTTCCTAGTTTTTATTGTGCAGGAACAATAGAGCAAGCAGAAGACCAAGGTCAGCAATTGTTCTCTTTGCAGAACAAGCAAGATATCTGTTCTACTCAGGAGCACAGATAAAATAATTAGCAGGCAGAATTGGCCTCAATAATCATCTTACCTTCTTACCTAGTCTCTCACAGAGAGATATTAAGACTTATTTGCAATACAACCACTAACACTTTAAGAAGCTTAAAGACAAGACACAAGGCTGAACAGATCCCTGATCTGATCCTGGGGAGTTGTTCTTACAACATCACACTCTAATAATGAAAAGCACAAGAGCACCAAACAGCTTGATACTGGGCTGTAGTACCTTACCCCCCTCATTCCAATGTAGTTGTGCTGCTCATATCTGTCCCCTGGTTTTTGGAAAGGAAATGTCCCATCATATCCACTAAGGTATCCAGCAAGTCCAATCAGCATCTGAAGAAGAAAAGTGAAAAAAAAATAGTTAGGGAAGTCACACTGGAGAAGGGAGTATCCAAGCCAGTAGAAGGAAAGATTTTTAGAGAAGCTAAGTCTGATCCAGATAATAGCTACTAAATTCAGACTTGTCATGCCAAGAAAGGTTTGTGTCCAGAATTAATATGCCTTTTGTCTAAAGGCAAAATCAGAAGCGATCAAAAGGGCTTTGCATGCTGACTACAAGGAGAACTGCAAGCTCAAGAGAAATACCACATTTGAGATTTAGCAGAGTATTCTGCTTCTGTAGATTCTCTTCCTATAGGTCCCTCTTCCTACAGTTTAAGGAGATTCAGGCTGAAAGGAAGAGTGAGGCAGGAGGAGTGCACCTTCATCAGCACTGCATACTGTTGTGAAAACAAGTCCTTTGATTACAGAACACCACACCAAGGCTTTCAGGGTCCTTTATGGCAGGAGTCTTATTTACTGCCAGGAACTGCTTGGTTCCTTTAAACTGTTGTCTTCTATTAACCACATTAGTGTCAAGCTTTTCAATTGCCCAACATGCAATAATGTTTTCTTTCCCCATATTCAAAGCATTTTTACAGAGAAGAAAAGATGCTGGCACAGGCTCAAGACAGAGAAGGCAAATTAACACAGTGTTAACAACAATTAGGAAAGGCAACAGTGTTCATCACATCCTTCAGTCAGAAAGGCAAGGAAGACTTTTATTGACCTACTCCTGTGGCTTCTAAAACATGTAACAAAAGAGCAGCTTACCTTTCCCAAAGGGGGGTGAACATCAAAGAAGAAAGTTCGATTAATGTAGTAACTTGCCATCTTCCCAAAATGAGTTTCATCCCAGCTAGAAGAGAAAAAAAAACCAAACCAAACAAAAACCAGAAAACTAAACAACCTGCTGTAATGTCCAAGATTCTAAAAAGCATATAGGAAGGTCTTTTTACTCATGCTTTTCATCACTTAGAGGTTTAGTGTGAGACATCCTGTATGAGACAATGTGTTAAAATCATTGGGCAATCACAGAGAGCACTTCAGCCATTCTCAGCAAAGATCTTTTAAAAAAGTTTGACATTAATACTCCAAAGTATCTCTCCTGCTCTCCTGATTCTAAATCAAGCTCAAGAGATGCTATAAAGTCAGCCTGCAACCCAGAGATCCCCAAAACAGCCTTTGCTCTCTGCAACACACCCTGAGAGCTGTGATAAGAGTTTGGCTGGGAGATGGGTACAGGGCAAACTGTGTCCCTGTCCCCTTCTCCATCAGCACCTACTGTCATCCCGTCCCACTGCCTGTCTGGGACACACACACATCCCCAGCCAAGCCATGCTGCTTGAGAAGGGACCAAAGGCAGGGACTGGCAGAATTAGAAGGTTGGAAGGTCCCTTCCAAGGCCATCCAGTCCAACCCCCTGCATAAGCAGGGACATCCTGCACTAGACCACGCTGATCAGCGCCTCAGCAAGCCTGGCCTTCAATACCTTCGGGAATGGGGCCTCCATCACCTCCCTGGGAAACCTGTTGCAGTGTCTTACCACCCTCACAGCGGAGAACTTCTTTCTAACATCTGATCTAAACCTCAGGGGGAGTCAGAGGACAACTCCCGGGAGGAGGAGGAGGCAGACAGACAGACATCCATCCATCCATCCATCCATCCATCCACCCACAACCCCATCCATCCATCCACCCACAACCAGGGGCTCGGCCCGGGCCCACCACCCCCCCAGGCCACAACATCTCATCCTGGCTCCTACCAGACGTGCGGCGGCTCCGGCAGGCGGTAGAAGCGGGAGGCGAAGCTGAGAAAGGTAACGAGGGCCAGCACCACCAGGCGAGCTAGAGAAGCCGAAGAGGGAGTGGGAGAACCCGGAGATGTAGCTGGGCCCACCGGCAAGCGACGGGACTCCCGTGGGCCCACCTGGGCCCGGCCGCGCCCCGCCGCCGGCATCCGCGGGGCTGCAGCGCCGGGGCGGGCGCGGTGCATCCTGGGAGAGGGAGGCCGGGGCGCGGGGCATGCTGGGAGATGTAGTCCCGCCGGCATGGCGGCCCTGACGGCTGTGGTTCAGCCCTGAGGGGAGGGGACGGAGCGGTGACACCGCGAAGGGTCGCGGCTCAGGATGAGCGCTACCGCCGCCAAGGTAGGCGAGAGGGTGGTGGCAGCACTGGAGGAAGCGAGGAGCGATGGCGGCGGCTCTCGGGCCTCAGCAGCGTTCCCGGCGGAGTCAGCCCGTGGTGCCGCGGGAAGGCCGGGACGGGGGGTAGTGGGAGGGCTACAGCCCTGTGAGTGGTGTGTTGGATACTCATGCCGAGGTCTCAGTGAAAAACAAGCAATTTTATAGAATCATAGGGTTGGAAGGTACCTCTAAAAGCCATCTAGTCCAACCCCCTGCAGTGAGCAGGGACATCCTGCACTACATCAGCTTGCTCAGAGCCTCAGCAAGCCTGGCTTTGAATGTCTCCAGGAATGAGGCCTCCAGCAACACTCTGGGCAACCTGTTCCAGCATCTCACCACCCTCATAGGGAAGAACTTCCTTATGTCTCATCTAACCCTGCCCTGCTCTAGTTTCAAACTATTTCCCTTCATTCTGTGTCTCCATGCCCTGGCAAACAGTCCCTCCCCAGCTTTCCTGTAGCTCCTTCAGGCACTGGGAGACCACTGTGAAGTCTCCCCACAACCTTCTCCAAGCTGCTATGAAGACAGGCTGAGAGAGCCTGTCTTCATAGCAGAGGTGGCTCCAGCCTTTACATCATCCTCATGTTAGTTCCCTCCTCTCTGGAGGTGTTTAAGGCCAGGCTGGACAAGGCACTGAGCAGCCTGGTCGAGTGGGAGGTGTCCCTGCCCATGGCAGGAGGGTTGAAACTTGATGATCTTTAAGGTCCCTTCCAACCCAAACCATTCTATGATTCTATGTTCCCATGCTGACTAAAACCAATGCAAAGCAGAGGTGATGTTCACTTATATAACCATAGATGTAAATGAAGGCAGTTCTTCCCAGCTACTCCCCTAACGCCTGTTCAGCTCTTACTAAATCCAGGGAAAACTAAACACAGTGTCACTGTGGGGCTTGCCCACTGGCAGTGAAACATCCCCACTGTCTCCAGTCTACTCAGCTGATTGTTTTTCCTGTGATCTTCCCTGCTGCTGGGAGAAAAACAGCTTGAACTGAAGAGATGACTCCAGGCCCCAGCCTCTAGAGACACAGTTCCCAGCTGAAGGATGGGTTATTTTCCATGCTTCTTTTAGTACAATCCTCCTGAGACCTGAAAGCACAGAGCAAACTGATTAGCTTAGTGCAACTTATTATAAATGAGGTTGCAAAAACAACAGAGAATGGCAGCGAGGATCAGGAGAATTGTCACTGCCAGCTGCAAGTCCAGAGTCCAGAACAGATACAGTGAAGGTCATGAATTTCTGAGCCAAAAAATCAAGAGCAAGGTTCCTGGAAAGAAAAACAAAACAAACAAACAAAAAAACCCCAAAACAAGTAAGAAGAATATGTTAAGAATGCTGCATGTTCCCTTTTTGAAGTCATCATTTCTGTTTCTTTTCCTGCAACCCTGCAGACTAGATATTTGATTGGGGGGGTGGAAAAGTACAGCTGAGATTTTTAGTGCTCTGATTCTACAAGCAGAGATTGTAAGAAAATCATTAATTATATATACATTGTCCACAAAAGCTTTGCAAATACTGCCATTGCTTTCCTCCTCACCTGGATACCATCTCTTGAGTAAACTTTGGAGCAATTTGACCAAATCCATAACCCATTTAAATGATAAGAGAAGCACAGAGTTTGCAAGAACTGTAGCACAGAGCATGGGGTCTTTCTGTTTTTTTTTCTGTTGACAGAGCAAATCTGTTGGTGAGCTTTTTTCTGCTGTACTGTTAGTGATGTAGTGCTTTTAGGAAAGATCTGTGGTCAGTGTGTTCATAAGGGAGACAGAGGAGTCCTGGAAATAGAGCTAATTTTATTCAAACCCTTCCATCCACCAAGAGACATTGCTCAGGGGGAGGTGCCTCTTTTTATCCCAATTTTCCATGGCTGCTCATGTGCTTATCCCTTTCATCTATGGTTCAGGGTAATTGGGAGTTTCAGACTGCCCAGCAAGCCTAACAGATGCATGAAAGCCTAGTATTCATCTCACAGTCACATCTTCTTATAAAGTCCTTTATCTTTTATCAAACAGCTTCTAGTTTCTCATTTGTAAAGTCAACCTGTGTAAGGACCCTGTTGTTACCACTAGTTGTAAGGACATTTAGGAGCTGATCTTACCATACCTATGTGTTTTGGGAGGTTGGAGGCACAGAGAGATCCCTGATGTACCACTGGATCTATGGAAAAAAGCAGACACATGATTAAGGGTCTGTTCCAAGAGGAGGAGGGTTATGGGGTACCCCCAAGGGACCTCCCTGCAGAGGCAGCCCCTGTTTCAGGGAGCTGGCACTTACCCAAGTGAAACAATTTCTACACCTGACTCCAGTTTTCTTCTTCCATTCCCTGGGGCTTTCTTTCTGCATTGGCAAGTTGCTGGGAGCCTGTTATCTTATTTCTGGATGGGAAGCTAGGGAAATAAGGATAATTCCTGAATGCTCTTCCAACCTCAAATGGTTCTGATACTAGGCCTGGGGCTGTGGTTGCTCAGGACTCAATCTGACTGGCTGGTTTTCATGCCCTGGAGACAGGATTGAGGGCATAGTCCTTTCCTTATTTGCTTTAGGACAGAAGCCTTCCCCCTCCTGGCTGAGTTAAAAGGGAAAGCTGGAGGTTGTCTTTATTTCCTGGGGCACACAGTGACCATGGCATCTGAAAAGGTGAGAGCTTGGAAAGGTGGATGGGGTTGTGAAAGCTGCTTTTGGTGCTGGAGTTAAGGTAGAGATGAGCTGTCTGCCCTCGTGGCAATTCATCTTGGAGCAGCAGTAGCTCTTCTCACTTAGGAAGGAGTCCTGGTCCAGTCTTAAATGGCTGGAAAAGCCATTTCATGCCATTTAATGCTTGTCATAAACACTGGGGAATTTGTTTCAGGAATAAAAGATGGGATAACAGTTAGCAACAGCCAAAAAGGACAAAGAGAGGAGCTTTGCAGGGGATAATTTTAGGGTTTCTTGTGTGCATTCTGGAAACATCAGCTGCATCTAAATATTCAGAGGGCCAGCTTGAGGGACAGTGATCCTGCCTGTATGGCTAAGCCAGGAACAACCACTTTCAGAGATGAGTCCTCTTTCCCAAAACCTTGCTCTGCCTTATCTTGGAGTTCCTGAAATGGCTTCTGTTCATACATTTTACTCCTTACAACACCCACCACTTTATCTGTTTTTTTCTCCTTTCAGCCAATACTTTACAGCTACTTCCGAAGCTCCTGCTCTTGGAGAGTCAGAATTGGTAAGAACCAGTATCCTCCCCTTCACTAACCTAATTAATTGATGATTTATTAAGAGAGAGAGAGATCAGCAAATATCCTGGACCCTGTAACTGTGAGGCATTTCCCTTCTCTGGAATAGGAGGAAAGGGAATGGCACAGCCTACTTGGAGCAGGAATTACTTCTTCTGTAAAGTTAACATAATGCAGGTGGCTCGCTCTTTCACATTATTTAGAAGGGCCCTACACTCCGTTTTCATGGTGATACTGCCTCAAGCTCTGGTCTTGAGAGCTCAGCAAGGTCACCACTTAGGTTGCTAAGAGCAGATTTGCAGCTCAGCCCAGCTTCCCCTTTATTTTTAATACCACAGTCTTGTTGCCATGTCTGCTCTTTATTGCTGTTGTTTTTCATCTGCCTGAGCTGTCTTCTTAGTGGGCTCAAGCCACCTTTCTTGAGGGATGTGGGTCTTTTGTGGTTTTAAATCCATAATTTTTCCTCAAATGGAGATGGTGACATTCCTCTAAACCCATTAGCAATGAAACTGGTGTCAGTGTGACTGTCTGAATCTGTACACTCTGCTTTCCCTAGCCCTGGCTATGAAAGGCATTCCTTATGACTTGGTACCAGTAAACCTCATAAAGGATGGGGGACAGCAGGTAAGGATGCAGCTACATTGTTCTCTCCATGGGTAATAAATTTGGGATCATACAGAGAATGAAGATTAGCACTAGAAAGTTCACAGCAAAGTCACAACAAATTCCTCACCACTTCTCTACAATTAATAGTTGCTTTCATCTAGTATCCCCTGGCATGTAAGACAGGGAGAAAATGACTGCAGGAGACTTAAAGATTCTCTCCTCTCTTAAATATCTGTGGCTGAATTTCATGAAATTGAAGATCTTTTGCTTCTGTGAATGCATCTGGCCCACAGACTGCAGAGAAGCAGTGCTGGAATTTAAACATAGGCTGGAACTCGTTAAATTAGCACCATGAAGTGTGCATGGCAGGGCATGTGTGTTCAGTAAATGATATAGCAAGGGTCTGGTTGCCAGAAATCATGACAGAGAACTTACTTCAAGAACCAGAGCAGGGAATTGTGCACCCAGTGCTCAATGTGCAAGTTTGAGCTAATATTAGTTCTGGGTTGTGCTATTAGCACAGAGGGAAAAGCCAAGTGGGGAAAAAAATAACCAAAATAGTTTGGTAACTGTGAAGAAGAATTTAGTGTTGCAGTCATCTCATGTTTGTTTCCATAGTTCTCTGCAGAATTCAAGGCAATGAATCCAATGCAGCAAGTCCCAACCTTGAAGATTGATGGCATCACCCTTTCTCAGTCGGTGAGTGACAAAGTTAACATCCCAGTTTGCTGCCCAGTCAGGAGAGGATTTTACCCCAGAGTTCTTATTGATGCACTGAAAGAGAAATAGCATTTGTGATAAACAATCCCACTTGGGGGCAGAAATAGCACATATTCTCTACTTCAAAACTGCTGTCAAGCACAATTCAGCTTTGGGTTGGAGCTCCACCTTTCTCCTAGTTAAAAATCTCTGCCATGGTTTGCCTGAAATGAGAGTTGTGCTATGTGGCAGCAGACATCAATTGGATGGGTAATAAACTTCATTCAAAAGCTGCCATCTTCTTTTTGGATCTGCTCCCCTTTCCCAAGCATTCAGGATGCAAACTCTTCCTTGGTTCTCTGATAACCTCTCCTTATCTCTTTGTTCATTACAGCTAGCTATAATTCATTACCTAGAAGACACCCGTCCTAACCCCAAGCTCCTGCCCCAAGATCCCAAGAAGAGAGCCCAAGTCAGAATGATTGCTGACCTCATTGCCTCTGGTATTCAGCCAATCCAGGTATTATTGCCTTGTCTTATGCATGAAAAATGAGAAAACCAGAATAACTTTCCAAGTGTGTGTATCTCTTAAAAGATCAGTCTTTTTAAACTGTTGTCAGACAGACCTGAAGCCTAAGTGTTGGTAGATAAAATCCCTTCTTAGGCTCTGCCTAATCTGCTAATGACAAGACAATACTTCCTACAAATTAAAACCTGTAGCAACCCAAGGTTCTTTCCAAAAACAGCTGAACCCATGTAGTTTCACTCCGGGGTCTAGTTTTAGGAAGAAGACAAATGAGCAAGCCAAAGGACAGATGTACAGGGACATCTGTTCCAAAGAAAGAGACAGAGCAGGGTGTGTGACTCAGTGAGGTCAGTGCTTACCCCATCGATCTAAACTCAGACTTAGCAATTCCTCATTTCCCCTCTCCTCCACTGGGTGAGACAGTGAGGAAGATCCAGCCTGCAGCAGTCAGTCTAACCTGGAGATCACTTGCCTTCACAGAACCTGGGCATCTTGAAACAAATAGGGGAGAAGAAAACAGAATGGGCTCAGAACTGCATTGCCTCTGGCTTTCAAGGTGAGTCCCACATCTGAAATGATCAGCGTTTCCACTGACCTTTCAAAAATGCTGAACCACTGGGCTCCTATTTTCTTTTCCAAGCAGAAAAACACATCCCTCTCTAGGCTGGCATGCTGGTGTCCTGTACTGCAGGCATAGACAGTGCTCTTTCTGCCCAGACTCCCTTTTCTAGGACTGGTAGGTCTTCAGAGTCTTGAGGAAAGGTGCAGTACACCAGGATGCAGCAGCTGATTCACCCTGAAGCATGAGGGCTGACAGCTCTCCTCCTTTCCTCCCAACTGCTCCCAAACTAGTGCCTTTTGCATTGAAACTCTATCAATCTATATTTATACACTTTTGTAATCAGACAAAAGGTACCTGGCAGGTATAAATCTAGCAGATAAAGATAGATGGCAAACTCTCACAGGGTCTAGCAGAGATTTCTTCACCTCCTTGGGAGAAACCTGGTGCTTTTTGTTTCCTCAGAACTCTTTCCCCCCACATGTTGGAACGGCAGGCCTACCTTCACTTCTGGACAAGTGCAAACTAACTGAGGCTTTGCATTTTCCCCTCCTCACCCACATATCTCTGTTTCAGGTGCATTTTCCCATAGTAGCTAAAAGCACACTGGTTCCCAAAAAGCAGAAAGACCCTGAAGATTCCCAGAACTATACTGCTGTAGGATTTCTGTTCCTTCCAGGTTCTATCCCCAATTGCTCCTTTTCTGTAGTCAGCTCAGGATCAACCCACCCTTGTTCATTCTTACCAGTACAAAAGGTATTTGATGTCCCTTTCAAATGAGTTTCAAATCCCTCACTCCAGTTTCCCACCTCTCTTGGCAGCTCTGGAGCAGACTCTGCAGCACACTGCTGGGAGATACTGCATGGGGGATGAAGTAAGTATGTAAAAGACCATTGTGTCCCATTAGAAATGAAAACCCATTAAAATAGGAAATTGGCTGTTGAGACTCAGTAGAACCCCATCTTGTGCTGGGAATTACATGGGGTGCATTCAAAGTAAGGAAAAAAAGGCTGGATAGATCTTATGGAGGCCATTACTGATATGCAAATAGTTATGGAGATGTTAATTTGTCCCTGTCTGTACCAGATTTTGCAGCTCTGCTTAGGATCTGGCTGCTACTGGAGGATGTGGAAACAGATCATATACATATTTTGTCTTTAAGAGTTCAAAGTGTCATAGAGGGAAAGAAACAAACACTGGTTGAGTTCTTAGCTCTGCTCTGGGGGACCTTTAACCAGGTTGTATTATGTTTTTCTAATATGTTTGTCCAGTGTTAACATAGACAGATTTCAGAAAGCTCACACACAAACTATTCTAACCCTTACTAAGTCAGAGGCTACTGCTGCCTCTTCTATTTTTAAGTTCTGTTTGGAGGGCAATGGGATCTTCTCTACAAAAGCCATATAGTTGCCATAGAAGCCCTGTATCCTTGAGGTCTTGATGGAACTCCTCATGGCTGATGGACTGTGAAGTCTTTTCCTTCTACTGTTATCACATTATTTGTGATATTTGTGATATTTGTGTATTATCACATTATTTGGATTAAAGAATAGGATTGTTGTGATTTCTCCTCTGTGCTGGCTGGTAAAATAATTGCTACCCTGCTAATTGCTACCCAAGTGGAGGATGTGGAGCAGTGTGAGTTACTCCTTTTTCTTTGCTACATTTGCAGGTTTCTATGGCTGATCTCTGCTTGGTGCCTCAAGTTTACAATGCTGAAAGGTAATCAAGGCTAAATTTGGGGTGCTCTTCTAGGACACCTACTCCTTGTGCCCGTTAGAAAAGCATACCTTCTGCCTCCTCTATTCAGTCATGGATTTTTCTCTGCCTGAATTCTATCATAAATACTGTCACTTTTGGAAATAAGGAGCTAGGCTGTCTTCTCAGAGGATCCCGGAGGAAGCCTGCTCTGTATCCTCATTAAATCTGAGGTTGCTCACACTCAGCATCCTCTTTCTTTGTTTTAATTCTACACATTAATCTGACTGTGCCTGTTGAAAGCCTTAACCTATGCAAGTAATGGTTCTATGATTCCCAGGAAAAGCATAATACCTTGTGCTGCACACCACATAAAAACCCAGGGAAGATGGGATAAATAACTTACCTTATTTCTGCCACTTATTTTTAAACCTATAAAGATAAACCCTTTAACACAAACGTGCCTCAGCCCTGGAGATTCTCCCATACTGGGCAGGCACAGCACGTGGCTCTACCCTTCTGCTCACTGCTGCACTGACTCAAGAGTACCTCACAAATTCTATTTGCAGATTCAAAGTGGACATGGCTCCATATCCCACAATCACCAGAATAAACAAAGCTCTCCTGGAGTTGGAGGCCTTCAAAGTAAGCCATCCATCCCGACAGCCAGATACTCCTGCAGAGCTGAGAGCTTGAAGCCCTTCTCCTCACTCAATCAAGTCACTGGGAGCAGCAAAGAGGGGTGACAGCTACAACTTGAGTAGAACTTCAGTACCAGCAGGAAGCCCTGGTACCATTGTCTCACTTTTATCTAGATGAGAAGAAGGACGGAGAACCTGGAAGTAGCTCAGCAGACTTACAGGAGCTAGGAATGTGCTAGAAAGCTTGCAGCTACCTCTATGTGCATTTTCTTTGTTTTCAATCTGATCTATCTCCATGAAGCAGATTAAAGCAGAAGCTTCCCTAACTATAAGAAGTCCCCTCTGTATGGCTTTGGGCTGGTGAATGTGAACACAACAGTGAGGTATTGAGCCATTTCTGGACTCCCCACCAGGGCTGCTTCTTTCTATCATCTACAGAAAGAGCACCAGGGAACCAACTATCTTTAGTCTTCAGCTACGGACTGTTCCCAAGGAAACCCCTCCCCAGATTCCCTCCAGACCAGAATTGCAACTGTAATTGCAATTTTGAGTATTTTCCAAAACAGCAGGAGCTAATTCCATTCCACTCATCCCAAATGAAACCCATCAGCTGAGTCACCTTCAAAGCTAAAAGCACCCCAGGAATTCCAGCCCCCAAAAGATCTGTAGGTTGAGAAAGGAAACCCAGAAGTTACAGCGACTCCTCCTCAGATCCTGCTGAATGCTTTAGCAGCCAAGCCCAGGTACCAAGGCAGAGATATGGGAAGAAATTTCTGCCAGCCTGCTGATGCTGTGTATCAGCTGCCCTAAGAAAGCAACATCCACAGCCTTCAGAAAGGCTTTACAAACCCATCATTTCTTGCACCAAGATAGCATCCACCTGCACATAGATACTTGGACTGGACATTGCTTGGATTCATTTATTCCCATCCATGCCTGCATTCATTCAGGCTGGTGAAGGGTCCTTCTTGTTGCAGGCATCATCCCAGGTCCAGCTGGATCTTGACTGTGCTGTTGTAAAAGGTCCCAGCACAGTTGGAACCCCCAAAGACCAGCACTGTGTGCAGTTTACCCTCTTCTTTGTTCTCCTTGTCCTCATCCATCAGGTGGGCAGGAGTCAGGTCAAGCAGTGAGTGGCCAGCTCGGGGCACAGAGCAGAGGTCGTGGTGGATCACGGTGCTCCATGAAAGAGTATCTAAAGGAGAAAGCAGGTATCATCACTCTCAAATTCATTCCTAGTGCAAAGGATGACACAAATGGACCAGAATAGGTGTAAAGAAACACCACTGTAGCTTTCAGCTAGGGGGAAGGGTCACTCACCCAGGTGGAAAAGAAAAGCATCCTGGAGGGCTCCCTTGGCATTGCAGCCTCCACTGATCAGAACCTTCTGGTCTGACACAGCCAGAGCTGCGTGAAAACTGTCACCAAAGCAAAGCCAAAAGATTAATTCAGCAAAAATTATTGGGGTTGCCTCAGCCAGCCATAGGCAGGGGTGGGCCAACTTCAACAGGAGGCTGAGGACTTGAGCTACAGAACTAAAATCAACTCCTCTCCAGTCCTGACTTGCAGAATAACCCTGAAAGAGCTGTTTTGTTTGCCTCAGCAGGTCAGACACCTTGCCATTTCAGAAGGAGCTATCAAAACCTCTATGTTTTGCTCCATGGGGTGAGAAAGGAGGAAGGAGCTATCAAATTCCTGTGTTTTACTCCATGGGGTGAGAGAGCAGGCTAGCTGGGTTCAGGGTGATTGAGGTCATTGTTCTAGTGTCCCTTTAGCAACAGCATAGGTCTGGTATGAGAGTTTATTCCTTTTAGTGTCTGTTGTTCTCCAGGTGCTATGGAGACCACCTGCAGGCAATACAGTTCCACTGGCACATGGGAGAAAGCTGGAAAGGCTTTCCAGGGCAGACTTCCAGGGAGACTAAGAAGTCTGTGCCCCACCTCCCCATCAACACCCTGCAAGCACCAACTAGGACATCAGAGGAACATCTAGTCCTGCAGCAGAAGCATCATCTGCTATATTTGTGGGACAGAGATAAGCAGCAGGATCTGATGACAAGGATCATTTAAACCTGGCTTTGAAGAGAAGGGACAGCAAAAGAAAATAGCTACAGTAGGATCTTACCAACGTGCAGAAGGCTGTCCTGCAAGGAGAGGGACCTGTGTGTATTCCATGTAACCTGGCAGCCAGGGGAAAAGCAGGTGAAGTGTCCAAAAAGCTCAGCCTCATAATCAGACAAAAGTTTTCATGATCAAAAGCTCAGCCTCATAACTAGACAAAAGCTTCCATGACCTGACATATCAGCAACAAGCATTCTGTGCTACCCATCTTCTCCCAAAAAAGCAGTTTACTTGTTTTCCCCTGTTCTCTCCCTTTTTCGTATTCCCCAAAAAGTTTTATTACATCATAGTTTTCCATTGCCTAGTCAGGATTTTTTATAACTTTAATGCTAGCAATGCCTCATTCCCTTCCCTGCCCTTCACAAAGCATCTACCTGGCACAGACTTTCTTACCCAGATCCAGGATGTGCATGTCACTGAGGTAGAGAGATGTCCTCCGACCCCCAAAAATCAGCAGCTTGTTCTTCAGCAGAGTAGCTGAATGCCTGGGTGGAAGAGCAGCAAGAGAACAAAATATCTTCCAACAAGCTCCCATAAAGTGACTTTTCAGCTTTTCTTTCTACAACTGGGCTACCACAGCTTCAGTCGACACCTTCCTCTACCTCCAACCATTGCAGCCCATCAGGATTCATGACAGGAGCTACAGGGAGTCACACTACCCTATCTTAAGGGGCAAACAGTGGAAAATAATCACTTCGTATTTATGAAATCACACTGGGATAGGAGAGGAAGGCAAGCAGAGGTTTTCTGCTCTATTTCAGAAGGCTAAAGAATAAAGAGGACTCTCACCCAAGCCTAGGCAGAGGTTTCTCCCCTTCAGAGATGGGCTGATACCAAATTTCATGCTCTGGATTGAAGATATAGAGCACATTGCTACAGGGTCCAACTGTCAGCGATGCCTTTCTGGGGAAAGTCCCTCCAAAGACAAAGAGCTCCTTGTGGTAGATAGTTGCAGTGTGGTAGGTGAGCACTGGCATCTTCCCTTTAGCCTTGGGAAAAAAAGTTCAACATCCATTTGTGACAAGCAGTGCATTATTTGCTACATAACCCATAGGAAGGGGGGTCTCCAACAAGCCTCAGTTTCCACTTGATGGGCTTCCCAGCCAGATCATCACCACACACTACACCCTTTATGTGCTCTCTGTCAGAATGCTCTCTTGAGGGAATGATTTCCTACCCCAGCTTCCTCAGAAGCTGACAGAGAGCAGAAATATCTCATTCAGGCTCATTCTGTAAAAACCATCTTTGTTTTTCAGCCAGGAGGGAGACAGATAGTCCCTCACTGACAAGGACCTCTGCAAAGATGTGAGAGGCAACTAAAGAACTCAAATCTGCTGTGTTCAGAGTAGTCCCTGATTCACAACCAGCTTTTTCACCTCAAAATGAAGTGAACTCTCAACAGCATCATATAAAATAAGAGGCTGCTTCCCTTTGGAACTTGCACAGGACCTTGGTCAGACTCTGCAGAAGTCATATTTTCACCTTGACTCATTCAATGTAGGCACAACCTCTGGTATCTACCAAGCTTCTGGTCTTTCAGCATAGCATTCTTATATCTATCAATCCCAACTAAGCAGCTCTGACAACCTGCTACAACAGTGAACCAAGACTCTACTGAAATTAGGGATTTGGCCATATTGGTTGCCACATTCAGCCAGGTCCTGCAACTTCTCCTGCACTTGGAGAAGACTTTCTTGGAAGAGCTACTGTACTTACAGCCACCAGGAGCCATTTCCAGGTAACTGTGTCCAGAATGTAGATGTTGCTGTAGTCTTTGTCCTCCCTGATGCCTCCAAAGATGTAGATACGTTTGGTGTCGGGGTCGTAGGTGGCTGTGTGACCATGCAAGCACAAAGGCTTGGCATTTTCTAGCTGGAAACCCACTGGAAGCCAGAAATCATTTTCTGTAAGAGAGGAAGTGTAGGAATTCAAAGGTGCTCCTGATTTCTACAGATTTAAAGAATACATCATAAAATCTTGACTCAAGACCTTGTACACTTCACATCCTACTGGGATTTAAGGCTAGAGGGGACTCCCACAGAAATTTTTCTGCATAAGGATGAAGAGGAAGACTAGACAGGGAATAATAAGATGGAAGAGAGGATCAGTGAGGTGCAGAATTACATCTTGCACCACCAGTCATCACTCACAGATGGCAAACTCTGCTCTTGCTTGCAACTCCCCCAGCTCATCCAGAACTCAGACCTTAGCTCCTGCAGGGCTTTCACACACAACCCCACAGCCTCTCATGGAACTGTGCTAGGAGATGCAACACTTTTGCTGTCCCCTCACTACAGAATCCTAGAATAGTTTGGGTTGGAAGGGACCTTAAAGATCATCGAGTTCCAACCCCCCTGCCATAGGCAGGGACACCTCCCACTGCATCAGGCTGCTCAGTGCCTTGTCCAGCCTGGCCTTAAACACCTCCACTACCTCTCTGGGCAACCTCTTCCACCATAAAGAATTTCTTTCTTATATCTAGCCTGAATCTTCCCTCTTCCAATTTACATCCATTATTTCTAATTCTCCCATCACATATCCTATTAAAAAGTCCTACCCCTGCCTTTCTGTAGCCCCCTTCAGATATTGAGAAGCTACTCTGAGGTCCCCCCTGAGCCTTCTCTTCACCAGGCTGAACAATCTGTTAGCTTGTTGGTGCTTAAGATACAGCAACCAGCTCTTAATCCCCACCAGTTTCCAGCTTCCAGAGTGCATCCTTGCAGGGTTGCTGGTTGACCCCTTCTCCACCAACCAGCACAGCTGTCCCTGGGTCACTGAGGCACATGGCATGGCACCACCTTGGGCTGGGACTGCCTGAGAAGAAGACAGAGTCAGATCAGACACAACCAGCTCCCTTCCCTAAGCAGAACTGAAGGATCAGAGAGGAGAAATGAAAAGGAAAAGGGCTCAGCTTCATTCCCTTCGAACAGCAAAGGGCAGAGCCCCCCCAGGGAATAATTAGTTGGTTTTGGGGGAATAATTGCTGTGCTAGCAGAGGGGACCAGTCTGACTGGATGTAGGATGTATCCAGGCTTCCACTTCAGATTCATTACCCATTTCTGAGGGATGGGATCTCCCATCCAAGTTATTCCCCATGATTACCCACTTCTGAGGGATGGGAGATCCTATCTGTGCTATCCCCTGTGTAACTCCTTGTAACAGTTACCCAGGAGCAGCCTGTTAGTGTTTAAGACACAGGAACTAGAAGCATTGAGTTAGTTCCAGAAATACCTTTCCTACTTCTCTGTTCTTCTTTCTTTCCTCTTGCAGGTCCCTGCAGCTGGCAGAGTAAGCTAATAAATATTTTTAGATCAGAATCTGCTCCACATCCTACCCTTGGCCTCAAAGAGCTGTGCACCCAGAGGTGTGCCCAAGATTCAAAGGGGTACAGAAGCACACTGGGGAATCTGTCTAGTGGAAACACCTACACTGAGGGCAGCTGCATGAAGAGGAACAGGACATCTACACAACCTACTTGTTCTTCTTGACCTTCTTCAAGGATGAAGCCTGTGACATTAAAGGGAAGAACATCACCAAGTGGCTGAAAAGACAAACCAGGGTCTAGGAACCACATCCTCACCTTGCAACTCCTCCACTGCCAGATCTGCAGAGGAAACAGAGAGAGGACTCAAAATAAAAGCAGACTGGACCCTGACTGAGCATGGAAAGTGCTCAGCTCCATAATTTGAGGACCCTATGGCCTTCCTTCGTTCTTTCCTCCCATCCCTAGCACAAAGCTGCCTCACTGCAACAAACAAGGTGTAAAACCAAGAAGCCTGTAGAAAGACTCATCAGAAGGAAGGCAGGAGATGAGAAGCATGCCCTGCTCTTACCTTGGACTGACAATTTCATTTCACCCCTCTGATGGAGCCTTATTTCCCCATTTTCACCTTGCCTATAGCATAAGCCACTTTATGATGGAGCCAACTTGGTGAGAAGCAAGCCAAGTCTCCCAAAAAGTCAGTTTAAAAGGACCACTGAATTCTTGACAAGTATTTACACACAGACATGATCACACCCTGGGGATGTCTAGGAATTCATGCTCCAGAATGTAAAAATTCTATTTCCAAACCTCTTGACAGCTGTATTCTTACCACTGAAAAGTCAGTATAATCATTCTACTTCTAAAATATTCTCTATGCCATTTTTGAAGTTGTTAAAATTATTAACTTTGGTCTGAGCAGCATTGAGAGGTCCTTTAGACCTGGAAAATCCACCTTGAAGATGGCAGAGTTACCTTCTTCACAGAGATCTCTCTCAGATGCAGTGGGTTCAAATAAAACTTTTCTGGGCTTCTTGGGGCGGGCAGGACTCTTCCTCCTGTCCTCAGTGGGTTCCACTTTGCCAGTTGGTGGCTTCAGGGCACAGGGTAGTGCTAGGGTCCTCAGTGGTGGGCAGACATCCTTCCTCTCAGGCTTGGATGCTCTAGCAGTCACCTCTGAGCTCTGATTCTTAACCTGTGACCAGAGACCCAGTCAAATTTGCCTTTAAAGGCAAAAAAATAAAAAAAAAAATACCCACACACATAGACCTGAGGCTTCTATGAGTTTTGTTGTTGGATCAAAGATTAGATGTGTTTTCAAGTTCATCTTGCCAAATATGTGGAAGCCACTTCATGACTTTGGGAGAAACAAGCCAAGTACCGAAAAAATCACTTCACAAGGACCACTGAACTGTTGACAAACAGATCTGATCACACCCTGAAGCTCTCTAGGAATTCATACTCCAGAATGTAAAAAAATTATTTCCAAACCTTTTGGCAGCTATATTCTCACTGCTGAAAAGTCAATATAATCATGCTCATTCTACTTTTAAAATATTCTCTATGTTTTAATAATATGGGACTCTTGAAGTTATTAAAACTATTAGCTTTGTCCCACTTTCAAACAGATTTGATCACACCCTGAAGCTCTCTAGGAATTCATACTCCAGAATGTAAAAAAATTATTTCCAAACCTTTTGGCAGCTATATTCTTACTGCTGAAAAGTCAATATAATCATGCTCATTCTACTTTTAAAATATTCTCTATGTTTTAATAATATGGGACTCTTGAAGTTATTAAAACTATTAGCTTTGTCCCACTTTCAAACAGATTTGATCACACCCTGAAGCTCTCTAGGAATTCATACTCCAAAATGTAAAAATTTTATTTCCAAACCTTTTGGCAGCTATATTCTTACTGCTGAAAAGTCAATATAATCATGCTCATTCTACTTTTAAAATATTCTCTATGTTTTAATAATATGGGACTCTTGAAGTTATTAAAACTATTAGCTTTGTCCCACTTTCAAACAGATTTGATCACACCCTGAAGCTCTCTAGGAATTCATACTCCAAAATGTAAAAATTTTATTTCCAAACCTTTTGGCAGCTATATTCTTACTGCTGAAAAGTCAATATAATCATGCTCATTCTACTTTTAAAATATTCTCTATGTTTTAATAATATGGGACTCTTGAAGTTATTAAAACTATTAGCTTTGTCCCACTTTTAAACAGATTTGATCTCACCCTGAAGCTCTCTAGGAATTCATACTCCAGAATGTAAAAGCTTGGTTTCCAAACCTTTTGGCAGCTATATTCTCACTACTGAAAAGTCAATATCATAATAATTACTCTACTTTTTAAATATTCTCTATATTTTAATAATATGGGACTCTTGAAGTTATTAAAACTATTAGCTTTGTCCCACTTTCAAACAGATTTGATCACACCCTGAAGCTCTCTAGGAATTCATACTCCAAAATGTAAAAATTTTATTTCCAAACCTTTTGGCAGCTATATTCTTACTGCTGAAAAGTCAATATAATCATGCTCATTCTACTTTTAAAATATTCTCTATGTTTTAATAATATGGGACTCTTGAAGTTATTAAAACTATTAGCTTTGTCCCACTTTTAAACAGATTTGATCTCACCCTGAAGCTCTCTAGGAATTCATACTCCAGAATGTAAAAGCTTGGTTTCCAAACCTTTTGGCAGCTATATTCTCACTACTGAAAAGTCAATATCATAATAATTACTCTACTTTTTAAATATTCTCTATATTTTAATAATATGGGACTCTTGAAGTTGTTAAAACTATTCACTTGGGTTCACTTTGAAACTGCTGGCTGCAAAGGGCAACTGAAAAGGCAGGAAGACCACCTGTACTATGAGGAATCACAATCATCAAGGGGCTTGTAAATTCAACTCTTCTAAAAGGCATTTCAAGGGAAACTTCCACACGAGTGAATCTTTGGCTCCAAAACTTGCTCCACCCTGAGAGCTGCAGAAACTACTTCTTCTAGAGATCACCTGGGCTGCTACAAGCGAGGGAGAAGATAGCAAGAAGGTGAAAAATAATGAGAGGAAGGCTACAGGGTACTCATACATACCACAGTGAGATTCTCCAGAGCCTGGCTAAGGGGAGAAATATCATCTGCTGGGAGCACTGGTGACTGGGTGGTCTCTGGAGCAAGGAAAGGGTGAAGTGGTGTGCTGCTGGAGACACCTCGGAGCAGCTGTGGCAGCAAAAGGGACAGCAAGAATAAAAGGACATGTCAATAAGCTCCTCCCCATCCAAAAGGGGCAAGCAACAAGATGTCTTAGAATCATAGAATAACCTGGGCTGCAAGGGATCATCTAGTTCCAACCTCCCCACCATGGGCAGAGACACCTTCCACCACACCAGGTTGTCCAATTCCTCATCCAGCCTGGCCTTAAACACCTCCAGGGATCGAGGGGGCATCCACAGCCTCTCTGGGCAACCTATTCCAGTGTCTCACCACCCTCACAGTAAAATTCTTCCTTGTATCCAGCCAAAAATCTACCCTCTTCCAATTTGCACTGTCATTCTACATGCTTAAAGTGTTTAACTCAACTGAAAAGCAGGGAAAAAAAGGATGGGGAAAAAAAAATTTTAAAAACCCCAATCAACAAATGCATCAGGGATTAAAAAGGAAGAAATGTTGTTGGAGGATTTACCCAAATTTTTTTACATGCTGCAAACAAGAGTAAGGGAAGCTACTGTGGTCCATGTCTAGGTGGGGAAGAGAAAGCTTTAGCAGCAGAAGTTCCTTTTTAAAGTAGTACACCACAGCTTTCCAAAGAGTAGGTGGATTTTCTCACCTTTCACTTATGATACTATGTTCAGGGGGAAAAAAAAAAGCCATAAATAATCACCCCAAAGCATTCAGATAAGCTTTTTGTTTGGAAACGGGGGGTTAGCCTTTTCTTTTAAAAGGATTAAATAAAGTAGGATTAAATAAATAAATTATTACATTTAATACATTTTATATATTTAATAGAT
>VZTY01028927.1:64837-102347 GCA_013400935.1 Turnix velox
TAGTGGGAGGTGTCCCTGCCTATGGCAGGGGGTTGGAACTCGATGCTCTTTAAGATCCCTTCCAACCCAAACTATTCTATGATTCTATAGATAATAAACAAAACCACCTCAGAAACAGAGCCTTTTTGCTCTTACTCATCTCCACTAATTCCTCAGTCTGAGAGGATTAGAAAAACAGTCAAGACCAAATTTCAGACCAATATATTTTTATCAGATAGAAATCAAACAGATCAGATACAAATTGAACATATTTTCCAACATGTCCAATTTCAAGACCACACTTGGAGAAGGCCAGCACTGATACATGCTGAAGCAGGAATCACAGAATATCAGGGATTGGAAGGGACCTTCAGAGATCATCTAGTCCAATCCCCACCTAGACCAGGTCACACAAAGATGTCCAGGCAGAGTTTGAATGTCTCCAGAGGAGACACCACACCCTACTGTGAAAAAGTTTTTTCTTATATTTCTGTGGAACCTCCTCTGTTACACTCATTCCCCTGAGTCCTGTCATTGGAGGTCACTGAGAAGAATCTGGCTCCATCCTCCTGACACTCACCCTTCACATATTTATAGACATTAATGAGGTCACCCCTCAGTCTCCTCCAAGCTGAAGAGCCCCAGCTCCCTCAGCCTTTCCTCAGAAGGGAGATGCTCCAACCCCTTCATCATCTTTGTGTCTCTGCACTGGACTCTCTCCAGCAGTTCCCCGTCCTTCTTCAACTGAGGGCCCCAGAACTGGAAACAATCTTCCAGCTGTGGTCTCACCAGGGCTGAGTAGAGGGGGGGGAGAACCTTTCTCGACCTACTGATCATGCCCCTTCTCATACACCCCAGGATGTCACTGGCCTTCTTGACCACAAGGACACATTGCTGGCTCACAGCCTAACCAAGAGCTCAAAAGACCCCAGAGACAAGTGGGCTGAGTAAACAAAGTAGAAGAAAATCACAGCATCTGACAGACACTCAGCAACGTGTCAACAGGCACCCTACAAGCTCTGCACCAACCTTCAATTTCCTCCTCTTCCTCTTCATCCTCCTCATCACTGGATTCGCTGACCTGAACAGTAATGGCAGTGCTGGTAACTGTGGTCCAGTCAAAATAGACTCCAAATCCAATGTCATAGTCATCTGTAGCAAACTCCCAGCAAATGCATTTGCCATCGGGGTGGGTTGGCACACGGACTGTCACCACCTCTCCTCGCTTCACCACCATTCGGCCATTCTTCTCCTTCCCCACTTTGGCTTTGAATTCCTTTGTCTTCTCCGTGGTCCACATCGTGGGTGGAGCCAGAGGGGGAGGTTGAGCTGAGACAAGGGAAAAAAAAAAACTAGGGTGAAGCTATTTCCAACGAGGTTTTTGCATTCTGCAGCCTGCACTCAGAAGTTTTCCCACCCACTAGCCAGGAGCCCAAATTTCCAGCAGTGTCTCCAGGAGTGCCTCTGCTCTTCTCTACACAAGGCAGGCACTTAAAAAAACCCAAAAATCACATCCCAACAAGTGTTTTCCTTTCAGGACTCACCTTTCCTCTGCTCCCCAAGGAGGTCTGCAGTCTCCAGCTCAGCTGAAAGGATATCCACAGCACCAGTGTGATCTGACTGAATCATTACTATATCCCCTGCTCCTTGAGGCACATGGTAGTTGCTTACCCGAGTAAGAGGCTCCTGCACAAAGCACATAAAAAACATTGTCACAAAAGACCAAAAAGGCAAGGAAGCCTCCAGCTGGATTTAAAGTAACTCATTAGCAACTCAGGGATCATTCTGAAGCCAAGTCAGATCCTTCTAATTAATAGTTAGGAAGAGCTGTCTGTCTCTGAGACACCTCCCAGCATTACTTCCCCCACACCACCAAAGTGAAACATGCTGAATGCAAATGCTGAATTCATAGAATCACAGAATAGCTTGGGTTGGAAGGGACCTTAAAGATCATCAAGTTCCACCCCTCCTGCAGGGATACTTCCCACTAGATCAAGCTGCTCAGTGCCTTGTCCAGCCTGGCCTTAAAAACCTCAAGAGAGGGGGCATCCACAACCTCTCTGGGCAACCTCTTCCAGTGTTTCAGCACTAATTGGTCTCACAAATTACACTGAGATTCCCAGGGTAAGCACATCTTTGCCTCAGAGCTAATACCACCCCTCAACAAAGCCTTACAGATTTATCTGCCTAGCCTTGGAAAGAATTCCCAAGACAGTGTTCCTGCAGGGAGAGTCTTTCAGCTCCATGTGCATCCAGACTGCATCCACAATTTAACTGTCATTTGCTGTGTCCTAGTTAAAAGTCCATCTGCTCCCCTAGGGCCAGCCCTCTCGACATGCAAACTCACAGCTCCTGAGCTGGCTGCCACTTGCACAGGTTTTCCCAACTGTATCTGCAATGCAAATTGACTGGGCTGTTTCCCAAAAGAAACGAAAGATGGCAGAATCACTGTCAGCACCCTTGTCTGTAAACCTGCAGGAAAGAACTCCCACAAGACCTAGACAAGAGGCACAAGGTGAGAATAACCTTGAAGAGCCTTAGAGAGCCAAACACTACAAGGAAGCGAGGACAAGCCAAAGACATGAGAGGGATTTTGCAAATGAGATGGATAATGCTTCTCCCCCCCTTAATTTAGAGAAGATAAACTGCATCTATGTTAATGACACTTGTTTTACCACAACCTTTAAAGCCTCAGCCCCATAGCCATAAGGAGTAGGGTGGAAGAACTATTGATGTACATCTGGCTTTACTTTCAGACATAAGAAATTACTCCCTACCTCTTTGAGGGATTTGATTTGATCAGGCACCTTCTCTTCTAGTTCAGTCACTGGGAGGTCCTCCAAAGGGTCTGCTTTTTCCTTTGAATCCTCGGCTGTGCCCACAAGTGATCCAATCTGTGACCTTGCAGTGAAAAAAAGCACTGGATTTCAGCACTTGCACAGCCAGCAGAAGAATTACTCTGCTAGAGAACTCAAATTCAAATGGAATCAGCTTCTGTGGCCAGCAACCTGCCCTTTGAGCACCAGTTCTGCCCTCATCTCCATGCAACTGTCTTCTACATAAGCCAGAGGGAGTAAATGCAGTGAGATATTCCATATTTACCATGCTTTAAACCAAGTACCAAGTGATGTTGAGTTTCCTGTTCAAGAATGGGTAGCTTTTTTAATGTCAGTTACTACATAATATCTGCATGTTCCCTCAGAGGTTGGCTGGATCAGTGAAATGAGGCAAAACAGTTGACAGTCATCCTGAAAATGCCCTCTATGCTGCCCTATATGGCAGCAAAGAAGCCCAAATATTGTGCTGTGACAAGAGGAAATGGATACATTAGAAGAAAAAAGGGTATACTGCAGGAAAAAAATGGACAAGAAGGGAAATACCTTTAAGTTCATCCTCTACTGAAGGGGTTTTTTTCTAAATTATATCTTTTTTACTGCTGCATATTATCTAGAGCTGGAATGAGTTTTCATCCCAAATGAACTCAAACATTTCCAAAATTGTATCCCAGGTATGATGGTAAATGAAATTCTCCCACTTATGGCATTATTGGCTGTAACAGATGCAATGACTCCAGGGCAGATACCACACTCTCAGCAGATAAAATAACAATAATCTGCTGATAAAATAACAAGAAACTGCTGATAAAATAACAAGAAACTGCTGATAAAATGACAAGCCAAACCTCTAACAACAGGGTCAGTCAGCAGCATTAAACACAGGAAACAGAGAGAGAAGGTAAAAAAAACCCCAAGAGACTGTCAACAAAACAGTAAAAGGAATTTTCCTCTCAGTTTCCACCAGAATTAGGGATGGTGGTCATGCTTGATTATTAAAGTATCCTTCAGACAGGATGAAGTTTCCTGCTGAAAGTTTATTAGCTCTTACAAAGCCTTCCTTCCAATTTGAATGATTCTGTGATTTGAAGAGCTGAGCCATGAACTTCATCATTTCAGAAGCTTTAAATCAACCTTAAGCCTGCACAAAAAAACCCTCTTTTGTACCGATTCTGGCATACAGTATCTCCAAGCAAGCAATTGATTCTCCTCTTCCTTCTCTCCACCTGCAAAGCATCAGTTGGCATACAGAAGGGTGAAAGAGACTGTCATGCGTGTCAGCCACAACACAAACAAGTATTTTCCTACCTGCTCTGCAAAGTACTGGGCACCAAAGAATCAACCAGCTGGTCTGTGGGCTCTGACTTTTGGGCTGAGTCTTCATTTTCTAACAACAAACAGAACACAGAGAGAAAGCTTGTCCTCAGAACACATAAACAGGAAGAAAAACTACAGGCAGCACTCAAATATTGACAAACTCACACAGCTGAGGAGATAAGAGCTGCACAGACCAGTTTTTGACGTCATGAGCTGCATCTAGTACCTTGCAGAACAAAGACTTTTAATCACCTCAACCTTAGGGAAGGGAGAGCAGAACCCCATTAACATTTTTGGTGCCACTCTTAGAAGCAGGGTTCATTGAGGAACCACCAACCCCAGCTTTAGAAGGGCAGAGCAATGCAAAACTGAGCTTACAAAGCCATGAAAAAAAAAATTAAAAATCACACCAGCAGCTCCCACAGGACACTGATCATAGAATCATAGAATGGTTTGAGTTGGAAGGGACCTTATAGATCATCTAGATCCAAACCCCCTGCCACAGGCAGGGATATTTCCCACTAGACCAGGTTGCTCAATGCTTTTTCCAGCTTGGGCTTAAACACCTCCAGGGATTGAGGGGGCATCCATAGCCTCTCTGGGCAACCTCTTACAGTGTTTCACCACCCTCAGAATCAAGAAATTCTTTCTTCTCTCCAGCCTGAATCTTCCCTTTTCCAACGTGCATCCATTGCTCCTAGCACTGGGACATGCCCAGCACTGTCCCTCTCTACCCACCCAATTTCTCCACTCATGGCAAGTATTGGTTTGCAGCTAAAAGGACCGTGTATAAACACGGTTCCAACTCTCCCTCGTGTCTCCTGAGCTCTGGGGAAGCTCTGTCCCTATACAAGTTCACTCCACAGCCCCGCTGCCTGATGGCACTGCCCACAGGTTCTTTCCAGCTTTTCCTGATGATAGAACTGATGATGGAAATGAATTGATGATCTCCTGAGGTCAACCGGGAGCCACCTCCAGCCCACGGCAGAGACTTCCCAGCGTCCATCTCCCGTGGGGAAAGCATCATGTCCCCTACAAACCTCCATCGCCTTCCCACAGCAGAGAGGATGCGGCGGAGACCGCTCCGGGAGTCGGAGCAGGGCTGAGGGGCGGCGGGACCCCCCCTTCCCCCGACATCCACCCCACTCGGGACAGCGGCCAAAGGCATCCATCGACTGAGCACCGATGCCTTTCTTGGTACTTGCGCGGAGGCAAAGCATCACGGCGGAAATAAGGGGAAAAAAGCAAGCCCAGCGGCGAAAGGAAATCGGGAACTCCCCCCGGGGCCTGCCGCCTCACCACCCCTCGGGGACCTCGGCCAGGCCGCTAGATGGGAAGAGCCCGGTGATGGAGAAGGGACACCCCCGTCTTCCCTCCATCCCTCCCCCCCTCTCCCGCCGAGCCCGTACCTGAGGGGAGCCGAGGCGCGGAGCCGCCCGGGGGATGGAGGAGAGAGGACGCGGCAGGCGGCACGTCCGACATGGGCAGGACGGGGCTGGAGCCCGCCGTGGCGGAAAGAGGCGACAAGGACCGAAAAGCCGCGGCCGCAGGTGGCGGAAATGCCGGAGGCCGGCGGGAGGGAGAAGGCGGTGCCGGAGCGCTCGTCCCTCAGCCGCCCCCCACAGCAACGCCGGCACAAACGCGCTGGTTCCGCAGGGCCGCGGCCGGCAGCGCGGAGACGGAGGTGGGGAGGGGGCCGGAAGGGAAGAAGGAGGGAACCTCCAGGAAATGGCGGTTGCCATGGGAATGGCAGCCCCGGGAGGACGCGGAGCCGAGCCCTGAAGCTTGGCACTGAGGATCTCCGGTCCTTTCCTGGTCTGGAGCGCAGCGGAGATGGCTGAGGGGGTGGGTGGTGGAGCTCGGCTTCGCGCAACACGAGGAGCGGAGTGTGAACAGGGCCCTCCGAAGTCCAGAAGCCAACCTTGTCTTGGGGTGCAGCAGCAAAGCTGAGGCCAGAAAGTGGAGAGAGGGAATTCTGCCCCTTTGCTCTGCTCTCCTCAGACCCCACCTGGAGTCGCTGCCTCCAGCTCTGGAGGTCTCAGTGCTCCAGGACCCACACAAGGAGCTCCGAGGTCTAAAGATGAAGCTCCAAGGCTGAAACAAGGAGCTCTGAGGCCTCTCACCAACAGCTCCACACAAGGGAGCTTTGAATCACACACATGGGGAGATTCTGGCTGGATATAAGAAGGAAACTCTTTAGGGTGAGGGTAATGAGACACTGGAAGAGGTTGCCCAGAGGTTGTGGATGCCCTATCCATGGAGGAGTTTAAGTCCAGGCTGGACAAGGCACTGAGCAGCCTGATCAAGAGGGAGGTGTCCCTGCCTATGGGACTCGATGATCTTTAAGGTCCCTTCCAACCCAAACCATCCTATGATAACTCATGGAAGGAGCTCCAGGGTCCCACACTGGAACCCAGAAATGCCAAGAAGCAATGGGCACAAGCTGAAATGTGAGAGTCCTTCTGAAGTCAAGAAAACAACTTCCTAATGTGAAAAAGATTAAATTCTGCAACAGGTTTATCTCTTTCTGTTGAGATATTGAAATCTTAAATCTTAAATCCATTTAGTCCTGATGGTTCCAGATGACCCTGNCTCCTCAGACCCCACCTGGAGTCGCTGCCTCCAGCTCTGGAGGTCTCAGTGCTCCAGGACCCACACAAGGAGCTCCGAGGTCTAAAGATGAAGCTCCAAGGCTGAAACAAGGAGCTCTGAGGCCTCTCACCAACAGCTCCACACAAGGGAGCTTTGAATCACACACATGGGGAGATTCTGGCTGGATATAAGAAGGAAACTCTTTAGGGTGAGGGTAATGAGACACTGGAAGAGGTTGCCCAGAGGTTGTGGATGCCCTATCCATGGAGGAGTTTAAGTCCAGGCTGGACAAGGCACTGAGCAGCCTGATCAAGAGGGAGGTGTCCCTGCCTATGGGACTCGATGATCTTTAAGGTCCCTTCCAACCCAAACCATCCTATGATAACTCATGGAAGGAGCTCCAGGGTCCCACACTGGAACCCAGAAATGCCAAGAAGCAATGGGCACAAGCTGAAATGTGAGAGTCCTTCTGAAGTCAAGAAAACAACTTCCTAATGTGAAAAAGATTAAATTCTGCAACAGGTTTATCTCTTTCTGTTGAGATATTGAAATCTTAAATCTTAAATCCATTTAGTCCTGATGGTTCCAGATGACCCTGCTTGAGCAGGACTGGACTAGAGCGACAAGAGGTTTCTTCCAACCTAAAAATTCTGTAAAGAAAAGATACTCAAACAGCAACACAAAGTAAACTGAGAGCACTAGGGAGACTGGAACCCAAAACCTGACTGGTACATCACTACAAATTCCCTTTCCCTTTGAATGACCAAACTCTCCAAGAAGATCAAAATGAATTGAGCTGTGCATTGATGGCACTGAGGGTATAAAATAGGGCACTGGACAGAAAGCCACACCACGAGGACACATGCTGTGCTTTTCAGGACATCAAAAAGCACCCTGCACACACACTCCATGGGAGGTGGGATAAACTGCTCAGGATTAGCAGAGTGACACAGTGACACAGAAATAACCAGCCCAAGGAGAAAGCCAGCTTTATTTAAGGAATTAAAGTGAGGGCTGGAAGGATTAAGCCAGCACTTGCCTAAGGAGGTGTGTTTCTAAGAAAGTGCAGTTCAATCCTTCCTGGCACAACACCCTCAGAGAGAGAACTGCTTGGGCCAGCAGGTTTGGGCTGACTCAGAGGGGTCCCTCCTTCCCCTCCATCCTAGATAGCTTCTCTGCCCTGATAAAGGGATCTTCCAAGAGCTGCAAAGTGCCAGCAGATGGGTACTGGCAGAGACTGCTGTCCTGGCTCTCTGTAGGAGCTCATACAACCCTCTTTTCCTAGGGTGAGCCAGAACAGACCAATACAAAATCCAACAAACTCAGATTTAGGGTACAGCTGGTTCTTTCCCCAAACACATTCTGATGGGAGGAGCACAGAGTCCAGTCAGCTTCATTCTTGCCACAGAAATAACTGGTGATGCTCAAGCCAGCTTGAGTGTTAGAGGGGATGCTCAGCACTGCCTGGTGGAGACCTTCGCAGGCCTGACTCTTTTTAAGAGAGCAAACCCTAAAACTGTGCCCAGAAACTTCATTCCATAAACCAAAAAAAAAAAATACCTGGCTTACTGCCATGTCAGAGAGAATGAGATTCCAAAAAGAATCAATCCTGGTGGATCAGTACCATGGTTTCACTGGCTATGTAGAAACAGCTGCCTTCAGCTAGCCAGAATGTCACTGTCCCACAAGCCACGGGCACCCAGTGTCACTGACAAACATTGATCATGCAATGAGTAGCAACAGAGATGCTCTGTTGGCACTGCACTGGGGTTTGCAGTTTCCTCTTTCACTGGCAAGGCTTCATGGTTCATGGGTGCTCAGTTCTTCCATCGGATTTGCTAGAAGAGAGAACAAGAGATGAGTGACATCAGTGCTGAATGCAGACCCCCCCAGGGGCCAGGTTAATGAGTCACAGTCCCCAACAAGGACAACTATGGCCACAGGGTGACACTTCCACCAGTTTCATCCTTCATTCCTACTCTGAATGCAACCACAAAGCTAAGGTTAGCTTCCCAGCACTGATTTTAAAAAGCATCTAGAACACCCATGCTCTTACACCTAATCCATGGCTGCTTCTGATGAGAATCTGTGGAAGAAAAAGCAGAGGGTTTTTTACCATGTTGCTAAGAATGCTGTTTATCTTCTCTTCTTCTGCAGAGCCTCTCTCCACCTTGCATTTATAGGCTGTCAGCTGGATTCGATCCTTCAGGTCCTTGTATGTCTAGAAAAACAAAAAAAACGAACACCCCGCTGATTAAAGAGGAGACTTACATAGTAGGTGAAATCTTCAGTCCCTCCTCAGGTTCCACAGAATGGTTTGGGTTGGAAGGGACCTTAAAGATCATCTAGTTCCAACGCCCCTGCCATGGGCAGGGACACCTCCCACCACACCAGGTTGCTCAATGCTTCATCCAGCCTGGACTTAAACACCTCCAGGGATTGAGGGGGCATCCACAGCCTCTCTGGGCAACCTCTTCCAGTGTCTCACCACCCTCACAGGAAAGCTTTTCTTCCTTATATCCAGCCTAAATCTCCCCTCTTCTAATTTGCATTCATTACTCCTACAAACCCACAGCACAAATGTGGGAAGCCACAAACTGCCTCAACTTGGCTTCTTGTGGGAAACTAAATCACTGCTCCCAGGCCAGAGGGACTGACAAAAACCCCTTCAAGGCAGAAGACAGCAGCAGCAGCACATGGGTGGCTCAGAAATGCCACAGACTCTTCCTTCATCTCTTCACACACACAGAGCAGGGACCTACTTCAATGACAACATCATGGCACTTGTATTTGGTGGCAAGGTTCAATCGGGTCTCCACATCCTCCACCAGACGTACATACTCCTGCAGCACCTGCAAGAAGAAGGAAGAGTGTCTCAGCTTCTTTCTGCAGGTATTTCTTTCCTCTCCTGCCTCATTCTCTCACTTCAGTCACAAAACCTTTCAAGATCACTGGTCACACTGACATGACTCCCCTCTCTGGAGGTGTTTAAGGCCAGGCTGGAAGAGGCAGCAGCATCATCTAGTGGGAAAGTGTCCCTGCCTATGGCAGGGGAGTTGGAACTAGATGATCTTTAAGGACCCTTCCAACCTGAACTATTCTATGATTCTATGACTCCTTCCTTCCTAAGGTAACAAAATAACCCTACCGGGGTCTGCTCCACAATCTGGTCTCCCACTCTCAGCTAGGAAGCAGCTCACCTGGGGAACCATTCACACCCCAAATCACAACAAAAAGCAGCAGGACATAAGCAGCAGTTCCTTGCTCACCTGCACAGGAGCACTGTTCCTCTGTAAGATCTCCACCACCCTGTGGAAGCCAATAGGTGCCTTCTTCTTGGTGTAGCCCAGCCAGTTCTGAAATGAGCACCAAACCCTACATTAGCCCTACAGGGAAATCCCTTCAGCCACAAGACAATGTTTTTCCTCAGTGCCAGCAATGTATGCCACACACACCCCTGGCAAAGCTCTTCATACAGTGGCTTGGCACAAATTGTCTGCAAGCCCTTTGGTAACAGACAGCATGAAGGCAGCCCCTTTCTGTTCTTGCTCCAGCCAGGTCAGGCAGGAGCTGTAAAGAAGAAAGTGTTGCAACACCTTCCAGTACAGCTGCTGGGCCTTGCTAAAGTAAAACCAGTAACTCCAGAACAAGCCAGCTATCAGCAGTAGATATCTGTTCAGAACCCATGTCCCCCTTAAGGCTTTACACAGCTCACCTTGGTGGTGAAGAGGGCATCCACATCATGCCAGGCTCGCAGCTTGGCACGGGCAGCCAGTGCAGTGAGCACATACTGCTTATCAGGAATCTGCAAAGCAGAAAGATGCAGTCAGAGCTCTGGAACAGTTCAGAACACCTCTGTGGATCAGACAGGAATGGCATCTGCCCCCACCTCTGCCAGGACCCACACCAGCAGCCTGGCAGAGAAATGAGATGCACAAAGGCCAGCATTGCAAAGAGCAGGAAGCGGGGATTTGCAAGTGCTGTTGCAGCCAGGGTGCACACAGTGAAAGCCTCCACATGACACCCCAACTGCCTTTCCAAATCTCCACAATTTTCCTGCTCAAGAAGGATACCATGTCCCCCCCTCCCTCTACCAGTGCTAAGCCCCTCAAACCCCTTCTGCCCACCCCCATCCCTAAATACAGTTTGGTTGCTTGTATTTTCAGGCAGTGCTGCCACAACAGCAGGAGACTCACACACCTTAAATGTTTTCTTCAGGTTGGCTGGACTGCTGAATGTCCCCTAGAAAGAGCAGACAAGTCAATGCAAACTCATCAAAGCAGGCCACAGGAGAGGTTTAGATACCTGTTGTGAAAAGCATAAGTCTCACACAGGGTGAATCTCCCTTTTTCTCTGCTTTTTGCTTGTGTCATTGCCACAAGAGAAAATAGTTGGCAGAAGAAATAAATCCTGCATTAGCTAAATCAGCTAAAAATCCTAAATTAGCTCTCTGATTTGGTTTCCCCCTCCATCTTCAACTCCAGCACTTCCATGACTACCTCAAACACCTCAGCCTCATGGGACTAAGGGCTAATTCTGGCTCCTTGGGAGTGAGAAGTAAAATACTTCAGGGTGGCACCCCTCTGGCAGGCTGTCCCAGGTTGATTGTCTCATTTTAGAGCCCAAAATAAACCCACAAACTAGTCCTGAATGGACAAGCCAAGCCAGGTTCCTATAGTTATCTCTGAGGGATGAAATATGACCTTTCTCTCCTTCTTTCCTTAACATGCCCCAGCTTAACCAGCCCAGATATCAAGGGCTATGGGGATGAGATGTAACTCCCTCTCTTCCCCACAACATACTCACCTCTGGCTCTGTGTAGTGGTAGACACAAGAATAGAAGAGGGTGGTCACCAGTGGCATGTTGAGAATTGAAGCCTTACGAGGATATTTCCTAAATATCTCTGACTGCCCTGCTGTCTCCAAGCGATGATCATTGGCCTGTGGAAGCAGAAAGACAGAGGGTAAGTGTGAGTGAAGGCCTGACCGATGTGTGGGGCAGAAAGCTGTGACAGCAAAAGACAATCACAGCCTCAACATGCCATCTGGTATTTTGCACAGATGCCTGGAACAGGAGCTTGGAATAGAAGCTAAACTACATTAACCAAGGCAGGTTGGCCATATACAAAGTTAGGGACAGATCTGATGGCAAGACCAAATCATTTCCTCACCCAGCAGGGAAGATTTCATACCTCAATGATGATCTGTCTCTCCAGCAGGGTATAATGGTCTTGGATGTGGAAGGTATCCTCAGCTGAAAATGGCAGCCTGGTCAGACACAGAGGAAGCTGTCAGCAGCTTTTAACACTGTACATTTAAAAGCATGTTCTTCATCACCAAAGATGCTCTCCACAGACAGATATGGGGAACACTTCCCCAGCCTGAGTTGCTAGAATGTACTCAAGCTCCTGCCCCACTGTCCTCTCCAAATGGCTTCTTCTCTTCCAGAGAAGAAAAAAAATTTGCAGCATATCTCACAGAGCCACCTAAAACTGATGCTACTGTTTCTGCTGTTTTCCTTAAGTGCTTGGGTACCCAAACTTTCATCCCTCACAACTGTGCCAACAGCTTGAAGTGTCATTGATCAGAAGAACCTGAAGCACCTTTGCCCCCACACAGCAAAAGCTGCTGGACTGTTGATCACTAAAAACTCTTCCTCTCTAGACTAGATTGTCCACAATACTCCCATTCAGCAATCCTAAACCAGCATCAGCTCTCAAACTACATAAACTGTGGCACTAGGACAGAGGTCTAAATTTGCTAACTTTCTGCAAAGCATCCTCTTGCAATTTTTCTTACCCAATACAGCTTTTGAGAAATTCCCTCTTTTTTTCTACATCTTGGATGTTCAGATGCTCACGGTATTGGGACAGCTGCAGGGAGAGGAAAAAGAAGAATCTTCTCAAAGATTTGGGATGCCAGAGGGCAAAATGAAGGTGCAAAGCTCTTGCTTGTCTTGCAGACACCCTACAGCCAGCCTCCCCCTTCACTATGCTCACTCTTCACTGAGGGAACGGAGCTTCTGCCCCTGAGAATACTTACAGCAACTTCCTCAGTCCTCTCTAGGGACCTGCAAAAAAGGAATGGGCAAGCGTGAGCTCTGAGGCAGGTTCCCAGCAGACTGCTCAGCCCCACCAAAGGTCTGGGCAGGAACCTTACCTCAGCAGATCTAGAAGTAACTTCTGGTCACCTGTCTCTTTGAGGAAATGGATGAGGTGACACAAGGCCACCTGCCTCACCTCCAGCTCCCGAAACAAGATCTCTAGAGGAGAGAGGGATGTAAAGGTGGGTGAAGTAAGTGCTAGCAAGCCAAAAGGAGATAAAGAATGGTGAAAGGAGCTGGAAGCCACTGGCAGGATTCAACAGCTTTATCCCATCTCAAAGCAAAGTGGAGGCCACAGCAAAGACCAGCCCTTTCACCAGGCTGCCAGCTGGATTCAAAGCAATGTGCTACCTCTATACATCCCTTTTAACTCATCCCATCACCACTACCACCTACAACTGCTTAAATCTTCTCTCTGGGACCTCCCCTCCTCCCACATGAGAAAAAATATCTCATGTTCAGTAACATAACAATACCTCAGGTGCTCTCTTTGTGACTTGCACCCAATGAAAGTACTAGCCCTCCCTGCCCTAAACTGAAGCCCTACAGAAATCCCAACCCCAATCACACTTACCACTCCTTAGGGTCCGTTTCAGGAAAATCAGGACCTGTGAGCAGAGAGAGGAAGTTCTCAGCTGACCAGATCAGTCTTCAGTAGAGTCAAGACAGACAAACAGCAAACTGGTCAAAGCCTGGGGAAGTCTTTTTGCAAAGAGCTTCTGAAGGACACAGCTCTTGCAACACTGAACCCAATTCTTCTATCCACTAGACCCAGCTGTGAGCCAAGGCCACAGCTGCCAGGCTAAGCTCCTACTCTGGAGCTTATAGAAGACCAAGATCTACAAAGAAAAGTTTTTCCATGTGAGATCCAAAGACTTAAAAGACCTGGGTGAGGGAAACTGACACAGTCCCATTTGCAGCCTGATGCTTTGGAAGCCAGATAAACTGGAAAGGCTCTTCAAATGTTCTGTGCTGCAGATTAATCCTCAGACTTCAAGAAGCTGCCACAAAGATCTGGGAAGCTGAAAGGTCAGCTTCCTCATTATTAACCTGCCATGAACCCAGCAGAGTGGCAGAAAAGCCAGCAGGAATATGGAAGCTCCCAGATTTAAGCTTCGACACTTTTCCTGGGTTTGAGTGAAGAAACCCCCCCTCATCTTGCAAGATTAGGTGGCCAAATAACTATATCCACACAAATATCCTCTGCAGGGTCACCCAAAAAAGTCCCAGACCTATGTCATCCCATTATGACTCACAGCTGTAATGACATTCCCATCATGCCCTGCCACAGCTTCATCCAAAAGTGCCAGCTTGTCCTGCAGGGAACGAAATCTCTCTAGAGAGCAGATCTAGAGATAAAAGAGGTATCAGTTGGCACCACAGAACATCAGACAATCCACAGGCTAAACCCAAGGTACTACCTATTCTTCCCCTTTGAGCCTTTAGGACCTCACAGGCCCTGAGTCACACTGAGTTAGTGATCCCAACACTGAAACTTGAACAAGCACTATTCCTGATGGATGCTGCAAACAACACAGATCCCCTCCCTACTCCCAGAACAGCCAGGAGCATAGGGTGCAGCTTAGGACCACCCACCCTCTGTCTCTTGCAAGCAGGTGGGAGTGGTAAGTCCTTACCTTGCCCCTCTGCATCCGCCTGACTGTATCTTTGGGGCTCCAGTCACTGCTGTAATCCTGCCACAAGAAAAACAAAGAGCTCTTGAGCCTCAAGAGGTCAGATCACATCAGCAATCCTCAAGCTGCTTTCCACTTGGGCTGGATCAGAGTGATGGCCCACATGAAGCTTCTCAAACTTGGCATTTAGCTGCTAGTAGGACTTGTCCCTACAGTGTTCAGGTGGCGAGAGAAGCTACAGGCTCAAACATTAGCACAGAATCTTTCTGCCATCATATTATTTATAAGATATTGCTTTACAAACAGCAAACAAAATACCTGCAAAACTGACAAACCCAAAACTGAGGGGGAAAGAGCCAGCTTGTTGTTAAAAATCATAGAATGGTTTGGGTTGGAAGGGACCTTAAAGATCATCTAGTTCCAACCCCCCCTTAATATAGAAGTTTAAGGGAAAAACAAAAAGCAGGGGAAGGGAGGGATCAAAATTCATTGGGCAGAAACAATCATGGGGAAAATAGAGGGGAAAGGAGCCAGCCAAGTTCAACATCTTGATAATTAGTGTGTCAGTCTGACTAAGCCCTGCAGTCTATAGAATATTCTCACTGAATTCTATATTTAACCAGCTTCTGTGCTTGTGGGTTCTCTATCCAAATGCATGTGTTTATACAAATGCTAATGAATTTCAAGCTCAACCAGCCAGTGAGTAGAATAAGCAGGCTGAACACCAGAATGGGACTGTGAATTCTAGGGCCTCAATTGTCCAGATACCAGCAACTGGAGGAGACCGAGGTCTGGAATGCAGCTACTAAATGCAGCTACTACTGGATGTCTAATATCAGCTACTGGAGAAATCCATAAAGTGTGCAAATTTTCCACTAGTGGAATTAGAGTCTGATGAAACAGAGAGGATCAGGATTGAGTGTTGTGTGTTTATGAGTCTTGTGTATGTTCTGAGTCTCACATTGTCTTCTGTCTGTGTTAATTGGTACAAGCAGCTTTGTTAGTGTTGTGCATGGAAATATGAGCTTGGTCATGGGGACAATGAACCACAGCCCCATATCTGGTAAGAATTCACCCAGACATAAAACCCACTAGACTCTGAAACACCTAACACTGCCTGTATGGAAGGAGGAAAATCCTCACAACTGCAACTCCCTCAGTGATGTACCAGTGATCGATGAACAAAAAATTTAGAAACCTTAAGTTTTAAAAAAAATATTAAAAGCACACACATGGTATCAATTTATCTGACACAAGCATGAAAGAAGCTTACAGGCAAAGCAGAACATAAAAATCCTTCTCAGAAAGCCTGCTGGGTATTAGAAGAAGGAACTAAGAGTCCCAGCAAACCTCCCTACTCCTGAGCAAAAGCAAGAGACAGCCTCAATTACTCCAAGGCTGAATTTTGCAGCTAGCTGGTCCAGTTCCCTGCATTGCCCTCTGCTGTCTGAAATAGCCATTAATCACTTCTCATGAAACCAGCAGAGCAGAAAGTGCTCTGGTCAGTGCTGGGATCTCAGCACATCACAGACAACTCACCTTGTACTCAGCTTTTGGTCTGCGCAGCTCTGGGGCATAGTTTTTAACTCCTGTGTCAGAGAGGGCTGAAAAAGAAAAGGCAAAGCTGAGAAGCAGATCCTGATTCACACCCACTTCCAAAACCATCCTTTCCTTGTTTTTTTTGTGCTAGAAGACACAAACTCAAGCAACAGATGGCAACACAAAATTGCTCTAAACCCAGCAGTCATCAGCTGTACTGTAACAGATCACTCCAAATCACTGTGCCAACTCTTTTGCTTCATTGCTGAATTTCTGTCTTTCAGACAACCCATGATTCAGTTTCCTGAACCACAGTTTTCTGCAACAAAAGGAAAGTGACACTTCCCCATTTTCAGATATGCTTCAATTTGTGTAAATCTGCACCCCTCCCCAAAGGAAGCATGGATTCCAAAACTTACCATCTGAAAGGGATTGAAAACTTGGAAGCTTGTTTCGTCCTGAAATGAAAACAAACACTCCTGAGAGACTGTTTCTTCACCAGCAGAGAAAGCACAAGCCTAGAAGCCTTGACTACAAGCCAGTGCACTGCAGCTGCCCTCTGTGAAGTCCTTCACACAGGCACAGCTGGGGCTCATTTGCTTGCAGGTCAAGGTTTTGACGTTGCTTGTAGCATCACAAGCCATCTCCACCCCAGCTCTGTCTGCCCCCCAGTTGCTGAGGCCAGGAGAAGTTGGAGAGCCTCAATTCTTTCATCTAGCTGCAGAGCAGAAGGTCAAGCCCACAGCACTGCTGGGGCCACAGCAGCATGGACTGCCTCCTTCACTAGCAGAGCAACATGGATTCCTTTCATTATCATACTCTGTCAAAGCTGAGAGGGAAAATTTACCCCAGAGAAAGACAGAGAAAGTAAAAGCTGATTTGTTGTCTGGTTGGAGAACCAACACAGCTGAACTTCTGCAAGCTGTCCAAGACTCCCCATGGCTTGCTGCACAGTTCCCTCCACAACTAGCTACGCCACCAGTGTTTGTAGCTGAGCTCCAAATAAAGGACAACAACCTAAAGATCAAATGAGGGCCACATGGGACAAGCTATGTCTCTGTAGCTTGCTCTGTGTTCATGCAAAGATTGCTGTATAGTGCACTGCCCTACCTTCCTGTTCTGTGGAACCCAGCTTTTAAGAAGCCACAGTGTCCAAAGCCCCCTCCCATGCCACAAGAGCATGCCTTCTGCACAAGCAAGACACCCAGTTTCTGACCACACTGGGGAGAGTTCAGGGCTTCCTTAATTTCCTCATAAGTGTACAGCAAAACATTTACTTGAGGTAACACCCTCGAAGGAAAACTCACTTGTTCCAACTGTATCTCAAAAACCTCACCTTTGAACAGGCTGCTCAGGGAGTAGGAGGAAACTTGTTTGGGAAGAGCAGCATAGGAGGAAGAAGAGCCCTTCTGTAGACTGGAATCTCGGCCCTCCAGTGAGCTGGTGCTGCTGGACGCCGTCTCTTTGATTGACCAGGAGATACCTACGTGCAGACAGAGGTCAGCCATAGCAAAGGAAGAGAAAAACAATAAAGAATGATCTTAAGACACAGCACAAATGTCACCAATTGCTTTCTGGTCCGTTCTGAACTAGCACATCCCAATAATGCTGTCCCTCAGCAATAAGTGCAATAATCTTATGCAATACTGCACCATCACCCAGAAATGGTTCATTTCAGCAATACTCTACAGATGGTTTACATTAAAAAATGCCTACACCATACAACATTTTTATGCTGTTGCATGGAGTAAAGTATAATCTTTGCTTTAAAGGCAAAGAAGAAGCCAGAGAATCTCTACCTTACCTCAAATCACAAAAGCAAAGTGTGCTTTATTTCCTATTACCTTCACACAAACTAAGAACATACCTTCCTGAACACTGCAAAACTAAACCAGTTCTCCTCCCAAAACAAATAAAACGGCTACTGATGTGTAAATGCTGCTGGTAACAATGATTATGTCTCCCTCCTGCTTGTCTGAGACAGTTTTCCCTTCTTTCCACACTCCACACACATCTTAGGACAGGCAAAAACCCAACAGGTTGAGACCTGGGGTGGAAAAATTAACAGGCTGAACCAGAAGGAGGAGCTACAGCTCAGGACAAGAAGAACAGACTCTTGGAAAGTCCTCCAGGTGATTCATACACAAGTTTTCACTCTTTTGCACTGGCAAGTGCCATATATACACTGTGGGCCACCAGCTCACTCCCATCATCACTAGAAACTCATTTGCTTAGAGCTTTCCCTTTCAGTTCCCTTTCAAATTTCAAGCACAAAAGTCAGTTTATAAACACAAAGACAATAAAATTTGGAGTGTTTTTAAAGTGCTGCAGGAACAAATCACAGAAAATTAGAATGGGGCTTTTTCAAGGAGGCCTGCTGAGTATGATGAATATCAAGCCACAAACTCCAAAGTACCTGCTCTAAACTGAGAAATATATTGGGAAAAACATGAGTTTCCTCCACTTGTTTGTACTCCTTTATGTAATTTGGGCTTTTGCTAGCTCTCTTTTCAGTGGATCCACACAGAGACTAGAATTAACTTAGATGTGCAGGATTAGATAGCAAGCAGGACTCCTAACCTTGACTAAATGACATGACTTAAGTGATAATATGAAACTCTCTGTGTCTCAAGGTTAATTTGCAGTTCTTCTGCACTTACTTCCCACAGGCTCACCACTCCAGCTGACCCTCTCGAGGTCATCATCATCATCATCCACGATATCCCGAAGGCTGTTCACAGCCCTTTTAGATTCCTTTAGCTGTGGACAAAAGAAAGAGCTTTACATGATGACTACCAGTACTGCAAAGTGGGCTTTGCTTAATATCACCTGCAAACAGCACTTCTCTAAGCTCCAAAAACATGTTATTTGGCTTCCACTGTAGGCAATTTTATACCTGTAAGCAATCAACAGACATAGCAGCCCTTCCTCTCCACTGGGGATCCAAGGGACACACGCTGACACCCATGGCTCAACCCACAGGAGATACAGGGATGAGAAGCCACCATCCCAACAAGAATGCCAGGGCTTACAGCACAGGATGAGGGCCAATGGTTTGAAACTAGAGCAGGGCAGGGTTAGGTCAGACATTAGGAAAAAGTTCTTCCCCATGAGAGTGGTGAGACACCCAGAGAGATGTGTCATAAAGCTCTCATTAGAAACTTTATATTATGTATAACATCACTAAGGTGAATTCTATGACCAGAAGCAGCTCTTCCTCTCAACCATCTCCAGGGACCAAGTGAGAGCCAAAAAGGGGAAGTGAGAAACAGAATGGGAGAGCAAAAAGCAAGCAGAGAACATGGTGGTGGAGACTGTTTAGGTGCTGTGGGACCAAGCCCTGGCACAGCACAGGCTACTAGCTATCAATTTAATTAATTAATATGCTAATTACTACCCAGATATCCAACTGGGAGGCCTACAGGGAAGCTGGAGAGGGGCTGTTTTCCAGGGCATGGAGTGACAGGACAAGGGGCAGTGGTTTGAAACAGAAGCAGGGCAGGGTTAGATGAGACATTAGGAAAAAGTTCCTCCCCATGAAGCACTGGAACAGGTTGCCAGAGAGGTGATGGAGGTCCCATCCCTGAAGATGAAATCCAAGGCCAGGCTTGCCGAGGCTCTGAGCAACCTGATCTAGTGCAGGATGTCCCTGTTCACTGCGGGGAGTGGGATGAAACGCCCTTTGAAGGTCCTTCCAACCCTGCCATTCTATAATTCCTCACCACTGGGGATCCAAAGCGCAGCTCAACCTGGTCTAGTGGGAGGTGTCCCTGCCTATGGCGGGGGGAAAGGGGGTTGGAACTCGATGATCTTTAAGGTCCCTTCTAACCCAAACTATTCTCTGAGATGCAAAAACCACCGTCCTAACCATGTTTCACATCGGTGATACCCGAGGGGGCGAGAAAGGAACCCTCGGTGGCCTCCACACCTCTCAGGAGAGGCGAGCAGCCACACAGTCCACCACACACCCACCCTCAGCGAAGTGTGGGGCCATGGAGGACCTTGCCCGCGGATGGGGAGGGGGTGTGTGGGAAAGGAGGGGGTTGTGTGGAAATGGAGGGGGTGTGTGGGAGTCGAGAGAGGGGATAAGACGGGTGCCACACTCCGGAACCCCACCTGCGAGAGCTCGTCATCCTCGTCGTCGAAGGTGAAGGCCCGGAACTTGGAGCTGTGCCAGTATTCCTCCTCATCCGCCCTCGCCCGACTCATCTGCTCCGCGCTCCGCCTCAGGGGACCCAGCGGCCACCTCAGGGAGGGAACAATCAGTGCTCCTCCGTCCCTTCTGCTGCTGTCTCCGCTCCCACCTCAGCCGGGCGAGCAGCAGAAGGCGTACAGACGTGCAGGGCCCGCCGGGACACGTAGTTCCCTCTGCCGCGGCTCGCTCCTTTCTTATCCCCCCGCACTACGAGCACGACGAGCCCCGCCGGCACCGCAAACCCTCCTTCCTGCAGCCGTGAGACGCTGCCGGGGGCTGAGCTGCTTGGGCGGTCCCCGGTAGTAGTAGCGAGCCCGGTTCCGACCGAGGAGAAGGGGGGTGTTAGCGGAACCAAAGAGCGCAGCGGAGAGGGCGGGGGAAGGCGGCGGAAGGGACGCTGCCGGTGAGCGGAAGCCGGGAGCTGGCGCGGCCGCCGGCGGTTCTAGCAGTTTCCACGGGCGGTTGGTGCTCGGCAGGAGGAGGCGGTGGTGGTCCCGATGGCCAAGTGGGGAGAGGGAGATCCGCGTTGGATCGTGGAGCAGAGGGCGGATGCCACCAACGTGAACAACTGGCACTGGTGAGCGCTGCGGAGCCGCAGGGCCCGGCCGCAGGGCCTTCGTCCTCCTGGAGGAGAGGGAGAGAGAAAGAGGGAGGCTGCCTACCCTCCAGGTGGGGAGGATCGTGCTTTTCTTCCATCCTCTGCCCAATGTGTGGGGCTGAGGTGGGAGATCCGGAGCGAAGGATTTGCGGGGGGGTGTCCCCGGGAGTGCGGGGCCTGTGCGTGTGTTGTAGCCCAGGCTCGGCGGGACTGGTTCCTGCTGGGGGTTTGTGGCCTTACCCGGTTTTTCATCCTCCCCTTCCTGCTTTTCCCCCCCACAGGACGGAGCGAGATGCCTCCAACTGGTCCTCCGAGCGGTTGAAAGCTCTCCTCCTGCCCGTCAGGGTGGAGGGTGAGGAAGGGGCTTGCGAGGTGACAGAAGTGAGCAAGCTGGATGGAGAAGCCTCCATTAACAACCGCAAAGGGAAGCTCATCTTCTTCTACGAGTGGGCTATCAAGCTGGCCTGGACTGGTGAGTGGTGTTCTCTTTCCTATTTTGAGGTCAGATTGAAGTTAAGATTATCCTCTCTTGGTAAATAATAATAAAAGGAAGTGTTGTGATGCAGTAAAAGTTTGCTCCTACAACAACTGGATTGAGAAACTTTGATCTGAACGACAAAATTTCTAATTGCAGGTACCTCCAAGACGGGAGTGAAATACAAAGGTTATGTGGAGATTCCTAATCTCTCAGATGAAAATGACCTGGATGAAGTTGAGGTGAGTGTAGCTGTGGGTAATATTCCTAATTGTTCTGGCAGGAATCCTCATAACATTAATGTTTCCTTCCATCTGTAGTAGAACATCAGTGTAGTAGAACATCTGTGTAGTAGAACTTTACTGTTGGAGACTTCTTATATTAATAGAATACTTGAAGAATAATAGACTACTAGAGTTTGAAGGGATCTTAAAGATCATCTAGTTACAGCCCCCTGCCACGGGCAGGGACACATCCTATTTTCTCAAAGCCACATCCACTTAAACACTTCCAGGGATGAGGCATCCAGAACTTTCTTGGCCCATTCTGGTGTCTCACATCCCCTGTAATAGGTGACAAAGAATTTCTCCTTTGCATCTAATCTATATCTACCCTATTTTAGTGTAAAACCCATTACTCTTTGTCCTTTCACTACGCTCCTTGATAAAGAGCTTCTCCTTGTCGCATAGTATTTTTATCAAATTGATTCCTCCCTTCTCATTATAAGGGCTTTATAAATACCATAAAGATACTTAAGCTGAGAGGTGAATTGAAAGACTGATAAAACTTCAGTACCACTTGTGAAAGTCTAGCTGAAATCTGTGATGTTTAATTCAGCAATAAAAGGATCATAAAAGTATGAATTTGCTAATTAGCCCTTGCCCATCTTGTTTAGATCCTTGTCAGCCTTGCAAAAGATGAGCCTGACACTAACCTGAAGACCTTGATGAAACAAGAAGGCACAAAGAAAATAAGAGAGGCAATGAAAACTTACATCAGCACTCTTAAAACAGGTATGTACCTGAGAGGGAGAAGTATTATGGGAACCTGTATGGATTAGTACTGAGGTGAGTATTAGTATCTCAATCTCAATAGGAAGGTGTCAGAGCAGCAACAGGAACTTCTCTGTCTCTTCTTAGTATTTGGCCAGAAGTATTTCTGTCTTGATACCATAGCACAGTCTAAAAAGTGTGTTTTTTGGTGATAACCCAATAATAGATGATGCTTTTTGATTTATATTTTAAAACTGAGAGTGTCCTTCCCACGCTGAAGCTCAGCCACAGAGAAAATAAAGCTGATGAGATATGTTTGCTGTTGCAGTGACACAAGAGTCTCAGTTGCTGCACGTGGTACAATCTGGCCTTTGGTTTGTTTGCTCCCTTGGAAGGTGATACCTGCTTTCCAGTTTGCTGCCTTTTCTCTTTTACCTCACTAGTGAAGGCATCTGGCTTTCAAATACAATTCCCTGGATTTGAAAATAACTGAAAACTGGAAATTCTATTGATATTATTGAATGAGCTGTCTCCAGGTGCTATTCTGGATCAGAATGGTGTTGTTTTTGGGAGATAAATTTGATTTCAGCAGGGAGAGTTCAATCAGTGTGTCCATTCTGAATCTAGCTTTGCTTTTTAGTACAGGCTGGGAATGGTACAGATGCTTCTAATGTCCATTTACCTGTATTACACTACATGAGCTAGATATTCAAGATTTGCTGAGTGCACACCACCACTGGTTGCTGTTTTTCCAGAAACAAATATCTTTATCCTGCCTTTTTTTTTTCAGGCTTTTTAGCATTCATTTGCAGTCACATGGAGGAAGATGAGATTATTATTCAGGAAGAGCTTATAGAATCATAGAAAAGTTTGGGTTGGAAGGGACCAACTGTTGGAAGTAACTTTATCCTACAATGATGAAAGAAATGGAGAGTCTGAAAAATAAATGGAAAAGCTTGGTTTGGTTTGTCTAGAGCAGCAAGATAAAAATGTCTGAGATGTGACTGTTGGAGAGTGAGACAGAAAAAAGCTATGTAAGTGTAAGGTTGGTGAAAACATGAGAGCAACATGTGGAAGATTTAGATGGGGTATGTGTAAGGGAAGAAGAGAAGGTAAGTTCTTAACTGTTAGCCCAGGCTTTCAGTGGAGAGTAGCAAGACCAAGAAGAATTAATTCTGTGTAAAAAGAGATCTCTTTACTCTAAAAACTTATTTCAATTCAGGGGTGCTAGCAAGAGCAGAGGAGAAACCAGCAAGCCCTGTTTGATTTGTGTATTTCAAAGAACAGTTAAAAAATTGATCTTTTCTCAGTTTCATGAGTGCTTTTCTGTCTTCCCAGAATTCACCCAGGGCATGATTTTGCCCACAGTGAATGGTGAACACACAGAAACAACACCTCAGGTGGCTCCTAAAGCAGAAGACCGCAAGGTAAGTAGAACTTTGTGAAGATGCTTTTGCATTTCTGAAGAGCTACTAGATTCTGGGGCTTACAGGAACAAAATAGACTGTCTTTAAGATATTTATTTTTTTATATATATGTATTCAGGCATTGGCAATCTGTGGTAAGAACCTGATTGAATTTGCTACATGTGATACTTCTGTATTCATGCAGAGGGATAAATCTCCTTTTTACACTCAAATTCTACTCAATTACATCTTCACCAAAGGCCTATGATTTTTTTTTTCCTCTTGGATGTGTGAACCACTTGGGGTTTTTTGGGAAAAAAGCTGTGATTTTGTGTGTTTTGCCTGTTGTTTCCTTAGGCGGCCGCTAGCAGCAGTACTGCCACGTCGCAGTCCAAATCCATAGGAGTCAAGATCCCTACATGTAAGATCAGCTTGAAGGACACCTTCTTAACTTCTCCTGAGGAGCTCTACAGGGTGTTTGTTACTCAGGAGGTAAGGTCATGCTTGTTCTGAGAATTGTTCTTTGCACACAGTAGGTTGTGGAGTATTTAAGGTGTTCTTTGGGACACTTCCAATCCATGGGAATGCAGAATGGTTGGCTAAAGCTCATGCTCTCAGTTGACAAGAGAGGTTGAATGCCAGCCAGAAACCAATTTCAGACTACTGTCTGTAGCCCCCATCTGTAGGTGTATCCCTTACCATGTGTGGTCACATCTCTTGGGTGCACTTTTTGGGGTTTTTTTTCCCTTATTAAAGTTAGATGTGATACCAAAGCATACCTGGAGAATAGGTTTACCTCTCCTGCACACCATCATATAATTTAAGAAGAGAGAGCAGCATTGTAGCATTATTTAAACATGGTCTTAGTCTTTTGTTTCTTCTTTTTAGAAAAATAAAAGCTAAAAATACGACCTTTTCTCAGTACTAGGTTTCATTAAAGAATCTGTCTTGGCTGACAGAGTGCTGCTGTAGTGGCTGTAACTTCCTTTTGTGGCCAAGGCAAGCTTTTGATCTTTTGAATACCTGACACTATTCACTTAAGTCCTCTTTCAGAGCTTTTATAGCTGGGTGGAAGGCACAAGGGAACAAGTTTTCAGGTGGATAATGCCAAGTAATACAAGTTTCCTCAATTCTTTTCAGATGGTCCAAGCTTTCACCCACGCACAAGCCATCTTGGAGGCTGACAAGGGAGGCAAGTTTCAGTTGCTGGATGGCAGTGTCACAGGAGAATTCGTTGACCTAGTAAGTAATAATTAGTGTAGGTGTGTCTGGCTCTGGGGCAGCTTTTTTGGGGTATAAATTGTGTAACTGTGCTTCAGTTAGCTAATTGTGGAGCCATACAGCTAGTTATAAGCACTGTGACTATTGAAGTGTTCCTTATTTGTGGATTAATATTTGGGACTTTGGGTGCAGGAGAAAATCTGGCTTCCAGTCATGCATGTTCTATCTTTGTGTGATTTTATTTATTTATTAGGGGTTGGAGGTTGATAGTAACTGACTCTTCCTATTTAGCTCTTCTCCTGCTGAAATATTCTGGGCAGGGACACTGCCTCAGTGTTTGGGACTGTACTTACTGGAAAAGGAAGAAGAGGACACTTGAAATCTCTGTCCCACTGTCTATGTGCTTCTCTAAGGGTTCAGCTCAACACAATTCTGGTTGTTTTCTGGCAAACTCTGCAGGATTTTGCAAAAAGTTACTATTCAATCTTCTTTTTTCAAGGTCCCTGAGAAGCAACTCGTTATGAAGTGGAGATTTAAGTCTTGGCCAGCTGGTGAGTAGTCCAGAAGTGGACTAAACTATTGCAGCCCTTATGTTTGAAGAATTCCACCCCCTTTTGCCGCTCAGTTTGGGGAGCACTGAGTGTTCTGGGAGCTGCACCAACCTTAACCCAGCTTCATATCCCACACCATGGGGTCAGGATCGAGAGCTGCTGCTTAGAGCAGAGATCAGGGATTTGAGATGATGAAGCAGCAGCTTGCTCAGCTGTGGCTGCAACTCCTTGCAACCCCATGAAGAGGGAGCTCTTTCCTCTCTTTGAGGAAGTCCTGCAGCTGTCATAAAGAGATCCTCTGGGAATTATCCCGATGTGGTGCTGTGTGAGAGGAGGAGGAGCAGCAGAGCAGCTCTTTGGGGCAGGGTGGACTGTAGGACACGCTGCTGACAGATTTCTTTGGTTCCTCTAGGGCACTTTGCAACGATTACCTTGAACTTCACTGATAAAGGTGGGGAGACAGAGGTGTGCTTGGAAGGCAAGGGCATTCCTGCCAGTGAGGAAGAGAGAACAAAGCAAGGCTGGCAGCGTTACTACTTCGAGGGCATTAAACAGACATTTGGCTATGGTGCCCGCTTGTTTTAATACTGGTTGCTGGGAAGGCTCTGGCTGAAGACTCTGCCACATGGACTGATAAATTTCTCTCCCCTGTTCCTTTCTAATCTTGGCCCTGCTGCCAAGGGAAGTTGGATGACAGGTGATGAGGAAGGCCATGGAGCTGCACCACTTTTCAGTCCCTCACTGCTTTCTGCATGTCTTGTGCTGCAGGGGCTTCTCTTACATGTACATACTTCTATTGCTAAATAAACCTAACTTAAAAAAAAGAAAAAAAAAAAAAGCCCATTGTGGAACTTGTGTCCTCAGATCAGCTCGAGTTCACAAAGGGTTGAGACACTGAGGGAGGGATCTGGCTGGAAAAACACTGATCAGGGAGGAGCTCTGATCCCAAAGTGATTCACTCCTTGATTTTGAGGGAACACAGAGCTTGAGCTTGTTGCAGTTCTCAGTTGGAGCAGCTGCTTAATGTTTCAAACCCTTCCCATTTCAGATGGGACCTGAGATGGTGTTGAGGTTATTCCTTTAGTCTGTTGCATGTACCTCCAGCATTTTCCTTTCTTACACTCAGCATCCTGCTCTTCAAGAATTGTAATTGTTTAGTCAACCTGATGTCCAAAACAACCAGCAAACCTCTGTTGGAGAAACTCCTACCTCTGTTTCAGCAGAAGGAAAAAAAAACAACCCAAAAAGCATTCATTCTACATAAATGAGCCCAAGTGGAATGCTGAGTGGGGCTGTGCTGTGGCATCAGTGCTCTCCTTGGGCAGCATGGCAGAGCTGGGGCAGCAGCAGGCTAATCACCTGCTGCTGGAAGGTTAGGAACTGGGACAGGAAGGCAGCTCAAGTGGAATTTTAATTACCTTCCTTTCATCACAAACGAGGTTTGCTCTGGGCATCCCACTGCTGCTCTAATAGGACACACTTTGGCCTCAGCCAGTGTCCCTGGAGCATGGGGACTCTGCCCTTTGAGGGCTCTTCTGACAAAAATGATCTTCTCCAAAGCTACCTTGGTGCTGCTCCAGCTGGCTCCCTGCCCCTTGGGCTGGAGATGAGTCAACAGTGTGTGCTCCAAACTGCATCAGCAAAGCCATGTCCTGGAGGTCAAGAGAGGGGATTCTGCCCCTTTGCTTTGCAAAGATCCCACCTGGAGTCACTGCCTCCAGCTCTGGAGCCCTCAGCACAAGGACACGGAGCCAGAGGAAGCCACAAGGATGAGCAGGGGCTGGTGCCACCTCTGCTTTGAAGACAGGGTGACAGAGCTGGAGCTGTTGAGGCTGGAGAAGAGAAAATCTTTCTGTATAGCATTAAGAAAGTGTTTATTTTGGGGCTCCACACTTCAGGTAAGAATTGAATTACCTGGAGTGAGCCCAGTGATGGGCAATGAGACCAACTGGAGGTTTACAAGAACAGCTTCAAAGACAAGCCTGAACTGATGGCATTTGTTTAGCCTGGAGAGAGAAGATGGCAGAGAAGAGGAGAAACAGGGATAAAAATCCTGAAATACACGGGAGGTAGGAGCAAATAAGGCAATAAAATGCACTCTGTGACCACCACAGACAAGATGCAGTGGGCTTAAAATAAAGCAGGCAGGATTTAGACTGGCTGCTAGGAAAATATTTCTCCCTGCAAGAACAGTAAAGCTGAGGGTTAGTTACTTCATCACTGAAGAGCTTGAAGCCCAGAAGAGAGCAGGACTCATGGGTGAGGAATGATTTTATCCACGTGAGGATGTATAGTTTTTTTGAGATCCCATGTCCCTGCCTATGGCTGGGGGGTTGGAACTAGATGATTTTAAGGTCCCTTCCAACCCAAAACATTCTATAATTCTATGATCCAAGTCCATTTTCTGGAATAATGCCTGATATGGGTGGTGGGAAGGAACTTTCTCCTGGCTTTTGAGAAACCTCACAGCTTGGGGCCAGCATGATGGGGGATACTGGCTAGTGGATGGGCTCTGCTGTAGCCGCGAGCTGTGTGTGATGGTCAAGCCTCACAGGGCTGTGATCCCTGCTGCCAGGCTCCCATGCAGTGAGGGAAGAATAGCTGACATGCTTGCAAGGACCTGGAACAAAGCAGAGGAGGGGCCCCCGCCAGCTGGGCTCCTCTCAGGCATTTCCAAGGGGCAGCTGGTCACTGCCCGGCCAGGGAAGGAGGGTGAGACATTCCTTGACTGACTGCAAATTGTGTAGGTCCATCTGTGGAGATGGAGGGAGCAAATCACTTTCCATGGAGGCATCAAGCAAGGCTGGCCTTTCACAGAATGTCAGGGATTGGAAATGACCTCAAGAGATCATCTAGTCCAATTCCCCTGCCGGAGCAGGAACAACTAGACCAGGTCACACAGGAAGATGTCCAGGCAGGGTTTGAATGACTCCACAACAGCTCTGGGCAGCCTGTCCCAGTCTTCTGTCACCCTCATTGTGAAAAAGTTTTTTTCTTATATTTCTGTGGAACTTTCTCTGTTCCATCTTGCACCCATTGCCCCTTGTCCTATCCTTGGAGGTCACTGAGAAGAACCTGGCTCCATCCTCCTGACACTCACCCTTTCCATATTTATAAACATGAATGAGATCACCCCTCAGTCTCCTCCAAGCTAAAGAGCCCCAGCTCCCTCAGCCTTTCCTCAGAAGGGAGATGCTCCAACCCCCTAATTCCCTCTCCTTTTTAACTTGAGGTCCACACACAACCACACTTGGCTCACTCCTGCAGTTCAAATCTACTTCACAGGATTTGGCCAAACTCTCTTTACCTCATCATCCTCTGCCTGTTCCTCTCATAGCAGCTCCTTCTGCATCCAGCTGAGGAGTTGTTGTTTGCTTTCCAAGCAGCAGATTCTCGGAACAGGAGCCCTGAAAAAATGCAGACATCTAAAACTGCTGCTGTAAACTCCTCTTATCATTAGCTGTTTGCTCTAAAGGGGGGTTGTCACACCACATTTCCAGCTGAGATGGTGCTGGGGTGGTTTTTTTTTTCCAAACCTGTTCCCATCCTCAACACTTGCTTAGAGAAATGTGTTGGTATAAGGTTGGCCAGGCTGAGCATGGAATAAAACCTGGGTTTTGAGGGCTGAAGCACAGCATTACCTTCTCAGCATTGACCCTGATGTTCTTAGCAAGGGTTTCCTTCCCTGTGGAGCAGAAGATCACAGAATTTCGTGGTTGTGGTGGCAGGATTCAGTCTCCGTTAGCTACAGTTCTCACAGACATACACCAGCAAAAACAAACACCAAGGAAAAACCAGCAGGGTCTTTGCAGTACAACTGGAGCTGGGGACTCAAGACACATCACATTTAAGGCAACTAAAACAACAAGTGCTTTGGTCCCAATTCAACAACATCAGCAACACATACATATATAAAGTGCTTTATTGCAGCATCAGAATAAAGAATTCTTCTCTATGAAATTTCACGGGAATAAAAGTTATTTTGAATATATTATATATTAAAAAAAGAAAACAAAACCAAAATAAACTTAAGGAGAGGAAGCTTAGAGATTCATCACTTAAATAGCAGTGGGCTGGACAAAATCTTTTTTAGGATATAAACACTTGCTTAATGTCTCTTTTTCTCATGGTAGCCAGTGTTTAAGGTGCTTGTTTGAGGAACAAGGCTGCTTGTTTCTCATGCTCCAGTTCATGTCTGTATCATCCAAACCATAGAGGCAGCGAGGCAGAACAGCCATTCAGCTTCCAACCAGCTTTTAATAGGGGTGGGGAGGCTCAGTGCAAGATTTTTTCCTACTTACCCATGGATGGGGACTCCATTTCTCCATTTACTTAAGAAATTACAGTTTCATTTTGGGGGTGTAGGGGTTAGACTGGTTGATATATCCATTATGAAGAGGAGGAGGGTGCAAAACTTAGATAACAGTCATTAGAATAAGAGCAAATGCAAACAAATTGGCTGAGCTGCTGAAAGTGTCCTTCAAAAAAGGCTGCTTCCATAAGTGTCCCCACTACTGGACACCAGGCACATTAAATGGATGTCTGTCTTTAAGAAATCTGTACACTAATGATAAATAATCTTCTCTGCTGATGTTAATGATAACATATGATGTGAGAGAGGAAATATGAAGATGCTCTGCCCAATGACAGAAAGTAATAAGCTCATCCTTCCATAGCCTTGGCTGCTCTATCTGTCTGCTGCTGAGTCTTCCCACACATGCCCCAAGCTCCCAGAACCAAACCACCTCTTGCCTACTTCTTTATGACCTACCTCTTCACCACAAATTACTGAGCAAGTCACCATTTGGGCTAAGGAACATGTAAGAGTCATAAAGATTTGCCACTATCTGGTTGCTCACTTGCTTGTGTCCTCCTTCTCCTCACTCTTTTTATCTCAAACCACCTCTTGCCTGCTGGGAAATGTCCAGAGTCTCCCTGTTCTTTGGTAGCATCCATAAGTGGAGTCTGAGGATACAAATGTGGAGTAATTGTTAAATAATTCAGTGATAACATCATTAATACTTCTGTTTTGCCAGCAATGAAATCTTGGCTACTGCTCACCAAGGATGCAATAGTCTATCAGAGGCAAAAGAATCAACCTACACTCACCATACCCAGCACACTTGCAGAAAGACTTCCCCAAAAGCTCTCAGGCTGTGGATATTCATTTACCCTAGAGAAAGCTCCCCCAAGAAGGCCAGAACTAGAAGAGGACAGTCATCCATGGACCTCCACACCCAGTCATGGGGCTTTTATTTCAAGCAAAAAAACATGGGAGTAGCCAAGAGCCTTGGGTGAAACCTCTGCTGTAGAAATTACTCTATTCCTCCTTACATGTGCTTGACTTTCTCTTTTTTATTTCCTCTGATGCATAAAATTTGTTAAATAAAAGCTATGTCCAGCTCCTGACAGGTTCAGGACTGGCTGAACAGCCAGAGACAAGGATGCTCAACCTAGTTTCTGTGCAGGGAACTTGGGAAATCCCAAAACCTGATGGGAAAAATGGTCACAGAATAAAAAGGAGGCAAGAGCAAAGTGCCAAAGGAGAGCATCATGATCTGTAGATAACAGATGCTGATATTATTAACTCGTGTTTTCCTCCTTTGGAGCCATTTTGCTTCCCTGGCCAGGCAGTGAGCCTCAGGAGGGCAGGGTGTGCCCACCACTTCCTTTCTCTCTGCTGTCCCTCACTGGGGACCTGGACAGACACAGCATGGAGTGGGACACAAAGCCAGCAGCAGACATGTTGGGTTCTCCCTCCCTAAGGAGGACTTGACTATGTGCTTCTTGCTCCTTTCCAGCAATAGTATGAGTGGTGGCCTAACTGTCTCCTGACCTGGGAAACACAGCACCTTCTGCAGAGCCATGTCAGAGATGCTCCTAGACACTGATGCTGCCAGAGAGCTGAGGTGGACTGGTGATGGAACTAGCATGGCTGCTGCCACCCTGCTCCCCAAAGCACTGAGGCAGAGGGGATGAAATGCACACAGGGAGTGTGTCACCCCTCTGTGCTGACCTACTCTGAGGTCTCCCCTTGTTTGGCTTTGGCACCCAGTGTTCCCTCTCACAGTCAAAACCATGGTGGCAAGGCAGGGGATCAGTCTCCTCTGGGACCCCTGATAAGCAGCAGGGAGCTGCTCCTTCCTACCCAGAGCTGCTTCTTCCAATCCATGCATGGAGGAGACAGGTGCCCCTGCTTTGTAGGGATGGCTGGGACATCCTTGCTCCTCCCTAAGAGGATCACCCCCACTTTGAGAAGCCTGGTGTGTGCAGGAGCAGGCAGCTCTGCCTGCAACAGTCCAGCTCCTCAAATTAGAATCATAGAACAGTTCGGGCTGGAAGGGACCTTAAAGATCATCAAGTTCCAACCCCCCTGCCATAGGCAGGGACACCTCCCACTAGATCAGGTTGCTCAGTGCCTTGTCCAGCCTGGCCTTAAACCCCTCCAGAAAGGGGACATCCACAACCTCTCTGGGCAACCTCTTCCAGTGTCTCACCATCCTGACCATAGATGAGGTGTGAAGCCAGCAGGAGCTGAGGCCATCCCACCCTGCAGGCCCACCTTCCAAGGCTGCAAGATAAGGAGATAGGAGCATCCTCCCATTCCCTTTATGCCTCCCATCCCCACGCCAGCCTGGGCACCCTGAGATGCAGGACATCACAGGGCAGGGACAACCTCCGGAGACCTCAGAACTCCAAGAGGGGACAAGATGGATGGTGCATCCTCTCAGCTCTGCCCCATGAGCTGGTGGTGGCCAGTGCTCCTCTCAGCATGGCTGCAGCTAGTACTCCTTGGCTTCCTGCAGCTGGGAGAGGTACTCCTCCTCAGCGGGATTGTCAGCACACCTTCTCCCGTTGTTGGGGGGTCGGACAGCGTGGTAACGGCTCCAGTCTCCTTTGCAGAGGATCCAGGGCAGCATGTCCACCTTGTAGTGCAGCTCGGGGGAGAACTCGGTGCTGATGAGGTTGGGGACCCCGGCCCCTTTGCCGCGGGTGATGAGGCGGGTGTGCTCGTCGTAGCAGCAGTGCTGGGCGGCCAGCGTGGTGCTGTCGAGGGACAGCATGGAGCGCAGGCAGAAGCGAGCCGTGGGTTTGTAGATGTCCAAGCGCTCCTTGGGGCCGCTGGCGTCTCGCCATCGGAAGCTCTTGCCCTGCTGCTCGTCCCGCAGGTTGATGGAGCTGTAAACAGCCTCCAGAGGGTAGGAACAAGGGCAGCTGGGCAGGTCCGTCAGCACCTTGCTGAGGTACTTGGTGAGGAAGTCGCTCTTGCAGTTCAGCCACTTCTCACAGCTGTCCACCTCTGGGCAGGAGAACGACAAAAGGGTAAGAGCACATCATCCCCCGACCCAGCTTTACCCAGCTGCCATTTGACCACAGGGGGATAAGGGCACATCCCAACCTCCCCAGCTTTATGAAGCTGCTGTTTGTCCACAGCATGACCAGCACCACCAGCAGAATGTGCAACTGCTGCTCCTGGAAAGAGCTAGAGCCACGCTCCATCCCTGAGGCAGGGACAAAGGGATTGGGTTTTGTGCAGGGCACCCACTGTCATAGAATTGGGCTGGTAGAAGGGGCATAAGTAAGAACATAGCACCACGTTGTACAAGGGAAACTGTGTTTCTCAGTAGAACGGCTGAAGTCTTCATGTAGACTGATCTGGGGGATTTGGGAGCCCTTGGCAGTCAGCTCCAACTCCCAGAATGAGCTGGACTCGGGCTCCATCCCTGAAGCAGGGCTTCTTGCAGGGCACCCATTGTCATAGGACTGGGCTGGCAGAAGGAGCATCCCCAGCATGAATGAGGACATGGCAGGCTGGTCTCAGCATCAAGCTGTGTTTCTCAGTGGAACTGCTGAAGACTTCATGTAAACTGTGGTCTGAGGGACTTGGGAGCCCTTGGCAGTCAGTTCCAACCCCCAGAATGAGCTGGAGCCAGGCTCCATCCCTGAGCTAGAGAAAAAGGGATAGGGTTTCCTGCAGGGCACCCACTGTCATAGGACTGGGTTGGCAGAAGGAGCACCCCTAGCATGAATGAGGACATGAAAGGCTAAACTCAGCCACTGCACTGTGAAGAAGCACCAAGTTGTACCAGGAAAACTGTGTTTCTCAGTAGAACTGCTGAAGCCTTCATGTAGACAGTGACTTGGGATACCTGGGAACCCCTGGCAGTCACTTCCAACCCCCAGAATGAGCTGGAGCCGGGCTTTTTCCCTGAGGTATTTGACCACAGCATCCCCAGCAGAACCTGCAGCTGCTACTCCTGGAATGAGCTGGAGGCAGGCTCCATCCCTGAGTTGGGGACAAAGGGATGGAGTTTCTTGCACTGCCACAGGGCTGGACTGGCAGAAGGAGCACTCCCAGGATGAGTGAGGACATGGCAGGCTGGCCTCAGCACCAAGTTGTACCAGGGAAACTGTTTCTCAGTAGAACTGCTGAAACCTCCATGTAGACAGTGGTTCTGGGGACTTGAGAGCCCTTGGCAGAGCCCTCCCCACCAACCAGTGACAACCCCCTATGGGGTCTGGCAACAAAGCCCCTGGAGTAAAGCAGAAGCTGACCAACCTGAGTTGAACAGCTCTGTGGTGTTGTCACTTCTGAAAGGTGTCTCCTCTGTAGGGAAGACCATTTCCTCCTCTGTTCCTTGAAGGGGAAAAAAAAAAGAACAACAAACAAAGAGCCAGGCTGGACACCAGGAAGAATGGGGTTTTTTTTCCCCTCCATAAGAGCACCAGAAACCATCCATCTTTCCCCCTGAATCCCAGCACTTCTTTGGTGACAGCCCCATGCCTGCAAGGAGGAGACAGCAGCACGAAATGCAGGACAGTCCCACCCAAGGCTGTGGGTTACACCAATCCCAAAGGATGGAGCCAGCTCTCCACACCCTTGAGGAGAGGATTTCAAGATCCCAGCATGACAGGGAGGTACAAGGAGTCCCACCAAGCTGGACACCAACTCCACAACCCTTGGAGGTAGTAGGGAGCCACAAAGACCCATCAGAGCTTCAAGGCAACAAATTCTTTCTATCATTAGACCAGATTACATTTAACACAGCTCCTTTCTGAAGCAGGAGCAATACCCAGACCAGAGCAGTGAGGGACAGCCCACACTGGGGTTGAACCCAAGGGCTGAGGGCTCACCAGGACAGCGTGGCAGGTCACAGGTTCTGGACTCTGTTGCTGTGCAGGCATAGCCACACGACCGGGTCCTCTTCTGGTTGCCACTGCCACAGGTGATGCTGCAAGGGGACCAGGGGCTCCACTCCTCCTCATCTTCATAGTCTGTATGGCAGGAGAGAGGCAGAGAGCATGAACCTCAGCAAACCCTCAGCATGAGGGGAACCAGAAGGCCTCTGGAATCCCCCCCTTAGCACTGCTCTGTCCTTGAGATGTCCTTTACAGGGATGCAGGGTCAGCTCTGACCAGGAAATATGGAGGTGCTAAGTGATGCTAAGGGTTAATGATGTCCAAGCTGGCAACCCCATAGAAGTGGCACCTGCCATCTAGCCATCTACAGCTCCTCTCCTGGGAACTGCCCAGGGCTTTGGGCAAGGCTTCTGGCACTAGTGTCACCACAGGAACCCGAGTCAATGACAGCAGCATTCACCAGTGACCACTCACACTGTCTCCCATCTGAGCATGCCCTTGCTGGAAGCCATGGTCCAGTCTGATTACATGCAAGGGCAATTCTCACTGGCATGTCTGACCTCTGGCAGCCCCAGGTGCTGACCTTCCTCCTCAGTATACTTATTTTTACTCCTCAGCATGCTTGATTTTTCTTTTTTAATTAAGCAGAAGCTGAGCATCACAGTGTTGCATGCATCCAAGGACTCACCATAATTGTATTTTTCCTTAAAGATCCAATTCTTCTGCCCAGGCCACCGCTGATCCCAGTCACCTCCCACTCCACTGAGTGTGGACTCTTCCTCCTCATACTCTGCTGTGTAATCTTCCTCCTCTTCCTCCTCCTCCTCTTCTTCTTCTTCCTCCTCTCTGTCTCCTACATCCAGGTTGTCTTCCTCATCTTCCTCCTCCTCTTCCTCCTCCCCCTCAGTGGGGTCAGTGTATTCCCAAAAGAGGGGCCAGAAGAGGTCCTTGTGGGACAGCCACTCAGAGGATGTCAGGGACCAGTCGTTGCTTGTCTCTTTCAACAAGTCCATCTCCATCTCAGCCTGAGGATCATCCACCACTTCAATGGTCACCTACAGATATGAGAGAGGACAATGAGTCAGGTCATGGCCTTGGGACAGATCCACCAGCCTAGGCACTGATTCCCAGATATCAGACTATGAGAGGAATGCAAAAGGTCTTACCTCACCCAGAAGAACTGAGCAAGGGTAGAGCAGAAGGTGCAGAGGGACTGGTGGTCACTCACAGGGGCTAATATCACCCTCAGAAATTGAGAGGTCAACTCTGTAGGAGCATTTGCTCCTGCTCTACCAAGGGGATGGGGCAGAGAAAAAGACCACAAACAAATTCCTCTGGCCAAGAACTTGTCTGTGCTCACTGTTTGCATCTGGTGGTTAAAATCATAGAATAGTTTGGGTTGGAAGGGCCCTAAAAGATCATCAAGTTCCACCCCCCTTCCATAGGCAGGGACCCCTCCCACTAGATCAGGCTGCTCAGTGCCTTGTCCAGCCTGGCCGTAAACACCTCCAGAGAGGGGGCATCTCTGGGCAACCTCTGCCAGTGTTTCACCACCCTCACCATAAAGAATTTCTTTCTTATATCCAGCCTGAATCTCCCCTCTTCCAGTTTACATCCATTATTTCTAGTCCTTCCATCACATATCCTATTAAAAAGTCCTACCCCTTCCTTCCTGTAACCCCCTTCAGGTATTGAGAAGCTACTATGAGGTTCCCCCTGAGGTTTCTCTTCTCCAGGCTGAACAACCCCAGCTCCTTCAGCCTGTCTGGTTACATGCACCCCATCCATGAGATCTTTCCTCTTAAGGAATGAAATAAGGCTGGGAAGATGATCCACATCCCCACACAGACCTGCTGCCCACCTGGATGTTGGGGTTCTGAGCGCTGAGGTCCACATCAGCCAAGCCTGGCAAGCTCTGCAGATCCAGCACGAAGGGCAGGTTCTCCTCCTGGCCAGTGCTGCTGGGTTGGGGCACCTCGGGGCTGCCTGCAGCCTGCTGAGACACCCCACGGCGCCGGTGTCTCCGCAGCCCAGGCTGCCCACTCCGCCTCAGCCCCCGAACCTTGCCCGACACCAACAGCTCCTCATCCCTCACTGAACGCAGGGAAGAAGAGGCAGAGACCTGGAAAGGAGAAGAGATGGTAAGGATATCTCTCAAGGAGCAAACAAGAAGCAAAGGCAGCAAAGCAGGGTGTCTAGTCTACTGCACCACGCAGTTTCTCCACCTCTTCATAGAATCACAGGGTTGGAAGGGACCTTCAAAGTACATCTGGCCCCATACCCTGCAGCGAGCAGGGACATCCTGCACTAGATCAGGTTACTCAGAGCCTCAGCAAGCCTGGCCTTGGATTTCATCTCTAGGGATGGGACTTCCATCACCTCTCTGGGCAACCTCTTCCACAGGAAAGAACTTTTCCCTCATGTCTCATCTAACCCTGCCTTGCTTCTGTTTCAGTGTCTAACCATCCTCACTATAAAGAATTTCTTTCTTATATCTATCTTATATAATCCAGCCACCTTTACCCTCTTCTTGTGAAAGGGAAGATTCTCAGCATGAAGAGATAACAAAGCTTACTGAGCCAGTGGTGCCAAGGGGGTGACATGTGGCACTCCAGCAGCCAGCCCTGCCCAGGGAGCAGACAGGGAGCCTGGCTGGAGTGGCAGTGCCAGCAGGCTGGGGTGGCAGTGCCAGCAGGCTGGGGGCACAGGGACAGGCAGAGAAGGCTGCCAAAGGGCTGGGCTAACGCCGAGTTCCCACGTTCCTCATCCCTGCATGAAAGCGGGCAAGTCAAAGGGCCAGCAGGCTCCAGTGAGACCGAGAAACTGGAGATGGGAACAACTGGCAAAGCTCCCCTCTCCCCATGACACAGCCTGTCCCAGGGAAGGTCTGCGGGGCCCCTCAGCTCAAGGCTGGGAGCAGAGGTGCCCAACCC
>VZTY01028928.1:0-83762 GCA_013400935.1 Turnix velox
AAAAAAATCTCTGTTTCCATTGAAATGTGTTGCTGCAATGTGTTCTGCTCAGGAAGATGTTTGTAAGGTGATTAAGAGTGAAATGGATGTCTCAGCCTAACTCAGAAACCAAACCAAATGCTTGAAAATAACTGTTTGCACACCCCTCTTCCTTGCAATTAAGTTTAAAATTAAGCTAATACCTGATATACTGCCTTTTAATTTTTTTATCTGTACATCAAACAATCCCATTAATTTCCTTGCTTGTTAATTTATACTGAGAACATATACAGTATTTTAAATTCTTTGGCTTCTTGTTTAAAACCAGCAAAATCTTTTAAATGTGACTTACGACAGTCTCTTTCATCTTCTTCATCACCACAGTCATCCTGACCATTGCACCTCAGGTTTATTGGGATGCACTTCTGATTCTTTGTGCACTTGAACTGCCCAGACAGACACACGTGTGTGTCTAAGGTAAAAGAACAAAAATCAAGTTAAAAAGATGAAAAGTTAAAGATGAAAGGAACTGAAAATATAAATTAGTTTCTTGAGAAAGTTTAAATTACATGATAAAAATGACCATGAAAGTCAGTCAGCATGTTTCTGAAGTCTAGAACTTATCTATAATCACCTACCACAGTTCAATTCATCAGAATTGTCCCCACAATCGTTCTCTCCATCACAGATAAAGGCTGGAAGAGCACAAAGTCCAGTTCCACACTGAAAACGTCCTGGTTGGCATCTGAATTCAGCTGAGAAAAACAAAAAGCTGCTTATCAACACAACCAGAGGAGCAGTGAAAGTACTGACAGTGCTGTTCTTCCTCCATGGACTAATCAAAATGACATGTGAATCTTTTTAATTAACCTATAGTCTTGATCTGTGCAAATTTTACTAAGTAAATCTTATACATAACTATTGAGATTTTAAGTTTGCATAACTAGACTAAAGATACAGAGTGCAATCCTCTATAGATTTGTGCCTACCATTGGCAATTTAGGATATAGAGTTCAAATCTGCATATAAGGATAATTCATCCCACTCTATTTCCCATGGAATTTCTAACACTTATCCTTTTCACAGCCACTGCATTTGAGGGAATGAACTCAAATGCAACTCTCTATTAATAATTCATACATAAAAACATATATATAAACATATAAATATATAAACATTATGTAGCTTACACTGTAATCAAACGAAAATACTTGTAACAAACACACTGTGGAAAATACACAGTAAAATAGTATGGAACATAATTTTTCTAAACAATAATGTGTAGCTAAACTTGTGTAATTGCAAGGAAACATCATCTAATGAGTTTATAATTACACAATTACTACATATACAAAAAGAAAGGTAATAAATCTGGGAGAATTTTGTATTTATCTAAAAATGAGTCATCTCAAAAGAAAAGTTTTTATGAAAAACATAGCTGAGATTAAGTAAAGGATTAAGGCATGAAAAACATCCTCTTGTAATGATCCCAAGAACTTAAAAGATTCTTAGTAGTTGTGAGTTAATGAAAATCTTTTACAGGCTGACAAATATGAGCCTGCACTGTAAATGTGACAGTGATCAAAGAGAAAAACAACAATGCAGCACACAAAAGTATTAAAAAAACTCCTCTAACATCCATAAAGAATTATAGACAACCAGGTTGTGAATTCAGCCTGTACTTACGGCATTCCTCAGGCTCATCAGAGCCATCTCCACAGTCATCAACAGTGTCACATTTCCACCAAAATGGGATACATTTGTCAGTTTTGCAACGGAACTGCAAAAGGCAGGAAAGAAGGAAGAAAAAGCTTTGATTTGAATAGTTATTTATGGACTTTCAAACAGAAATAGCACAATTTCTGAAAAAATAGATTCACTGCTTTAGTTACTGTTCATTAACCAGCTCTGGCTGTTAATCTGGTAAAATTTTTCATGTTGTAGATGTAGAATACTATAACAGATGATTAGCAAAGATATAATTAAAGTGGATACTAGAAAACCTGGAGTACTAGAGATTTTTAGAAAGCCAAATGTACTTTTACAGTCAGCCAATTGATTATCTGGGTATAACAGTTCAAAGACTTATCAATGCAGTTCTCATAAGAAATCATATCTTCTACTTAATATATATTAAATTCAAAATGTATTTAAAGTACCTACCTCATTATTATTTTAAAACCATATTTAAAAAAATAATCACCAAGTGTTTATTTCAAGTACTAGGCAAATCACCTCCCATAAAGAATTTTATCTTTTAATTAATGCTTAATTAGTTTATTTTAATCTATGTTAATTGCCTATTCTAACACATTCCTTTCAGCTACTGGATTATTTTGAATGCAACCATACTGTTTCCTACCAAGCTAACTGCTCTGAGCTTGTTTTCCTGTATTAATGTAAAATTCAGCCATGCAAGAATTCTCCCAAATAATTGCTATATACACTTTGGGGGTTTTTTTTGCTTCATATTTTATACAGATGTTTTTTTCAAAGCAATTGCTACAGGTTTAGCAGCTGCAATTGTTCTCATGACTGGCAGAAACATCCACATTTAAAAAGACACAAGTTCTGCATCCTCTGGAAAAAAAAAAGGCATTTGCAAGTCTATTTTCAACTAATAGCCTTGAAGATGAAACAGTTGAAATGCACCTTGAGTTACAGAGTCTTCAACTCTTTCGACTGAATCTTCAATCATTGTACAGACAACAGGATTTATTAATAACAAGCAGTGGAAACTGAGTAAAATATATTCCCCATGAGTGTGTGTAGTCCCTTCCCTGGGTACACACTCACCTGGCTGGCAGTGCAGTTTGATAAGCAAGTCTTGTTATCTGCAGCAAGGTAAAAGTTGGTGGGACAGGCACAAGTGTACATCTTGCCAGGGGCTAGAAGGCATAAATGACTGCAACCACCATTGTTTACTGTACACACATGCTTAGACACTGCAGACAGAACAGGAAAAAAATATCAGAGCTTATTATTTCTGTTTACTACAGGTTATCTACTATACAGAGGAAGAAAAATGAACCCCGTGTGCTATTTCTCCAATGGAGTATCTCAAACCAAAAACTTTTAAGAGGCAACCTTTGTCTTTAAGCCATTCCTTGCTGTATGCAAAAAAATTAATTACAGAATGGATGCACATTCAATAACAAAAGAATGTGAGGGAGAAAAAAGCACCAAAGGGTTTTTTATAATGAGAAAAAAAATTTAAAAGCTTTTCTAGGTCAAGTGTATCCAGATAAAATTCACATACATGGACATCAGGAGATCAGACACAACCATAACAGCCACGGTCTCTGACATTCCCTTAATCCAACAACTTTCTAAGCAAAAGTATTTTTCTCTATTACTAACACTCTCTTCTTTTTTATACAATAAACTATTTTCATAACACACTGTTCCCACCTTGATAACCAGTAATACATACTGGAACACAGCTAAACAGTTTTCTACTTCCAGTCACTGTCTGGGAAAATTTTTAATCACTCAAATAGTTACAGAATCATAGAACAGGTTGGAAGGGACCTTTAAGATCATCTAGTTCCAACCCCCTTGCCATGGGCAGGGACACCTCTCACTAGACCAGGTTATTCAATGTCTCATCCAGTCTTGTCTTTAAACACCTCCAGGGAGGGGGCATCCACAGCCTCTCTGGGAAACTTGTTCCAGTGTCTCATCACCCTCACCATAAAGAATTTCTTTCTTCTATCCTGCATGAATCTCCCCTCTTCCAATTGCCATCCATTACTCCTAGTCCTTCCATAACATATCCTACCCCAGTTATCTTGCAATTAAAAAAGATAAATCACATCTATTTAATACCAGATGCACTAATTATATTAATCATGGATGTATATTTTAAAATGCTAATTTGAAAACTTCCAAGGGTTGTAATAAAATGGAAATAAAAACAAATCACTGCAGAGAGATGGAAATCAGCAACTGGCTACTCAGTGAAACACATCAACGTACTGAATGGAATGCACAGCCAGAATAATTACCATCAGGTTGCCTGTAAGAATGATACACCTGGATGTCTGTTATGGTATGCCAGGAGTTAATCAGTGAAAGTCTGTCTGATCCAGATGTTTTGTGGGCACGACTGAGTGACTTGGTTTTGCCATCCGTCCAATAGATGTAGTCTTCAAACAACGTCAGTGCAATCACCCCTGGAATATCTTGATTAGGGACTGTAAGAAGAGATGCTAAGATTAATGCTCACTCTTGGAAAACTGCCACTTAAAATACCCCATACTGCATGGGCTGACAGATACAACGGCTGTATAATGCCTGCAGAATAATTGTCATGACAATACGTCAAGTCTAGAGGTTTTTTATTGCCAATTCCAATAAAGATGGATGGGTAGGAGCTCTGCTGCCTCAGAATTAGTTGGCCCAATCAGTGTTGAGGAAATAAAAGAACTTCAGCTGATGGAAAATCACCTCCACATTCTAAACCAATGACACATTAAGCTTTAAAGTAGTGTAAAACAAATACAACTTCTTACAGATGACCAGTAGTAATTTACTGGTTTAGGACAATAAGAATTATTTAAAAAAATTCATAATGTAAGGTATAAGACTCCAGACCTGTTGCCTTTACCACCTTTTAAGACAATTAACAGCATTCTATATCAGCAAATTATACTGACAAATAAGACTGGGGAAATAATTATGAAACAATACAATTTTTAAATGGAAGGAGAGAATGGAGGAAAATCTTTGGAGTGTTCTTTGTCTTGCAGCATCCCCTTGAACAAATTGTTCTTGGTAAACATCATTGAAATTCCTGGGGTTTTTTTTCCTTTTAGTATGTCTGGTTGAGTATACTTTTAATATATTACAAAGAGTGGAACATCAGAACATTTGATGATGTGCTGTAAAAATCCACAGATCAAATCAACTATGAATGATCATTAAAAACACCAACACAAAACTGAGTGAATTTTTACATCTTTTTTTTCTGGTGGAACAGTGAAATAGTCTCTCCTGCTCTTTATTCATTGCCTTTGAGGACATCAGCTTTCCAAAATTTCAGACACTGACAGCTATTAATTTACCATAAATGTATGTAGTAGAAGAAACACCCACATTCTTCATTCTTTGACTTCAAGAGAACCTTAGCTGCATTACTGATCTACTCCTTCATAAATAGCACACAGTAGTTATATGTTGCACTACTAATTACTAACCTCATACGTTATGGTGTGAATCAGAGTTTTAAACAAGGAAAGCAAGACTAATTACTCTCCTTTCTTGGTAAGTTCTGTCAAAATGGACTACTTCCTCCAAATTCAAAGGAAAGCCAGGTTAGTCATAGCTAATAAGCACCTTCGCATCCCTCTGCATTATCTATTTGAAAACATTTAATCAGGATGTCCACTTGACACACTATTAGTAAAAGAGAAATATATTCTGTTAAACAAGAAAATTACATTGCACCAACACAGGGTCCAGACATCCACCAGTAAATTCACAGAGAATCTTAATAGTAATTTTAACTGCACTCACTACCTACTTATTACTTTCTAGAATTACCTATGAATTCAACTGATTTTTTTTTTTAAGTTTTCTTAAGAGTGTTTATGAAAGCTTCGAAAATTAGGTTGAAGTAAACAGAAGTGAATTTGTTTCTCAAAACACTTTGCAAGACTATCAAAATGTCCCACCTGCAGACATCTAATCCACTGGATACAGTTTAAGCATCCCATAAGCACCCCCCAAACCAGTACATCCTACATGTTCTCTGTGTTCTGGTTGCCTTCTGACAGGAGCAATGACAATTAGTGAAAAATAATGCCCATCCTTCAAAGTTAGTGGTGATGTACATCAAGTTCATACATAAATACAAAATAAATGTCTGCTGAGGTTTTAGAGTGTAAAAAAATTATTCACAGAAGCTTGTAACCTAAATAAATTTGGGGGTATTATCACAACAAGATACAGAAGCCAATTTGTTGGCAAATTTCATAAACTGAGCTCCAGAACCCAGAGATTGTGGAACCTTAGAGCAATTGTGTAAATTGCCTTTGATTCTATGAAATCTTAGTCTTTTCCCTCAATATTATCCCTTTAAAAAGATGAAATACTCTAAAATAAAATTATCAGATTTAGGAAGATGTATAAATTAGAGAACTTTATATGAGCAACTATGAAAACTGAATGTAAAATGCAGTAGTTGAGGTGAAGCAATCATCAGCTGGTGCTATCAGATGTGGCTATAATGAGTAATTCTACACACTCAACAGTTAGGAAAACACAATTGTAATATCAGAACTGCTGTTTATTCCTCATTTCTGATGAAAAACGTTCTTTTCAGACATCTCTAATTTTTGAGCTATGAAAACACACTATAAACCTGGAAGGGATTGATTTCTGTCACCTTTTTAGATTACTTTCACATTGGGATGATTTCATCAGTAACTGGATTTATAAACTCCAGCAGCAGAGCTCCGAATTAAGAGACAAATTGTCACTTTCTACTTTAAAAGCTCTTACAATTAGCAGTTCCTGAAATGACATATAATAAAAACGAAGAAAAAAAGCTTAGGACCTCCAAAACCCTCATAATTGATAGTTTAAAACTTGTATATATGTACAACAATTCAGCAGTTTATAACCACTCAAGTGGAAGTAAATTCTGAAGTCAAAAAGGTTGTTTCAAATTAGGAAAGTTTCTCTCTGTTAACCATGTAAAGAATTCAGTAATGAATACTTCATTCATTCCAGGTTCAACACTTTTTTTAAGGTTTAATTTTCATGCTGGTTAAGATGAAGCAACAAAGCACTCTACTTTTATTTTTACAGTCTAAAACATCAAAGAACTCAACACATTTCAGGACTAATCTCAGCTCGGAGGAGCTTCTGTACTTCCTAAACTGGACTATCAGATTCTACTTTTTTTATTACACACTGAAATTCTCAGCTTCAAAGACTGAACTGGGAAAAATGGTCAGCACTTTTGGGCTTTAAGGAGCTCTGAAGGATAGGAAAACCTGCATGAGGCAATGAGATACCCAGGGAACTGTGAAGCTTGCAGCTCCTCTGGGCAGCAGGAACCAAAAGCAGCTGTTAAGTCTGACAAATTCTTAAATGTTTGTGTTTTTTTCTTTTCCTTTTCAAGCTCACAGAAGTAAACCAGCTTAGTGCTTAGCCAGATTAGTGCCTCAATGCTTGCTTAATCATTTACTGTGCATAACATTTGTGAATGCTGCAGCCCTAAATTGGCTAAGCTCTAAAGACAGTTTACATAATCAAGTATTAAACTTCAAATAGATAAGCAAGGTCATTGCTGCCCCTAGTGCCAAGAGCAGCTCCCAAGTATTGTGAGATTTCTGGCCTAGTTAGCATGTTTTTAAAGTTCTTACTAGTACTCTCTTGGTATTTCTAAAAGCCTGTTCCTCTACTGAAATGCAGAAGAACTTTGCAAGAGAAAAAGCAGCAGATGTTTTCTCTTCCCGAAAAATCCTTAAAATTAGTAAAAAAGAGGAAAAAACCCACAACTTGCTACAAAAAGTCTTAATGTTAAGATCTAGACACATGTAAGCTCCCCATTGCATGGAATGAATGCTCCTTGGTTTAACCACAGCATTCATGTGAATGATGAGCCCACAATTGTCCTTTCTATCCTCAAGAAGCACCTGGTGCAGAGCCCAGGACATTAATACCTCCTTAAAAACTAAGACCCACACACTCTGACAATGTACTTAGTTGTGAAATCACTGTGGCATTTCCTGATATATTTTGTAACATGTAATTTATGATCTAAAACCTCTTTTATCAGGAAAAAAACCCCTCCCAGCCAGGTCACAGAAATGGGTGAAAATAAACTCAGCTCATGGTAACCTGCACTTAATATTGCACCATTCATTTTATTCCCAGGTAATACTTTCTTCTCTGCTCCAGGAGTATTTATTTCATCACCATTGTGTCTGTGCTTTTAGCCCTCTCCATTCAAAAACACGAAGGAAAGAATAAACTCAGCCATCCCTTAATTAACTCTGACAATATAAAGCATCTCAAAATGACAAAAGAAAATGGGACATGAAATCCATACGAAGAATACATCAAGAAACATAGAGATCATAAGATGTGAAATTGATCTTCCTCATTTAAGTCCTTATCAACATGAAGTACAGCTTTCCACATCAGAAAGCTAGAAGAGATCAGAGTTTCACTTCTTCTAAACCCCAAGCACTAAAATTCCCTAAGTTTTTCCAGTGAAGTTTGGATGGTTACATTTTATCTTCTGGAAATATTTCTAGTTTGTGCTGATATATGGAAGCATGTAAAATTTATTTCATAAATTGCTTAAGCAGGAAGGGGGAGGCAGGGAAAAGATTCTGATACAAGGGGGATGGACCTACAGGCACATTTGATCTGTCTGACACCACAAATTCTACCACTTTGCTAAATGCACAGAAACTTTTCTACAAATCGATTTTGGTTTGATAATCACATTTTGAGTGAAGCTCCTGACAACAGCCAGTGACAAACAGCATCAGCTAAGGAAAAATTCTTCCTCTGGTGTAGTTTAAACACAAAAGGATCTTTCTCCCAAAGCAAAAGTTCCTCATTGCTCAAATGTTCCTATATCACCTGTGCTTTAAATGAGCACATCATCTGAGTCTGTTCCCAGAGTTTCTTGTTTCATATCACTGTTGCTTTTAGACCTTGCCTCAGGTATTCAATTGGTCCCAAGGTTTTGTAAATTCTCATTGATAAATGGAAACATTAAACTATTAGGTACCAAAACCTGCAGAACCTCCAGTAATACTTGACTCTAACAATGTAATACTCAGAGATTCTGAACAGTCATGAGCACATTCAGCTTTTTCCAACCAGCAGTAGTAGATCTCTGCTGAATGAGAATTTGTAGGAAGCACTGCTCTTCACTGGTATCTACTGAGGTTTTGTGACATGTTCCCTGCTTGTCTGAGTTCATACATTCTCAAGGGAAGACATTAACTCCCTGAAAATAAAATTCAAGACTGATTTTACCCACATGGGCAAGAGAAATTCAGTGGCTGGAGACTGAGACAATGGAGACTAAAGAAAGCATGACTGGAATTGTTGTGGGTATCTTTAGAAATTTAACCATAGGAGGACATTTTCTGAGCAAGAAAAATCTCAGATTGAAAGAGAAAACAGAGAGGTTTGTCCACTGCAGTCAGGTTAGGCTAGGAGAGTCACACTGGATATCAATTATTTCTTTCCCAGAAAGATGCAGAAAGAAGAGCACGAAGATAATTGTATGAGAATAAAACTGCAGGAAAGCAGTGAAGAGAATAGCACTGTGAGGGTGCACAGAGCTTCACCCGTCAGGAACACAGAGCATCACCAGGAATCCAGCCAGCACTCAGGGATATGTCTGGGCAAGCAGTGCTTAGGTGAGCAGCTGTCCTGTGTTTGCTACCAAACCCATAGAATTTGATGTTGAGATTAATGGGGATGTTTACAGATCCCACAGCAACTGCAGTAGTAGTCTCTCTAACCAAATAACTACCACTGAATTGCTAATTATCTGTTTATAACCTAGCATTCCAAAATACAAGGGCTAGGGAAAAAACTTTTTGGTTTATTTCATTTCCTTTCAGAGCAAAGCATCAGTCTGAAAATTAGGTAGAAAACCTTGGAGAAAACCTGGAGGAACATAGTATAAGACAAAAGCCTAAAAAAAGCCCAAATACATGAAGTTTACCAGGAGAGCAGCTATTTTGGGGTTTGGCTAAAGCTTGTGAATAAGACCTCGAGTAACATACTCTCATCTTAAAAAAAAGAAATCCCACAACACATTGATACTGAGTATTTCATATATTTGGATTAAAGTGAAAGATCTTTAATTATATAATTTGGAATATGAGAACTATTCATCACAGTGTAAAACTTTTAAAGACTACAGATAGAAGATACCGTCTTTTTAATTATCTGTCAGGTGAGAAGCAAAACACAGGGATAAAGATTGCTTCATTACATAAGTAATTCAAAAATTATTATTTCATCCATCTACCAGAAAAAACACCCCAAAATTCATTTGCAGTTGTGATGATCTTATTGTTTCACACTGAGCAGACTAAGGGGCACTTCCAGGCTTTCTCAGGCTGGAGGAAAGGCTGCTTTTAGCCATACTCTGGCACATGACACACAGGACATTGCCCTTTCTCTTTTAATTGCCAATTTTTATTGGCTTTGTAAACTTGGTTAAGAATATGTGTTACAAATAGACATTAGAGTATAGAATTGACAGGGCAGACTCTGACTGCTGAGTCTGTTCCCAGAGTTTCTTGTTTCATAGCACACTTTTCTATGGATATACTTTACTGCATGTTAAAAAGGAGTCATATTTGTAAGAGGGAAAGAACGTGAAAAGCATCTTTAAAAACCTGGAAAAATAAACAATGTACCAGTAAAGGCAGCAAAATGTTTTGAATTTTTTACATAATTACATGTTTCAAGCAAACCACCATCAATCTAAAAACTGTCCAAAAAAGAAAGCAGAAATAAAAATAAAGCTGTTGACCAACCTTTATGTCTATGAGATCCATCCATGTCAGAAAACTCAATGTGATTCTCATCAGCCCAATACAGCCTGTGGTTGACATAATCTATTGTCAGAGCCATAGGTCTTGATAGCTGTGTTTCTATGACAACAGTTTGGCTGGAGCCATCCATCCCAACACGGCCAATGTGGGGATACTCACAGCAATCAATCCAATACAAGTACCTATAAAACAAAATACAACAGCTGCTTCATTTAGAGATGCTAAATTAACAATAAATTAAATTACTTTGTTGATCTCAAGAGTAAACTGGTAACTATTCCATAGCTTGGATTTTTCTAGACCTGTCTGGAAATGAGTGTGTTACATACAAAAATGTTGGAATAGCAGAGACTTCATGTTAGATGTGATTTCATCATATTCATTTTGGCATTTAAACTGTGTAGACTTATAGAATCATAAAATAGTTTGGGTTGGAAGGGACCTTAAAGATCATTGAGTTCCAACCCCCCTGCCATAGGCAGGGACACCTCCCACTACATCAGGCTGCTCAGTGCCTTGTCCAGCCTGGACTTGATGCCTTAGAATTTGAAGTACCTCAGATTGGACTTGATGAAACTCATAACATGGAAAAACTGAGTCTCTGCTCAATTTATGAAAATATTGTCAAAGTTTTTCTTTAACACACAATACAAAAAATCCTGTGTTGTTGCTAACAGCAGTATGATGTCAATTATATCACTCCAAGCAGTATTCCTGTTTTTATAAAAGAAATATTTTAATATAAAATTAGTCTTCAACATAAATCACTGCAAAATGGCTGCTTCATACCCAGCTGGAGGATCTAAGGACAGATCTCTAGGAAACTTCACTCTTTTGCTCACAAGGACGGTGGGGTATAAACCATTGAGTTTAGACACCTCAATAACTCTCTTTTCAGTATCAGACCAGTAGAGATTCTTCCCAATCCAATCGACAGCCAGTGCATTGGGAACAGCTGTATTGTGGACTACCTGGAAAAGCAAAAATTACATAAATTATTTACCTAAATTCTGGGAAAAAGAAGAGTAATTCAAGAGTCACTAATGTTAAAAGAGAGAGAGGTTGGACACATGATACAGTGACATCCAACATGGGAAAAATAGGTATTTTGTTCTCTCTTAAATGCTGTAATGATACTTCTTAATTATCTAAGACAATATGACACTTTCCTTAGGTCAGAATGGAGAATACCACTATGTAGTAAAGATCAAATTTCCAGCTTCCCTGAACTATCTTTGATTTTTCATCATCTTATTTTCCTTCTGTCTTGATAAAAAAAAAAACAACCAAAAAACCCCACAAAAAACTCCAAACCATTTCTCTTTATTTTCCTGTTTATTCTTCACAGAACCAAATGGACATGAGACATCTCTCCCTGTAGCATGCTCTCAAACTCACCATTTCTCTCACCAATCCATATTTCATTTCAGTATCAATGTAATGCCACATGTCATCACAATGGATGGACCATACAGGCACTCAACCCAGGCAAACATTATCTTGTTGAAAAGAAAATACTGTGTTTTTACTTCCAAAATTACCATGGCAGAAGAAAGAGGATCTTAATAAGGTTTAGCTTTATATCAAAAGGACTACACTGTTAGCAAACAAACTAAGACACTGGAGCAAATGAGTGACTTATTGGAAAGACCATGCTCTATTGACAGGGAAATAATGTTCTCAAGACTTCTGAAGACTTAAATAATTCTGAGACTTGAACAAAAGACTCTAGATACAGGATTACAAATCTCATCATGACTGCATGATTCAGTCTTGCTTGAAGTGGAGTACTTGAAGTGTTGGGTGACAGCTGAATGTTCCAAATCATTAGAGTCCAACTTCTTCTAGGCTTATAAAATTTATTTCTGATATGGTCTATTCTGACCTATTCTGTTCCTGATTAGGTCTGTGCAACTAGAACTTAAGCAAAAAAAAAAACCCCTTATCTGAGAGTGCAATACTTGAAAATATTTGAGATTTCTTAAGTACTAATAATGGGCTTATTACTGCAGTGCTCATTCTAATTTATTTTCATTTTCACCACTAAAAGCACGTGAAATAGTGTATAAACATTACACATAAACCTGCTTACATATAACTGAATGTTATTCTTAATTTTATTTAGCAATTGAAAAAACTGAAAAGCCTTCAAGATAAGAGGGGACACTGAGATACTTTAAACTAATTTTATAGTTATGAGTATGTAAAAAGCCCCCTTGCAGGTTATTACGTTATTTATCACCTTATAAAATCATTTTAAAATGAAACCCAGGCATGCACCAATTTTAATATGAATAAATTACTTCCTTTTTTTAATACCTTAACACTTCCAGCTTCACTGTTTTATAAATATATAATTGCTGCAAGTGGCACACTGTAATGAGGGAAAATTCACATAAAAAAATAGATAGCTCTGCAAAATTAGATAGTTACACTGTCTAGAAGCATCAAAGTAATTAGTCTTTCTTTTCTGATGACTTTCCCTTTGGAAACTTCCTTGAAGCTTATTTCAGTCACTGAGGTCAGCAGTGTGACATTTAACATACACAATCCAGCCTACTACAGCATTTTCCAATAATGGATTCCATTTGATGAACAAAACTATACATAAAATACTGTGTTAATCTTTCAACACAGTTATATGCAGAAGTTCTTACAACTATATAAATAACTCTTCCATAAACAGATGCAGAAGACAAGTTATCCAGAGTAAGAAAACTTTGTTGGCATTTTGGAAAGATGCCAGATCAAAAGGATAAATTCTAGATAATCTAGGGAAATTCCAAGGACATCTTGCCATAGATCAGGCTGTTCAGAGCCTCATCAAGCCTGGCCTTGAATAACACCAGGGATGGGACCTCCACCATCTCTCTGGGCAACCTGTTGCAGTGTCTCACCACTCCCATGTGAATTAAAAAATATGATTAATAGTGGATTAGTGATTTTTTTCCACTACAGTGGCAAAACAAAGAGGTTTGTAGATACAGAAGTGCAATTTGCTCAGGGTTGCTCTCTCCAATGATGTTATTTTTTAATGCTGCAGTAGTACAGGTTAGACAAAAGTGAAATGAAGACCATAGAAAATTGCATATGAAGGAATAAACAACACGAGTGTGTCTACACAGCTTACACCCAATTCTCTGGAATCTTGTAAAGCACAATGAATTGCCAGTTGAGTCAACTTTCAATTAAGTTCTAAGGAATTCAGTTAATCAACACAGTCTTCTTAGCCCCAACCCCTACTTCAAATAAGGTAGAAAGTCTGGTACAATGTATTTCCATTTTTGCAAATATCTTTTGCTGTGTTTGTGTGATATATCCCAAAAGCTCTCAATCAGGTTTAAAAGAATGAAGGAGCATTTCCCAAAATAACCCAAAAATTTCATGCTAGTAGTGGCATCACTAATCCCCAATTACCTTGATGTCACTTCCATTTAAACCCATTCTGTTTATACGGCTGCCATTTGGTCTGCTGGAATCAATCCAATAGATGAACTCCTCTCTATAATCAAAGTCTATTGCAATCACGTTGTTCAGCCCCTAAAAACAGATAAGAAAAAAATCATTTATTCAAAATGTTTGAACACAAACTGTTGGATAGCACTCAGAATACAAAACACACTGCATGCAAGATCCAATATGCCTTATTTTGCTGACTGCATGTTTTGAAGAACCCCTCTCATTTTTTCATAAATGTAGACAATCAGAAAAAGATAAAAACTGCATTTTTTGTAAATACTGTGACAAAGAATCATCTCACTTAAATGCAGATAACATGAAACTAAACAAAGCTCCTGCTTTCCTCTTCTAATATTAAAGTGCACTTCTGCAATATACACTTTACTTTCCCAATTTTGCTCCTAATGACTACCTTCTGCATGACTTTCTCAACCACTTTATAACAATAAACTCATCAATAACATAAAATGGATAATTATCAATGAAAACATTTAATTATTAATATAAATTTGTGCATTTTAATTGTTCAGTAAGGACGCTTTCAATTCTAAGATGCTCTACTGCAGAGCAAATGGGAGGTAAGAAACAGGCATTGAGTTCAGAGAGTAGCTCTTACTTTATTAGCTGATGAGGAAAGCTTTGCCCCATAATCTGCCTAATATTCTGAAATGTGGTGAAATTGCAGTTCTTAATATATAAAAATGTTGAGATCAACCAAAGATGCCCAGAGAAGCTGCAGCTGCCCCATCTCTGGAGGTGTTCAAGGTGCAGTTGGATTGAGCAGCTTGGTCTGGTGGGAATTGTCCATCCCTACTCATGGCAGAGGGGTTGGACTAGATGATCTTCAAGATCCCCTCCTACAAATTATTCCATGATCCTCTGGAGCAGCAGCAGTAAAGAGAATGGATGCAGTTGGCATTCCTTTTAAAATGGCAGTATCATTGCTATCCATTCAACCCTCAAGTAGATCAGCAGCCTCCCTTGTTAAGGTAATTCATAGTGATAGAGTGGATAGCCTGAACTGGCCAGCTTTAAACTACACAACTACAAACAATTTAATTGTATAGAAAGTGATAAAGGGCTCATCTGCCAACTACTGCAATGTGATGCTGTAAATCTATCTCTTGACCAAAACACTGTGCACAGATATGTGTTTTTTGAAAATGAGTGGTCTTCAAAAACTGTTGTTTCACACTTTCTTTCATGATGGCTTGTGCTGCACAGTGTTTTAACAAAATCAACTGCAGCTCTGTCAGTCATAATTGTGCTACAAAACACTTCTCCTGTCTTTTTTCTCTATGAGTAGTATAAAAACACATCTACAGATCAGCTCCCAACTAAAATTCCTAAAAGGGACAGGAGATGATTGAATTCAAGAGAGCATTCAAAATTCAGAACATTCATTAAAAATCATTCATAATTCGTGGAAAATTAACCTCATATCACAACACCACAAAAAAATCCATAAATATTCAGATTAATAAAGAGAAGAGACTGCCCATAAATCTTTGATTACAAGTGTTTTATAGGATTATAGAATAGTTTGGGTTTGGAGGGACCTTAAAGATCACCTAATTCAAAACCTCTGCTATGGGCAGGGACACCTCCCACTAGACCAGGTTGCTCAGTGCCTCATCCAGCCTGGCCTTAAACACCTCCAGGGATTGAGGGGGCATCCACAGCCTCTCTGGGCAGCCTGTTCCAGTATCTCACCACCCTCACTGTTTTCTTTTGGGTCAATTCCACTATTTATCAGAACACCAACTGCAGGAGAAATTATTTTTGTGGATCTACAATAAAAGTTCTTTGTCCAGGCAGAATCTCCATTAAATAATGTGCATGTCACTTTAAGTCCTCCAAAGATAATTCTTTGTCATTTCTCATGTAGTCTGTTTTTAGAAGGAATAGGGAGGCATTGAAATGGCACAATCTGCCCTGTTCTCTCATTTTAAACCTGTGGATTGGTTTGTTTCCATCACACACAGCATCTGAGGCTGTTATTTGTGCTGCCTTGGTACTCCAATTAAAAAAAATGCAGATAAAACCCACAAAGAATGAGAAAAAAAAATTCTATCTACCCTTAATAGACACTTGATAGGAGTGAAGGAAATGGAAGGCAAAGAACATATGTGAGAATTCAAATGGTTTTTAATTAAAAAAAAAAAAAAGCAAAAGCAGGAAGGTAAGAACTCAGAGAAGATTTAATGAACTTGTATTTTCAGTTCCTTTACTTCAAGTTTATATGAAGAACTGTTAGAATGGCAAAGCACAGATCAAATACACAGAGAAGGTTTTTTCTGCTCCTTTGCCAGAGCATCTTTGGTATTTGTCTTCATCTGGTAGATGTCTAAGGCATAACATGACATGAACAAAAAGATGTCCTTATGAGGAAGACAGCTCCCCTGTTCTGCTGGTATAGCACCCTCTCTTGCTTTCAAATTAGGAGGTTTTGTTAAAGGTTGTAGGATCAAAAGCCAAGTCATTCAATAGCAAAGTTATTTATAAGACTAGTTCATTAATGTAATGTAAAAAAAACAAAGCAGCTTTTCTTTTATGGTTGGAGCTACGTGATCTCCAACGTTCTGAAGAGGAGTCCATGATACTTAAGGCCAGGCTGAATGAGGCATTGAGCAACCTGGTCTAGTGGGATGTATCCCTGCACATGGCAGGGGGTTGGAACCAGATGAACTTTAAGGTCCCTTCCAACCCAAACCATTCTAGGATTGAAGACTGATGAAGGTCTGAGTTATTCTGTAAGCCCCAACCATAAAGAAAATCTGCTATTGCTCCCCTCTTTTCTATTGATAGATATACCAGCAAAAGAGGAGAGAGGCAGTGAAATGTAAATGGGTGGCAGTCAGAAGCAGTTCAGAAGAACAAACAGACTAACATAATGCTTGCCATGTTTAAATAAAGTCAATGTTTGATGCAAGATGGTTAATTCTATAAATATTGCTGTGGAGATCTGAGCAGCTCTCTTTTGAGAGCATAATGTACAGCTTACTTAAGCAAGAAGTCACAAAACCCCTAAACCTAACCATTTTCTAGTCTTCCCACCATTTATTAATTAGTACTCAAGGAAATAGAAATTCTTATTAAAAGCATATGTTGGAATTCTAATCTCTGGTAAGTAACTACACTTAGATGAAGCACCGAAGCAGAGCAGAAACTGCTTAAAAATTACAGCTCTGTACTGATTGACTTCCTATTTTTGTAAATGTTTTACAAAGAAGTTTAATAACGATTTAACCAAGTTCTTTTTTTACCCCATAATAGTAATTTAAAGTACTTATTTAAAGATTATATTTAGTCAAGCTATATGTTCATGTATTACGATATCTTAAGTCTTGGAATTGTCTGTCTAGTTCAAAAAAAATTAGACTTGGCTTATGACAGGAAGTTGTCCAAGTAAAACAGGGCCAAATAGAAACATTTTTTGCCTTTTTAAAGTAAAAATACACATATTTTTGCATTTGTATACTTTCAATAGAATTTAAATATAAAATTGCACGAAATCTACTGTTACAGAAGTGGATCATGAGTAAACATTTGTTTAATACATCACAACGACTGATGAAACAACTGCCTGAGCTTTAACCATGATAAAATAGTCAATTTTTAAATCTTATGAGAACTCTGAAGGCACTGCAGTTGTTCTGTGGTGCACACACAGTGCCAATTTTAGGATGATGCTTCAGTTGCACCCTTTAGAAAAAGAATAAAAGTATTGAGTTAAACTTAAGAGGATGGTACTATGGTTATACCTGTTTCAACAAAGTGTAGTTGGATCCATCAGTGCTAATTTTTCTTATTTCATGATGATCAGCCAGAATTAAGAAAGGCTCCTCATCTAAACCCCGGGAGAAAGAATATATTAGACTAGCTTTTACGTTAATTTATGGAAAAAAATCAGGAATACAATGCTGAAATACAGATGGTTTAAAAAATAAATGTTACATGCTCTGATCAATGTTATGGATGGAAGAAATATTTAAAACATTCAAATGCTCCAAGAAAGATCAATGATGCAGTATAAAAATGGACAAAGCAATCAATTAGTATATCTTTCAATGTAATTTCATTCTTTTGCCTTTGTAATATGGGAACCATGCTGGATTTTATGCTAATTTAACAGCAGAGATCAAATTGAAATTTATTTCATACCATTTGTTTTAATTTCACCATTTGCTTCTGAATCATCACTAAGACTATTACTTGTCATGGTTGCAAACCAAAACCATTTTGACCATTGCTTTGTGAGATTTCAACACTTTGAACAGTACAGACATAATGAAACAGCTTTGGCTTTTTTTACTCTGGTTTTCTAGTTTGTTAAACAATATTCTTTCATGCCTTCATGTATTTTGCAACATCTGACAACACAGATAATAATGAAAAAAACCCTAAAAATATTTTATCTCTATTAACAAAGAGCTCAGCTAAAATAAAAATTAAGACTAATAAAATAAAAATTCATTTAACATCCATATCTCCTGCACATACACTGTGGACTATAATGTGCTGTCCAGCCTACCCTGCTCTATTACTGAATCCCATCGCTTGCATTCTCTGCTCAACTCAACACACTCTCCAATTCTTAAATGATCCCCGGTATCATCCTCAGCACTGGCTGCTAGTGCTTTGTAGAGAATGGTTGTAATGTCTTTCTTTGTTGTAAAGAATTCAAGGCAATTTAAGCAAGAAATTAGCATCAGGCCAAACCTTCTCATGTTGGCACCTCCCCACAGTACAACCATCCATGCCAAAGCACAAAGAGCTTTGTCATGATCAGTTTTGAAGTCTGATGTATTACAGCTCCAACAAACTATATCATGATGAGTTCCAGCTCCCCTTCTCTTTCAAGTGATCTATGGCTTCTAAATGTACGAGCAGCTTGCAAAGCATGAGATGGGAGCAAAGCAAAAAACAGATACACTGTTTCTGCCCTCTCCTGTATTTCCTCTGATTACTCAGGGAAAAAGCTGACACAAGAATACAAGGCAGAGGTTTCAGTCTTCTCACCAATCAGAAAGAAAATATAAAGATTTCTGATACTTAAAAGCAAAACACAAAAACCCCAACTTTGTGCCAGACTGGAATGAGGAGGATTCTGCTCAAGCTGAAGATTGCCAGAATAATGGAAGAAATGCAGCAGAATACAATAAAGAGATTTTTTCCTGTTGTCATTTTGTTCTTCATTTTACTGATCTAGTGAATCCTACTCACTGAAGCACAAAAAAATAACATCTCTGCCATAGACACAGGGGTGAGGAAAGAATCAGTGTTTTTATATAGCTTGAACTTTACTGTGTATCACATGTAAGGCTGGAGGATTTCATATGTTACAGGAATAATAGGTTTTGCAACTTGTGTTATTTTTTCCTCTTTATCATACTAGGAAGCTTGAAGTACACACTAAAATTCTGAGGTTGATGACATCAACAAGAAGAAGCCTTTTAAACACTTAGCATAAACACACTACTACCATGTGACTCAGAAGGAAAATGACGCATTTTAAGTTTCCTAATACTTTTTTAATAATTACTAAATCAAACTTTTGTAATCCACTGTAACTATTCACTAAAATTAGATCATAATATATGCCAAAAATAGAAATTATTACATTCAGAGATTGAATCACATTGTTACTGCCTGTTGAAGCAGGATGCTTCAAAGGAATTCTTTATCTTGCTTAAAAGGGTAGCACAGACCTAGGAAGCTAAATTATTTCACAAGTTACTTAGGATAAATTTGTGGATTAAAAAAAAGAATTGATACCTGAAAGGGATTTGCAGCCATTTGGGTTATCATGCTGTATTTCATACCCATCTGCACACAGGCATTTGTAAGTTCCATAGGTATTGATGCACTGTTGGCTACAGGGAAATCCAGATGAACATTCATCAATATCTATACAGGTTTTGCCATCATCCTTCAGCCGGAATCCAGGCCAGCACTGGCACTGGGAAAGCAAAAGAAATACATTTATTTTGACTTACTCATTGATTGTGTTTGTTATCTTACATACTTTCTTCTGAATGTGCTAGCATTATAATTTCTTGCATATAGCTGCAGTTTTCCAAGTAACATCTTAATTACACTGCTATTCATATTATTTGCAGACAGACATATCTCAATTTCCTTTCAATTATTGCTAGTGTGATTCTAAAAAGCATCACCTCCTAAATAATCCTGAAGAATGAATGAGCAATGCAATGGAATTGGGCAGCACAGGGCATCATGAGCTGACGGGACCCAAAATGGGTAGAAAGACAGGGCAAGAGGAGCTTTTGGGGAAGGGATTGATCCCTTAGATTGTGAAAAGCTTCAAAAGGGGGAAAAGAAATGTGAGAGGAGAGACTAGGGATATAGGGAGTGAAGGCAGGTAGTTATAATGGGAGTAGATAACGCATGTCCTTATGCAGCAACACAGGATTTTGATGTTGCCCTTTACTGTGAGACTGGTGAGACACTGGGACAGATTGCCCAGAGTGGTTGTGGATGACCCCTCAATCCCTGGAAGTGTTTAAGGCCAGGCTGGATGAGGCATTGAGCAACCTGGTCTAGTGGGAGGTGTCCCTGCCCATGGCAGGGGGGTTGGAACTGGATGATCTCTAAGGTCCCTTCCAACCAAAACCATTCTATGATTCTTCTTTAACTGAAACAAAAGTAGAGCACAGCTCACATATATGGATTTTTCCATTAATTTAAGCCTTTGGAGTTCTTTATTTTCAAGTACACATGTACTTCTTATACATCAGGATGACTTGTTAGATTTAAAGCATTGTATATTCTTTCCCATAGGTTTCAAAAATGCATTTCACCTTTTTTATATGCAACTGACAACTGTTTGTCTACTTGAAATAAAAATGTGAATGCTACTATGGTAGGTGAGATACTTCATTACAGTGAACTACAACACTCTGGAGTTTTGTTATAATAATAAAGTAATAATTAAGAAATAGTTCAGAATTGAGAATTTGCATTATACTACACTACATTTTGTAATCATTCACCTTGTATCCAACAGTGAGATCCTGACAATCTTGAGAACAGCCACTAACTTTCTTACTGAGGCACTCGTTAATGTGACAGCTTTTCTCATCAGATCCATCACTACAGTCTTCTTTTTTATCACAAACATCTCTTTGAGGAATACACTTGCCATTTTTGCACATAAAGAAAGAGCTGTTACATGACTGCTCTGGAAAACAAAAGAGAGAACAACTTTGCATAGTTGATTAATATTTGAAATGAGTTTTGCCATGGCCCAGCTGCAATGTGTCCAAGTGAGATGAAAAAGCTGTATGAATTGAATATTCATTTCTTATTGATGGGGTTATAACAACTTCCTGGAGTTCAGCATCCTTAAAATTTTATACCTCTCCTGGAATATTTCAACTTATTATTTCCCGCTACAGATCTGTTCTTATTTCATTACTAATTTTTGCAAACTATAGAACTGTATTTTCTCTGACTGTTGAGGTGTTTAGTAACAAGTCTGGTTGAATTCTGATACTTTCCTGCTCTGAGGGCATCCAAATGTGGTTTATTTTCCCTTTTTGGCAAAACTCTAATACAATCAGTTCTTCATGTCAGAAAACTTCCAGTTAAAGCAGGCATAGATCCATTTTTAACACAGCAAGAATAATCCTCACATCCTCTGTGATCCATTTCTCTGCAATTAAATGTATGTAATATTTTCAGGGCAAGCTATAAACTTGACAATACTTATATTTATATAGTCTTATTGTTGTACTAACAGAATTTGTGCCTAATTGAACTATCAGCCATCTTATGACATAGGAACTGATGGCTTGAACATTGTGAGATGGGATTTTGAATGCTGAGGACTGAGAACACATTCTCCTTGCAGGACACAAGGAGATTTCAGCACCTTCCTGGCTACAACCCTAATCCAATGCTTTACAATAAGAGAAGTTGTAAGTGCTGTTCATAAAAAGGAAATAAATAATTCAATACAAACCTGAACTTTTGCATTTGGCATTTAAAGGGGCTTCATCAGAATGATCTGGGCAGTCAAAATCCCCATCACATTGCCACTGGGAATTTAACAGGCATCTTCCATCAGCACAAGTGAACTCTCCAGGACGACAACGACGATACCCTAGAAATACAGCAATTCATGACTCCACACATTGCTTTAGATTTGACATAACATCCTGCACATGCAAGGCAATGTAAGTAAGAATTTCTCTTGCTCATAAAGAGGTCCTTTCCTCACAAAAAATGTAATATTTCCCTAAAATTCATTATAATGTTTTCAAGAAGCAAGTCACACACTAAGGTGTGTATTTGATTACCAGTTGATAAAAAACTGCATTAAAAAAGTGCAAAATGTAACAAATGTTGGCAAAGATTTCAGTTTCCTCTGTAGAAATTCAATAGATTCAACAGTGCCTGAAGGCAAGTCTATACTGCAATTAGATCAGGTCTATATTGCATACATCCTCTGTCTCTGTTTTTTCCTAAAGTCTGTCAAATCATTACTATTTATTTTCCAGTATTTTAAGGACTAGTGGGCACATGTGCTCTGAACCTCATGTCTTGGGCAGGAACAGAAGGTTTATGTAATTTTGATCTGTGTGGCTTTGTGTAGTCAGAGCTTTTCAGGACTAGTTATAAAATGGTGATTAAAATGCCTGAGATATTTCAACACTTTGCAGGTGTGATTTATTCATGACATCACTGCTGTTGATTTTGAATGTATTGTCCAATGATTTCCAATGAGCTATCTGTCATTAACAAATCAATAATCTGTTTTGAACAGAAACAAAAGAAGTTGTCCCCTACAAGAGATTTTTGTTGCAAAAGGTTCTTTTCATAAACACCATGCAGTCTACAAGAGTTAAAAGCAATTGGAGCTTGCAAAGAAAGGTGTATTTGTTCCCTTCTTCAAGAATCTAGAAGTCTAAGCTGACAAGTGGTGTGATGCAGGAAGAGAGATGCAGCAGAACCAAAAGGTTGGCAAGGAGAACCCAATGGCCACTCTGGATGCATTTCAGGTTTTTATTTCACACCAGCTCCCCTCTCTCATAGACTTCACACCCACTGTTACTTGAGGTATGATAACTGGCTCAGCTTTAGAGGGTTTTTTGTGTTTTTTTCCCAATCAGTTCACTCACTTCAACATTTCTCCCCATGAAAATGCTTCAAAAGTCCTCTTCCTAACTTATTTAATACCAATATGGTAGGAATGGCTGCTCCCTCTTTTGTGCCATCTTTCATCTGGTGCCCATCAAGAGAAAAAGGACAATTGGGTGACTGCCCATTTCATCATGTACCAAGCTGCATTCATTAATGGATAATTTAAAATTTAATATTAAACCAAGTTTTAAAATCGAAGCACAAATCACAACAGTGGCTTCAATTGCAAAATGCCTTACAGTTACAGCCTGAATTTTTTTCTGGTTTTACTCTACTTTTGTTATACTTGCCACATTCCAGAGATTCATCTGATCCATCTCCACAGTCATCATCATGGTCACACACAAACTGTTTGGGGATGCAGACTTTGTTGTGGCACATGAAAGCATTCTCATCACAAGTGTTATTAGGAGCTAAGGAAAACACAGTAGATAAAAATAAATGAAATTGAGAATAGTGAGATACACAGCCATGTTTTTACAGAAAGGTGAAATGAGAAGTAGTTAGTGTGAGTGGATTTACTGGAAAGAACCATAAGTAGAGTAATAAAAAAGTGCCACACAATTCAGTAGCAGAAAAGGCTACTCATCACTAGACAAATAGCTAAAGGAATAGGAACAGCTAAAATTTCATGTAATTCAAGACAGAGAGGCTCCAGAAGTTGATGTTATCTACAACTTAAAGTCTGCACTTTAGGAAAAGAACAGCTGGAGAGCAAGAAATCCTTCCTATATCACTGTGATCCTGAGCAGCAGCTCTTTAAAAAACATAAATACTCAAACTATAACTCAGTCCAGCAATGGTAAGAGACAGAAGATGCATTCAGTGGAGAGAGGCTATTTCAATATTTTTAAACCATACCATTTTTATATACGTTAATAAAACAAAACCCCTAGTAAAGCCATGACTGAACTCCAGATGCTTTTGATAGCAGTGTAACTTAGAAGAACAGAAGTAGCTTCTTACAGGGATCTGATGTCAAGATCTGAACAATTAGCCAGTACATACTGAAGACAGAACTGTATCACCTTTTCTGCTGTTTCTTTGATGTAAATAAATACTATGAGCTGTATGTCTATGACTTGACATAAACCTTGGTCTTCAGCATGTCTCAGTATGTATTAACAAAACTTGAAGATGTCCAGCTGAGTAAGATGTGAAAGTATTGTGGTGTGTGTGCTCACACATGGTCCATCAATCTTTGCTTAAGAATCATGACAATATGATGGTGTGATACTAAAGATTTTTATAAAGATATGAAGGATTTTATGAAGATAAAAAGTCCCGAGAAAAGTAGTATTATGTATTTTTAACAAACAAACATACCACAGCCTGCTGTGGACAGTTCATCACTTCCATTAGGACAGTCTCTCTCACCATCACAAAGCCAGTGTCGGGGAACACAGGCATGAGAACCCAAGCAACTAAAGGTATCTGCTGCACAGGTCACTGAACCTAAAAAATACATAACATTGAGCATGTCCTAATGTATTATTTTTTAAGGAAATGGACACTAAGTAAAGTGGTTTTATTTTAAAATAAAACTAAAAGAAGGTATGACAAACATAAGCACAGATAAGGATAGGAACAAGGTATAAAATATCATGAAACAATATAATGTGACACAATGTGATTTACTTTCAAAAATAATTCACTGGCATGTTCTCAGTACAGAATCCCAGATTGAAAGTACAATTTTCAATTCTTTATGTGGTTTGAAAGGGTTGGGAATTTGAGAGAAATAATATGCAATAGTGCTTATGACTGTATATAAAAAAATGAATAAAGGAAATATGAGAAAAAGCTGAGAGAAAAAAACCCCAAACTATTGAGTCTTCAGACATCTACCACTGAAATGTAGAACTCAAACTGTTTTTTTACTTCATGCTGGTGTGCCACTTCTACCTCCAGTGAAAGACTACACACAAATCAAAGTTCCCACAAAAGGTCTCTAGCTGTGAGGCTGGGGAAAGAAATCTAGAGGGTGGGGAAAGATATCTTTTAAGATATCCTTAAAGCAAGTGCTCTTTGGAAATGTTTTCCTTCCTTCTTGTAACAGCTGGTCTTTTCTACTTACCACAAACAGCATCACTCTCATCTAATCCATCTCCACAGTCATCCTCACCATCACAAGTCCACTGCTTAGAGATGCACTTGTTTGCAGAGCAAGCAAATTGATTCCATGAACAAGATGAATCTAGGAATAACACCAGTCACTACATTTGTTAGGTTCGAAACAGCACTGTGATCCCTGGACTTTCTAGCATAGTTTAGGAACTTTCACACTGTACCCCTCTCAATTTTTAAGTATTAATCCTGATTGGGGTATTCAGGATGCTGAAGAATTTGAGTTTACTCATATTTATATATAGAATAATACAGTGGTTTGGGTTGGAAGGGACCTTAAAGATCACCTAGTTTCAACCCCACTGTCATGGGCAGGGACACCTCCTACTAGACCAGGTTGCTCAGTGCCTCATCCAGCCTGGCCTTAAACACCTCCAGGGATTGAGGGGGCATCCACAACCTCTCTGGGCAACCTGTTCCAGTGTCTCACCACTCTCACAGTGAAGAACTTCTTTCTTCTCTCCAGCCTAAATCTACCCTCTTCCAATTTCCATCCATTACTCCTAGTCCTGCCATCCTGTACCCCTATATTTATATATATTTATTTCTCATAATACATAAACAAATAGTAAAACAATAGCAAAAAATTCAGAACATGTTTAAATACTTCCAAACACTTTGCTGGTGCGATGAGAACAAGCACTTTAAATACATATATCCAGTTTATGTATTTCACATAGATGCTATAAAATAAAGTGCTTTATTTTGGTAGTAGGGGAGGATGATTTGCCAGCACTGCTTTCCTTTTGGCACCGCTGTTTTTAACTGCATCTTTATAATCTTTCAGGTTATTTTCCCCTCACAAGAAAAATGGCTGTTTATTTGCATTCTGCTGTTCCATTTACACTATTGTACACACTGAAATTAATGGAAAGGTTCTGCATTTCAAAAATCTATCCGCATGAAAACTTCAAATCATTCACTTTCCTTAGACTTCTTTAAAAATGAAATTTATTCTTAATAAAGTACATAAATTTGTTTATGATGACAGCACTATATTATCAAGAAAAAGGCTTTTACACACAGCCTGAATTTAGAAGTAGTGTTGTTATAACTACCTCAAAACGAGTAAAAGCAATAAATCCCACAAGTGACAGCTCATCAGTATTACAGTAGTTAATATAATATGTACATGTGATAAAACCTGGAAAGGTAAACACCAAGTTGAATTTGATAAATGTGGCCAACATGAAACCTTCTGATTTTAACAGTTCACAGCAGTTCCAAATTTGAATTTCTAAGATGCACAAATACAGTGCCAAGTGCAAACCAAACATGGAGGCATGTTAATGGAAATTGGGTCATGAGGAGAATAACTTACAACTTCCAGTCACTTCAAAACAGCAAAATAAAGACTCGACAAATTTCATGTTTATTCAAATGGAGAAAAGAAAAACTTCATGCTGCTCTTTGCTGTTCTGCTACAATTAAATTATAGAAATGATGGGTTCAGTTAATCTACAGAAATATAAGTTAAAAATTCAGTTCTCACTATGAGCAAAATCAACCTGCATTTCTGCTTTAACTAGCTAAAGATTATAAACCTGGTTCACAATTTATGCTGTATTTTATTCTCATCACTTTTGTTGTTATTTCATATAATTATACCTATATTCCCTCTTTTTACATCACTAAGATCTATTTTTGTTACTTCCCATTGGATGAGATGATATTGATAAGAACTGATTTTATACATAAAATTGTCCTAATGCGGAATTATGAAGTCTTAGTGAAAACATTAAATTTAAAGCAATAAAAAAGTCAGCATATGAATGTATCTTTAGGAGAATATAAAAAAATATGGGGTTTTCAATCTGGCATGAGAGTTAGTTTAAAATATTGGTGATGTGAAGCATTAGTGAGTTGAATCTGGAAACGTATCCTTAAAGATCTTTTTATCAAGCTCTAGATATAATCTCTGGGACTGAAAAGCACAATTCTTTCTGTTTTAAAGGTGCATTAGTGACTAGAGAAACAGAAATAAGACAAAATGCTCACCACAGTGCAATTCATCTACTCCATCCTCACAGTCTTTCTGCCCATCACAAAGCCAGGTGGTCAGAATACATCTTCCACTAGGACAACCAAAATAATTTTCTTCACATGTGGGTTTGTTTTGTACTGTGATAAAATAAAGAATGTAATGTAAAATGGTCTCTACTACTTATGATCAGGAGCCTATTACATTTCTGCTAAATTTCTGAATACCAATGGACAGCAAAGCATTTATGTTTAAAAGTGCAAAAAAAAAATCTAATTAGAAATCATTTAATTGTGTCCAGACAAATTAAAATACAGGGAGTTGAAATACTTCAGGCTACAACTCTAAGTTAAAAAGGACCTACAATGTAAAGTAGTTGAGTCTATAGGATTTGATCTCAGGTAGGTCAACTCTGGTTGGTTTGTGGGGGTTTTTTTTGGTTAAAACCAACTGAATAAACTGCCCTTCTGATTTATGCTCCCATCTCCAAGATAACCTAAACATGGTAGTATTTGTCTTACTCACTGGGATAAGCTACACTCTCACATCATTCACCAACTGGCCTCACCACCAATGTTGGGGACAGAGAATTAGACTTTGTGACAAATGGAAAAGTCGTCCTTCCTTGACTTTTTTCTTTGTTGAGGGTGACAGTGATTTAAGATTCTGCTTTTATGAATGCTTAGCAAATACTTGTGAAGGAAACAAGACAAAGCATATGATGTAAATGCAAAGAGTGAGTGTGTGGCACAAGTTATTTTCAAAATCTCAAGCAAAGTCTTTGTCTGGGAAGAACAAGGGAATACACACTATTTTGGAGCACTGGAGAGGACTGAAGTTCTCTACTAAGTTCCTGTTACTCCTTAAGTGTAGTGGGGCTATTCACACTGGTTTTGTTTCCCCCTCATCATCCCCTCTTAAAAAGAAAATTTAAAGAGTTACATTTATGGCCTCTCAGATGTACAATTAGAAAAAAAAGTAAAGAAAGAGGTGGAAATGTCTCTGAGTACTAAGTAGACATAAAGAGTTTCTATGTACAGCCATCCCAAAATGAAGTTTGCCTGACTTTCCATGAGAACATTACACTGAACAAAGACTGTTAATGAGAATTATCATACTTGGAATACAAACAAAGACTCCAAAACTTAATGTGCCAAAGTTGGTCCATTTTGAGTGAAATGGCAAAGGAAATCACATGTAGGTTGAGCTGGAATAGTATTCCTTCTGAGTAAAGGGAGGAATGATCCAGGCAATTAGTCTCACATTAGAGTGATGGAACTTCTTGGCACACATTTGAAAGGCAGAATAAAGTAATACAAATAAATGGACTATGGAATAAAATGCAACATTAGCTTACTTATGCTACATTACTTGACTGAAGCTATAGCATACTGCCCTCAAAATCTTCTGTGGTATGAAAAATCCCCATATAAACAAAGAAAATACAGTAAATCTAAGCTGGTTTGAGCTCAGTGAAGTAATATATATATTGAAGATTTTAAAGAACTATTAGACAAACTAGAGAGTATGGACATTAGAATATTAACTATAAATTAATATACATCTGGGCTTATAGGGAAAATGAAAGTTCGTGATTCCAGGTGGATGTGTATTAGTTCTGAGGTTCTAGGTTCCTTCTGGAGCCTGGCAATACTTTCAATAAATGTGACCCAAAATGTATAAGGCACTTGATCTCTGCATGAGGGATTGTCCCTTCCTGTGCTACTACATAGAACAGAGGGTAAAACCATTTACAAACTTCATGTTAGATCATTCATTAGCACTTCCATCATTCTGATAAAATTAATTCACAAAATCTCTTGAAAGCAAAGGATTTCCTTTAAATTTACACATGCATATAGGTTGTGAACACATACTTCCAATTTCTTAATATTCTGCCTTCTCCTGAAAAACTGTCAGATGAGAAGTCAAAAAAGCCCAACCTTTAAAGTCTAATGAATTTGTCTCTTGACAAATGTAAAATATTGGCCTCAGTTCTTGTTAGTTCTTCCTCTATTTCACTAAGTTTCTTATATGATTTACTGTAAAAGACACTAAGTCTGTGATTTATTTTTTCCTACATATTATAAGGGTATGTGTGTGCAATGGAGAGGTAAAATACATAGAGAAAAGTCTAGAAAAGTAACAGTCTCCAGCTGTATATACCTCATCCTTTTCCAGATGCCTAAATTCTCAGCCCTGGGTCTGGAGATTAAATGTACCTTGATCTCTTTGTACTGGCTCAAAGAGCAGAACAACCACACAAGCAATAACCTCAGCACCCTACCCCAATTACCTCAACTAAATAAAAAAGCAAAAGTTAAAATAAACAAGGAAAAAAAAAATCATTCACTAATAAAAGTTCCCGAGTGAAAGCTGAAGCTTGATGAGCTTGACATTATAATGACTGATGTTTTACTTAAATAAAAATGGTTGATGACAGACACAACCTTTGAGAAAACAAAGTCAGGCATCACAGTGTTTTTCAAAGAAATGTATTAGTTACTTGAAATAATTTTGCTAATCTAATGAAAAAGTTGGCACTGAATGTTATATTTATCCCCATAAATAATAGAACAGTATGGATAAAGCAGTTTTTTATAATTCAAACAGAAAAAAAGAAAAGATGACCAAAAAATACCAGAATACATTTTTGAGAACCATAATGATTGTTTCATTTATTTTTCTTTCCTATTTTTATTTTTCACAGTTACCTGGGCATTTCAGTTCATCTGTATAATCTCCACAGTCATTTGATCCATCACATATCCATTCTGGCAGTATACAAAGTGAAGTGGAATTACAGCTGATAAATCCTGAAGATTTTATTCCAAGTTTATAGAAATAAGAGCAGTTTGTATTATCTGTGAAGAGAAAGCAAATTACTGCAGCTCACCTAACACAGCCTGAGAGCCTTAGTTTGGCTTTCAGGTCTAGCCTGAGCTTGTGCAGACCATGCATCTGCTGGTATCCAACATGTAATGAGTATGAATTAACTGCTATAACAAGGAACAATCATGAAACAGATGCTGGGATGAAGCACAAACACAAACTTACTGCAGTTCTTTTCATCTGAAGCATCTGCACAGTCAATGATCTGGTTGCACTGTGCTGATTTTCCAATGCAAATCCCATCTGCACAACGGAATTCTGTCGAGGCACACGTTGAATCTATAACATATGGTTATAAAGGATGTAAATTTGTGTACTAAACAGTCCCTTTAGCTGGATGCTATGTGTTTAAACCTTCTACCTTTCAGAATGAGTCACTCTAAATACACTGAACTTCCTATAGCTAAAAGTTCAGTAAAAAATTAAGGTCTAAAAAACCCAAGCTTCTAATTTCTTTATTTATTTTTTGAGGCAAAAGTCTCTCTCTAGATAATCCAACTAGAGATAATCACTATGTGAGGAAGGAAGAAGCACTTTCAGGACTACCTTTCAATCTCTCCTTTCTCTTTTACATGACAGGTTGAGGTTTTTTGCCTCTCTGCTTTTCTCTCTACTTCTATCCAATTAAATGTTTTAAAATCATATAGTGCTCTCAAAAAAATAGATTCTAGTTACTACAGCTACATAGGTTTTGGCTGTGCATCTGTCACTGGGGGGGTCTTTTTGGGCCTAAACCAGGACAGAATCATAGAATCATTTCCTTTACAGACTTTCTGAAGGGTTTGTGTTGTCTGCTAGCTAGACTTTGTGTATTACCTGATGCAGAGATATAAATATTCATGCTTTAAGACATAAAAACAATTCTGATAAAAAAAAAGAGAACAATTCTGTTAAGCTTTGCAAAGAACACAAGCACTGCCATGCATCTGTGAAGCAAAGAAATACAACACAGGCTGATTCAAAGAAACAGTAGAGCAGATGGAGAGAAGAAATCAGCCATGTTGTAACCCTTCTGTCTGTAGTAAAGATACTGTCTCATTGCTTCAAAGATGAACGAGGAACCATATTTTCTGAGTTTTACACAGCCAAAACCACTCTTCTTTCTAGAGGACTGCAGGTGCAAACTACAATTGATCTTCATATCAATCCAAACATAGGAGTGCACCTGCTTTTTATGTATTCTAAGAAACCAAACCATAGCACATTTAATTTCAACAAGGTCACATGCATTTTTTTAGCTACTTTTGCAGAGCATTATTCTGAAATCACATCAGAAGTAACTGCCATTTACCTTTACAGTCTGATTCATCAGAGTTATCACCACAGTCATTTGCACCATCACACACTTTGTTACTTGAAATGCAGCGACGATTAGAGCATGGCTTGAAACCCCTCCGACAGCCTCTGTTCTCTGAGAAGTTAATTACAAGCATGTAATTTCATTTAGACACTTCTTTTAAAAACAAAACAAACATTCCATGAAAGCATTTGAAGCTTTGGGAGAAATTCTTCATTTATTCTCCTGCAAAACTTGGACTCAAATAGGTACACGGCAGAAGAAATTACACATTTTACATATGTTACATTTGAAAATTAAGGAATTATTTATTAAAGCTCTAACCATCTTAGAAGTCATGCCACAATAGGAAATTAATAACATTTATTTAATTAATTAATATATAACAAGTCCAGCCTCCTGTCCTGTCAGATTCACAAAAACAACATTTTAAGAAGCAGTAAGTTGTAGGTCTTCACATTTTTAATTTGGAGAAAAGTATGAGAACACTTGAAGATTTAAAAAAAATATATATAAACCAGGTCATACATGAAGTTTGCAAGGAAAATACATTCAGGTGTAAGTAGGTCTATTCATATAATGTGCAGGAGGTTTTATAGTGTGATTTGGCATTTTCCTGTCCCTCTTATTGAGCAGCTGGTCTGAACAAGTAGAAAGAGGAACCAAGGTAAGTATGTATGTCCAAAAGAGAAAAATTAAGGAGAAGCATCTGGAAATACTTACCACAGTAGAAAAGTTTCTCATCAGATTTGTCCTTACAATGGGTGACACCATCACAAGTCAGCTGATAATCAATGCATTCACCATTTCCACATTCGAACTCAGAATAGATGTTGCAAGTAGAATTTTTAGCTAAAAATATAAGATATTAACATGTAATTTTTAAGAGCTATTACACTTGGTGAAAATGAGGAAAATGTTGGCTGCATTCAAAATACTTCCTAGATGTTTTTTGAAAATCAAAGTACAAATGGGATCAGAATTTAAAAGGTTCTAGAGAGTGGTGGCCTGCAAGGTCATTGCTGTTGTACAGGACTGAGCTATCTAAATAGCCAAAAATAGTCAGAAATTTCATGTTGGGGTGACTTCAAACCAATATTTATTTTATTCACAAGGAAATCATTGGTTTGCACATCAAATTTTAGTGTTCTCATCTTCTCAAGAGTGGATGCTTTATCTATTGCTTTAGAAGAGAACAAGTTATGCATTTAAAATTTTTACTCCTGCATTCTCTTGCATGCAGCTTTTCTATTAGTTCAGTCAGAAATTCTGAAAATCACAAAACTATGAAGTATCACAGAACAATTAATTAGTTTGGTTCTAAATAACATATCAAATTAGAAAGAGAAATACATAGGACAACTCCAGAAGAACAGAAAAAAGATATTTAACTATTATTCTTCTCTTTTTGTTTCCATTAGAACCACTTCAGGAGAAATTCTGGGTAAACTAGTTATTAGTACAAGCAAAAGTAAAGCAAATATAAACTGAAGAAGCCTAAAGTTTCCCAGTTATTTGCTCAGGCACAGCATTAGCCAAGTAACAGAGATTTCCTCCAAATGATTAGAAAAACTGGGAAATTACTAGTCATATGTATAAACCACATCCTTTCACATCACTAGCACACACTTCCATGTTCATAAAAATCAATTCTGCCCAGGGATAGTGCATTTTAAAGAAGTCACAACAGATAATCACATGTTCTAAATCACTTCCAAACTATGAAAATACTATTTTCTTCATCATGTGGTAACACATACTGGTTTGGAGAAAGTATGAGAAGCTGTGAGGAGAACTGAGAACAGTGCAATACAGAATATTCTCAGCTAAAAATCAGTCTACAAGGAGTCCACCAACCTAAAGCGTTACAATCTCCAACCACAGAAACATCCATTCAATGCAACAGCTGGTAAAACAGTTACAAGTACCTTCATATGTCTAAGGACATGAAATGAAAATATTTGTGTTAAAAAGAAAAGAAATCGAATGGAAAATAAAATTTCCAGAAGAGTGGAATTTCAGGAGGGTATAAACATTAATACTTTTCAACTCCCCAAAATCCTTAAAAGACATAAAAGAGTTGAAAGTCTGGTATGTGCTGAATTGCCAGATCAATTTTTACAGAATAATGAAGCAATAAAATTAATGGCTTGGGCCAACTGTCTTTGCTTATGACAGCCAACTGCATCACAGCCTGGAAAAGCATTGTGTCAGCTAGTATTACTTACTCACACATCTGTTATCATCTATCAGTATTCTTTCCCCTCTACACGAACAGTTCACTCGGCCGTCAGGAGTCAGAAGGCATAAATCATGGCAACCTCCATTCATTTGTGCACAAGGAGATAACTCACCTGCAAAACAAATGATAAAAGATGAACTCTGCTTTATTAAATTTGCTTCAATGGCCAACGACTTTGAAAGAGCAAAGATCACCGTATCGTGGATTCATGGGCAATTGATTTGAGTTTTATCAGCCAGATGAAAATGCCAGCGTGCCTCAGATGCTGGCACACTGAAGATAAACAAAAGGAGTTACCTTGAATAAAATACATTTTAAACCCCACAATATTCAGCAGAAAATGATTTAACTGCTATCAAAGGAGCACAACGTCCATAGCACAAAGTCATCATTCAATAATATTTATTTACTCAGGGAGGTGAAGCCAAACTTTTGTTAACTGTTTCTACACCAGAAAGAATTTATGAAACATGAAATGCTTTATTTTGGTTAAGACTAAGTACAACTCTTTAAATGAATGACAATAAAATGATCAAAACTTTGTAACTTATCAAGTCTTTGTAACTTACAACTGTTAGTATCATTGGCCACAGCAATGATGCCCATGGGCTGATGTGGGATATCAGAACGAAGAACCTTTGTATCTCCTCCTGTATATTTACTGGAGCGTAGAATAGCTCTCCTCACTCCATCTGACCAGAAAATATAATCATCATACACAGCCAGGCTGAGAAAAGTACCTGGTCCAGATTTCACAATGACCTGAAATGCATAAACAGAGAGGAGAAGCATGAGGGGGAATGTCGTAGCTGAATAAGCAGTTCTAAAAGTGCAGACTTGTATTACTTCATAGTTTTAAATGAAACACACAATTCTGCATTTACAGCATCTGCAAAAATGAGATAACAGCATTAAGATTTGTTAAAAGGATGCTCTAAGGATTAGCTTATTATTTATCGATACATTGAAGTTGCATAAATCCAGGCTTATATTCCTGAAGTTAAAAAAAAAAAATTTAAAAAAAATCACAATTATCTAAATATGCTGGTAAAATTACCTGCTCAGCACTCTACCTGCTTAACATCCTAGATAGAAGAGAGGAAAAGAGATACTGAGGCATGGTTAGAAGTCCAAAAACTGAGTTTTTATGAACCAAAGGCAGAAGCATGAATCACAGTTAAAGCATGTTCAACTCTATGATGATGACATTAGAAACGTGAACCCAATACAAGAAATTATTTGTATTTGCTTTATAGTTTTAAAAAAAACCTCCACAGTCACAGACAAAGTTGAGATACATAAACATTCATAATTTCACCAGTTTTCAAACATTTATGCTAAGTCAAAATTAATACTAAAACTTGCAACAAGGGGAATTTAATTTTAACTATGATCCTTTCTCCTTCAGGTTCTGATTTTTAAGTTCTCCAGTCAAGCTTTTGTTTCAACACAGCTGCTCTAAAGTTGAGGTACATACAGCAGTTTCTCTAGAATAGATGACTATAAAAGTAGAGAAGCCAGTCAGATACACATATCAAGTGGACAAGAATTTGTGCCAGGATCCTGTAATTTGAATGATTTATACAAAACTCTTATTAGATTCTCAGTAAGAATTAGATTAATATCAATTCTTACCATAAAAACACTTAACTTTTAGAGAAAGATAGGGTTTTTTAGAAGATGAGGGCATAAAGTTAAGTCATCACTTTAAAATATGAGTTCCCTCCAAGTATTTTAACTCTGATAAATGGCTTTACAAATGGGCAGTGCCACCTAACAAGGCTTTTAAAAGTTTTTTGGAGGGCTCTTTACTCTTAATGACAATTAAAGTCCATTGCATAATAAAATAATTACACAAGTATAAAGCAATATCAATAATCTCAAAATAATAGCATTTCAGATAAAATTTAGTCTGACATAACTGATCTGTATGGAACACATTAATCTAAAATTAGAGAATGTGTTTCGTTCTTTCAAATGGAAGATTAAAAAAAAGCCACTTTTACTTTATAAACAGGAACATCTGAGAGGGCAGAGTAAGAAACATTGAAAAAACCCCTCTATAAACTTGCTAAATTACATAAAGCAACAAAAGGAATAATTCTTTTTTTTTCCAAACTTGAAAGAATACTCCAGCAACAAAATACTAGTATTAAAATATCAGCATAACATAAAATCAATAAACCTTTACAATCCACTTAACAGAGTCAATTCCACACTGTTAAATTATTTTCCACCCTGTCCTAAATTATTGTGGAGAGTGGAACAAAGAAAGAATCTGCTATCTGGAGGAAAATACATTAACATTAGTATCTCATGTTCAATCATAGAATTTCTACCTTTGTTAGCCTTAGTGAATCAATGAAGCAGAGATAGTGAGGCTAGTGAGGAAAAGTTCAATTTATTAAATTTTTTGAGGAGTGGCTGATAGTGGGATCATGGTGAAACACCCTAAAGAATCTCAGATCATCAGAAGGTTGAAATAATTATTACTTGTATTAGCCTACAGCTACAGAAACCTAAAATCTTGTCAAGCTGGAAGCATATGAATGAATTAACAAAAACAACTGCCCTGGAAATATTATTTCCCAGATCAATAACACAATAACAAGAAATAACATTTCTTGTTTGGATTCTGGAATTCTTATACCAGTAAGAGTGCATCTATCCAGNTATAACAACTGCCACGGAAATAGGATCAATAATACAATTCCTTGGTTGGATTCTGGAATTCTTTCACCAGTAAGAGTGCATCTATCCAGCAATGAGCAAAACTGCTTAAGCAGTGTTAGTGAGGCCAGTACAGTTTAAGCACAACCTGGTGAGTTTTTCTCTGGTACAACAGTAATATACCCTCGTATAGATAACACCACAGAGCTCCCAAGATATCTTCAGAAGAACATGATGGACTCAGCTTGTTGCTTTCAGGAGCTCTCTTGTTTATTGAGTGAAAATGACAGAAAGCTCCATCAAGGGAAAATGTAGTAAGAAAGTTGGAAGATTTAATGTTCAATGGCTGAGAAAACTGAAGGATCAGTTTTGCTGATAGAAACTCAAAGCAGAGGTCTGATCACTAGGTGGGATGTTAGTAACGGTTTCTCCAACTGCATTGCATCATCACTTCCCATTTCATATTTGCAATGGGTCTTCTGCTATACCCTGTGCTTTGAAAAAGTTGAACTGTTTCCATGTAACTTGTGAATTAACTTGTACTTCATTGATAGCATATTCAAAACCTTAAGTACAATAGGGTCAGGGAAGCAGAACTAAAGATGATAGTAAAATGGAAATGAAACAGCAGCACAAAACAAATGCAAAAGTCACAGCCCAAATGAATAAGTCTAAGAAAATAATTTAGACAATTCTGTTGAGCTATACGAAGAACAAAAAAATTACATTAATTTCTCTTTATTAGTAAATATGACAAAAATTAGGACAGTGATGCTTCAGGTTCAATACCCAAATACAGATTTTGTTGTAAGTGCATCTCCAAAGGGCAAAGCAGAGACTGGAATGTGTTAAGTAAAGACATTACTTGTAGCTCAGAAACCCTTTCAGATTGAAACCTACTCTTCAGCTAACACAAGGAGAACCTCAGAGAAATAATAATCTTTCTGTAACAATTCCATTTTAAAGATGTTAGCAAATGCAAACAAGCAGATTTACAACAAGTATGTTTGAGATTTCTGTTTTACTTACGTATCTTTGAGAACCATCATATTCACATCGCTCAATTTTTCCCAAGCTGCCATCTGAAAAGTAAAGTTTCTCTGCCCTGTGATCAATGGTAAGTCCATTTGGTGTCAGAATGTCTGTACTAATGATGACCTGTGCATTTTTGCCTGTGAGGGTAGATCTCATGATGCTTGGAAGCTGCTCGTTCCAGTTAGTCCAAAACATTAAGCTGCATTAAAATCAAAATAACAAACAAAACCATAAGATATACTTTATAATTCTCTACAAAATGAGCAACAGAAAACACATATGCCTCTGCAGACAATTATGAATGGCATCTATAAGTAATTGTGATAATCACTGTTGAATAAGAAAATGTGATAGCCAACACTCCATAAATTATAGAGCAGTATCACAGTTCATTAACTTGCATATAACCACAGATCTTTTTTCTTCCCCTCTTCATAGGTCTGCTCTATTCTGATCATATCTCTGTATGATTGCAGATAGATCATAGAATGGTTTGGGTCAGAAGGGAATTTCAAGATCATCTAGTTCCAACCCCCTGCCACAGGCAGAGGCACTTCCCACTAGACCAGGTTGCTCAGTGCCTCATCCTTAAACACCTCCAGGGATTGAGGGGACATCTACAACCTCTCTGGGCAACCTGTTCCACTGTTTCACCACTCTTACAGTAAAAAACTTCTATCCAGCCCAAATCTCCCCTCTTCCAATTTGCTTCCGTTACTCCTAGTCCTGCCATCCTGGACCCTATGCAAAAGTTCTCCCCCAGCCTTTCTGTAGCCCCCTTCAGGTTGCCCTGGAGCCAGGTTGCCCCCTCCAGGCTGAGCAACACCAACTCCTTCAGCCCATCTTCATAAGGGAGGTGCTCCAGCCCTCTCATCATCTTTGTGGCCTCTTCTGGACCCTGGAACACAGCTCAGTGTACTTCTTATGTTGAGGACTCCAGAACTGAACACAGTAATTCCAGTTGGGGTCTCACCAGAGCCAAGCAGAGGGGCAAAATCACCTCTGTGTGCTTACCAACATAAACTTAATCCTGTGGATGCATGTATTAGCAACTTCTAACAGTGAATCTCCAGTTTTTCATATATTAGAACTGTGATGCATATGTGGTGCATAGAATGATGGTAACAGTGACCTTCATATTCTCTAAATGAGGCACAGTTGTCCCCTTCCTGCCAACCAATGGTGGACATCATGATCTCTGGATGAAATTTATACACTGATCAGAACCTGCCCATTCCGTTCCTGAAATCTTTATCAGTACTTAGCTTATTTATGACATTTAGATAAGGAGTATTTTACAATACAGTATAAATTCTTAAACTGCATCCATTGTATGCAAAGTCACACGGGGAGTAACCTCCTTGACCCATGCAACATCATATATTCCTCTATCACAAATTAAAAATGGAACATCATAAAGGTAGAAATATGGCCTGGCCTTCTTAAAGGGAAGGAAATTAAAAAAAAAAAAAAAGGCAAAAACATCCCATTGCATTTCTTCCAGAATGAACAGAGAAGACAGTAGAAGAAATAGCAACTCAAAATATAGATGCTTACTAGCAAAAGGATGAAGTAAGGGGGTTTATATTCCTACTACCTTACTAGGTAATCTAGTTTTCTTTAGAATGGCAGGAAGGGAACCAAAATAGACTTCTTTCCTGGAAGCAGCATAATTGTACATCTCTTATTATATAATTTTATACGACACTGATCTTTGGGATAAACACATTGGCCTAATTTGCCAAGCAAGAAACTCAGATTCTTGCTCGTAGAGGCTTAAATTAATTTTGGTTTTATTTAAACCAGCAGACTAACATGTCTGACAAAAGAAATTGGTACAAAATGCTTTGTACAATCTGTATTTACCTCTCTTTCCTAGAAAAATGTGTAATTTTTTTTTTAATGTTCCATGAAAACTTTATGAATATTTATTTATGAAATACAGAAACATAAATCTTCATTTTGGAATTGTTTTTAAAAAGTTAATACTAACATTGTTGCCTAAACCAAGAAATCTACTTAACCTTCATAGATTTCACACGAGTGAAATAAAGAAGTGCTACATTTGTACTTGGCATAAAGCAAAAATTAAAACCTGTTAAGAAAGATATAATACATACTTTTGACATTCATCCAGAGCTAATACATGTGGATGATCATCCTCAGACATTGTTATGACTGCTTCCCGGTTGAAAGCTCCTCGACGTCTCTGGTCAACAGTGTGTCTTGTGATGGAGGATGTAGTCGAACTGGTCCAATAGAGAGTGTCCCAAGCTCTATGATAAGCAAGTCCCTCCACTGACCCAACATCTGCAAGATATTGTACAGACAAAGCAAGTAAAACTCCATCTAACAAGACATTCATCTTGAATTTCCTTCCATTTGGTCCTACAGAATATATCAGTCTACTGAATGTCATTTCTATTTTTAAGCTGTTACTGTTCTAATTAGAATAAAAGACTTATTGTTTTTTCATAAATTTAAATAGAAAAACCCCATAGAGAGCAACATCACCATTAATATCCCTGTCCTATATTAGACAACTCTTGACACTCATTAAATTAGTATTTTTTACTGCTGTGTCCCCAGATAATACATTAGAAATAATAAGCATTTATTCAAGACAGCAAATAATTTAGCCACAACTTCAAACAACATGTAACCCAAGGTATGTTTTCTCTAATCACTTGTATTTAGCATTACCTTTCAATGCATTTTCTAACACAGAAACAAATTACATTAATAGGGATCAAGGTATTCTGTTACTGTTAACTGTAGATTTCTTTTAGAACACTTGAAAAACACTGAANGAATTTCCTTCCATTTGGTCCTACAGAATAATTCAGCCTATGAATTGTCAATTCTTTTCTATTTTTAAGCTGTTTCTGTTCTAATTAGAATAAAAGACTTATTGTTTTTTCATAAATTTAAATAGAAAAACCCCATAGAGAGCAACATCACCATTAATATCCCTGTCCTATATTAGACAACTCTTGACACTCATTAAATTAGTATTTTTTACTGCTGTGTCCCCAGATAATACATTAGAAATAATAAGCATTTATTCAAGACAGCAAATAATTTAGCCACAACTTCAAACAACATGTAACCCAAGGTATGTTTTCTCTAATCACTTGTATTTAGCATTACCTTTCAATGCATTTTCTAACACAGAAACAAATTACATTAATAGGGATCAAGGTATTCTGTTACTGTTAACTGTAGATTTCTTTTAGAACACTTGAAAAACACTGAAAAAAGAAACTCTGAAGGTCTCAGCATCAATACATCATTTTATTAAGCCACATGCCTTCATTCTATATGAAGAATGGTGAGCTAGAAAGCAAGGCAAATATTAATAAGTAGCTAAAGCATATATTTAATGTCCAGAAAAGATAAATTGTATCTGATTCCAATACATAAAAGTGACAGACTGTGAGAAATAGAAGTAATTACTCCCCACCATTATTTTTGAATTACTGTAGAAATGTGCATTGATTAGTTCACTTATTATTATGTTAGAAACAAATAATTTTAGACCAGAAGGTTTCACACAGCTTATTAATGAACTACAAAAAGCAAAACTGTAGAAATGTAAAAAGGATTACACCGTGTTTGTTATTGCAATTTCCATTCAGCTGGCTGGAAGATATAATTTTTAGCACTCAGTTCATACACAGAGAACAGAAATGTGTTTGATCACACTGAAAGCACTAACACTACATCAAAACAGAGGCAAATAAATCAAAACTACGTGGCAAATAATTATTTATCACTTTTCTATATTTCTCTTTCTGAAGCATTAGGAGATCATCTGAGAACATTACCATGATATATCTCTAGGAAAGTCTCAGTGACTTGTCTTAAAGAAGGAAGAGGAGAAATAATAAATTAGATGACACTCCTTAAAGGGAGGTGGGTATGGAAAATGGATTTTCCTTCTTACAAATTCATGAAAAAGTAAAAAAAGAAACAAAAACATTTATCCCAGTGGCAACAGACTAAACACTGTGTACATGAAACACCCCACTCCCTGGTCTAGGCCCAAAGATTGCTTCCAGGGGCAAAAATCTTTATAGTTTAGATAAGGGATCCATTTTTCTTCTTGCATTTCCACTATATGAAGTTAAAAGTATGAAAAATATTAAAATAAAGAGCCAGGAATATAAGCCTAATTTAATGGAATAATTTCCATTAAAATTATATGATGAATCCCAATTTACCACTACTTAAAATTCTGTAAATTAAACTCAGTGCTCTCAGTTGTAACTTTGAGAACGTTCATGAACTCTTAGGTTTCTCTTTGTGAAGACTTAGCTTTGATGATCCTTGTGGGTCCCTTCCAACTCAGAGTATTACGTGATTCTACTAAAAAATGATAGAAGATGCATTGATCTTTTCATTACAAAGTTCAGAATTGGCCATAACAAACCAAGCAGAGCATTTATTCCACTGGTTTTACCTTTCAAACCTGTGAATTTAAAGTAGTTCCTCATCTTTATTATGGAAGTTGCTAGAAAAAATTAATCAAGTCTTTGTCTTATGGTGAAAGACACAGCCCTCAGGACATGGGGATTTAACTAAGATGTACTTCAAACCACGTTCTTTATTTGAAAGATGTCTATTAAAAAAAAATGAAATGCATTTCCCTCATGTAACCTCTTCAATTCCTGTCAACTTTAGTTTTGTTCCTTGTCAGAGTCTGTCAAGAAATTTGAAAGCAAACTGTTTATACAACATAGCCTAAACTACTTCTGTAGCAGTCAAAAGGTAATGATGTTGTTCCTGCCACTGCTAGATCTAAAGAACTAGAACACAACTAACATGATGAAAGTGCTCTTCAAACACAAGATGTGTGTTTGCTTTGCAATTCCTGTACTTAGCTCTTATTTTTTCCCCCTACAGTAATCAGAAAGCATTTCTTCACATACTTTACATGAACACACCATACTACAACTGAATATCAAGCTCTGTAAATTGTGACAGAAGAAGGTTTCATCCTAAACTGCTATTTTAAAATTGGTAATTCCTAAATTTTTTGAAAACAGTCCTGGAAAGTAATGTTTTGTAGTAACCTGACAAAGATAATACTCTGGACAAGATTCCAAAGAAACTGCAATCTAGTGTTATACCATTACAAGCTTCAACTAATATTATTTTATATTTACTTATTTCTCATATCCTTAAGGATCATTCCAGAGAACTTTTCTTTCTATGTTTGCTTCTCATTACACATTCAGATACTTTAAAATAAGTTCTCATCCTATTTTGTGCTACAACTGGGAGATTCAGTCCCAAAATTTACTGAAAGTCAGCCATTTGTTTACTCTCAGCTTCATATTTTCACAGCATCATATAATATTCTGAATTAGCAAAGCATAAAGAAACTGGAAATGGAAAGAAACACATTTGTTTCAGTGACATATTAAATTAAAACACTGATGGCATTAGATGCCTACAGCACTGATTAAATTTATTCTATCCATGAAGCAACAGTTTATGATTTTCACATGAATAGCATACTTAAATGAAAGGAACATTAATACAATATGATATTAATATACAAATACTCACATTATTCACCTGCCACTGACATTCTGAATTAAATCAGTAATGGGGTGTATAACTGATTAAATATCTACACAAGAGAATGCAACAGCTTATGATTTACAATGGCAATGGTAGAGTGATCACATCATTACGTTGCCAAATGCTATCTATCACTTTTACTGAACTTAACGAAGATGGATTGCATCCCACAGATGAGATGCAGCCTATAAATATTGTCGTGCTGATCTTCATCTGACTTTCCCAGGGAAAAGACAAGCAACAAATCAGTAACTGAACAACTCAGATTAGAGCTCCCTCATTATTGCAAACACAAAACACAAAACCACTAAAGATCACATAGTTAAAATCACCCAATACTTGCCATTTATAACACCTTGTAGAAGTTCTCTACTATGAGGGTGGTGAGTCAGTGGAAGAAATTGCCCAGAGAGGTTGTGGATGCCCCCTCCCTGGAGGTGTTTTAGGCCAGCCTGGATGAGGCATTGAGCAACCTGGTCTAGTAGGAGATGTCCCTGCTCACAGCAGGGGTGTTAGAACTAGATGATCTTTAAGGTCCCTTCCAACCCAAACGATTCTATGATTTCTTAGTTTCCTAGATTCTTAACTCCTATCTTCTACTTGTAAAAGTCTCAAGAAAGTTTACAGTCAAAACTTTACCATTTTGAGAAGTACTTCATCAGTTTAGATACTTTTTCCCATTAATTTCATAATCTTACTTTCCTCTTCAGCAAAGTTGTAAAGCTAGAACAACTGTCAGCATATCATTCTTTTAAATGCTAAAAAAAAGCAAAATTAGTTCTGTTTGTCTCAAAAATTGAGTGTGACTACATTTCTTAATTGTTAGTCACATGCAAAAAAAATCCATCATGCATTCTATTCTAGGAGAAATCTCAAATGTGGCATAAACAATTCTCAATCATAATAATCCACTGCTACATTATCCTATGAAGCCTAAAAATATTATGTTATAACATACCTAACTTTTTCTAAAGGTATACCACAAAAATCTGCAAACATTTGCATAATTTTCTTTACTTCCTAAATATAAAACCATGCCATATGCTAGAACACATTAAAGATTATTAAATGTGATAAATGGGATAAACAATGGTGATTCACTAATAAACATTTTCAGGTATTCCAGGCAGAGCTCTGTAAAAAATTTAAGGGCAACACGTAAAGTTGAAGCAGTCACAAAGAATATTAATTCTTCATGAGTAATCTCATGTTTATTAGGGAGAAACATCTTTTCTGAATGCTGAGGAAGATAAAAATTAAGTTGGCAAACATTACATTGTAATGTATTATACAAAGTTTGCAAACTTTATCCATCTATAGCAAGTTATTTACTTGACAGCTCATGAACTTCACCTGTTAGTCATAATAAACAGCCACATGATGCAGCAATAAAGCAGACACTTGGGGTTTCACTCACAAGGCAGCAGTTGCAACAATAAATTTTAGTTTTTACTACTTAAGTCTCCTAGATTTAACAATAGCTTCTTACCATCCCTCCTTTAAAAAGTGAAAATCCCTGGACCTACATTCCAACACACACAATTATAACAAATCTCATTCATTGAGGAAATAAAAAGCAACAATATCCAAGTGTTTATTTTTAACAGATTAAAAATTTCTTTCCTGGGGAAGAAAGCACCAGAACTAAAGGGATCTCACACAATATACCAAATTTAATGCTCTGTAAGAGAAATGGGAACATAAATGCCTTTTTGACAGTTAAATTGGAGCCATTTAGTCAGAAAGAATAGTAGCACACACTGGAACACCTTTAAAAAGATTCAGACTGTAAAAAGCCTTACAATACATCACAGGGTCTGACACTTTATGTTAGCCATGAAAAGATTTTTGCCTCCTGTAGACACCAGCACCTAAAGTTCAAAACAGAAGCAGCATTTTTTCATATAACACTTCCTTTTGTGCTGTGACAGACACTGGCAAAGTGTCTCAGTGCTTTTGTTTACAAAGTTGGGAAGAAAACCAGTTCACAGAGTATCTCATCTTAATACCTTTTCCTTCTTACATTGCTCTCTTTAGCCTTTCCTTCTTCTTAACTTTCTAACTTCTTTAGTTGCTCTCCCTTTTAGAGTTATGCCACTACATTAAAATGAATTGAAGGATACATAGACTGAGGTGGGCTTTGTCTAATGAATTTATCAAACTTTTAGCCTTCATAAAAGAGACTGCACTATTAGGTTAAGAAATTAAATAGTTAAAAAAATACTTCCTTGCATCAACATAAGCTTTGAAGCAAGTTAAAAAAACCAAAAGCAATCCCCCAGAAATGCTATGAGGCAGCTTCTTGTCATCAACTAGCACATCCTCTCCTGTCTAAAGCTAATGCTAATTAGCATTTTTACTGGGATGAAAGATAGCTGACACAGATGGTTTATCAGAGTTTGGGTTTAAGATGATCTTCTCTCCATTCTCAGTTGACAGAAATTTTAGACTTCAATTTTTTTTTCAGAGCTGCTGATCCACACTGTCATGTTCACCAAGAAGGAAGAAAAACAGACGCTCCTCTGGCACTCAGCAGAGAAGGAAGGATGTCAAAGTAAAGAAGAGAAGTTCAGCAGATGGTTTGCAAATTAGGGCTTAATCTTGGATGTTAAATTGAATAACACCACCATACGTTTATCCCATCCACTAGAATACATGTTTTGCTTAATGGATCAATCCACAGCAGTAATTACCTCATACATAATAGGAAACAAAAGGTTTAGAAAGCTGATCTTTATGATTTTAATTTAATTAAGGCTCCCATTACTTGTTTGCGCCATTAAAAACAAGGCATCAACTTTATGAATTATACACTACCTTTCCCTGACTTTCTCTGGGTCAAACTGAGACCTCTAATTCCCTGTAGAAGAAATCTCACTTGAGATCATCACACTGCTAAAAACAGAGTCAACTCATTGTTTATCAGCTGATAAAACAAACAACAGGCAATGAGAAATGCAGTCTGAGAGGGGATAAGCATATAATATTTAAAGTTGTGTATATCAAATAGACACTTACTCCTCTTGCAACATTTTCATTTCATAGAATCATAGAATAGTTTGGGTTGGAAGGGACCTTAAAGATCACTGAGTTCCAACCCCTCTGCCATAGGCAGGGACACTTCCCACTACATCAGGCTGCTCAGTGCCTTGTCCAGCCTGATCTTGAACACCTCCAGAGAGGAGGCGTCCACAACCTCTCTGGGCAACCTGTTCCAGACCTTTCAATCTACTTTAATTCCTTATAGATCTAAATAGAGCTATCATCCATCTTCAAGTAACTTTAAAGTAATTCATATGTATTTATCCAAGCATCTTTGAAGCAGCTTCCAGCTTGGATGCAACAGAAACTGTTGAAGAAGTTTCAAATAATAATACTGGTTGGTCTAGAAGTGATAAGCAACAAAGAGCAAAACTGTCCCCTTGGCACAGGAACTGGTAATTTCTAGCAATATATTTGTGAGAAATCACAGCCAAAAACAAAGTAAATTTTTAAAAAACTGGCAATCAAGAAAGATTAGCTGCATAAAATCCCTCATAAAAAAAAAGGGAAGTTGCCCAACTGAGTGAGTAAAGGAAACCATGGTTTTTTTTGTCAGTAGAATTTAGAGATGAGAAAAAATTCATCACAGAAAGAAAGGTGTTAGGATATGACTTACTGTGCATGTGCTGCACTGTTTGTTTTTTTTTTATTTCTTCCTGCTGAAAACAGTACCCTATCAGGTAACTGGGTTCTTGGTGAGTTTTGAAGCTGTTCTTAGTGAACTGGAACAAGTTAAATAAAGTTGTTTATATGCTGTAAATCTACTCTCCCTGAGCTGAAAATGTGTTAGCTAATGGGTTGTTTATGAGTTGCAAATCTGTTCAGTGAGGTGAAAATTTGTCAGATAATGGGTTGTTTATGAATTCTAAATCAATATTCAGTGAGTTGGAACTATGTTAGATAATAGCTTGCGTATGGGTTGTAAATCTGTTTTCAGTGAACTGGAAACATGTTAGATAATGGGTTGTTTCTGGGTAGTAAATCTGTTCTCAGTGAGCTAAAAACATATTAGATAATGGGATGCTCGTGAGTTGTAAATCTGTTTTTAGTGAACTGGAAACCTGTTTAATAAAGGGCTCTTTATATATCTTAACTCTGTTTGTAGTGTGCAGAAAAGTTCAATAACGTGTTAGATTTGAGTGGCATATCTGATTTCAGTGAGGGAGAAAGCCATCAGCTAGCAGATTCTTTATGAGCAGCTCGACACTCACTGAATTACAAGTCAGGGACAAGAGTATCTTGTATCTAACATATTCTATTTTCACTATTTGAGTCAAATACTGAGTAGATGTTTGCCTGACTCTCAACTTCATGAAGTAGAAAGGGGTTTTTTAATGGTTAGAACCACAGCAGATATTTTCAATGGGGTTTTGAAATTATTCTTAGTAAAAATAAGACTTGCTGCAGATCCCTACTAATTTTAGGGGAAAATAATAGCAAAACGGCTGTCAAAGATGTTATTACTTAATCCTACAAAGAAACACTGCTACTAAAATCTCTCAGCTGAATTCTATTTAACGATTTTACATCTTCCAGGATGGAATTACTAATGTCAACCAGCCTTACCATTGCCTTTTCCTTTATAGGAACCACTGCTGGCCCAAGACTTTCACTATACCAAGCAGCTTCATGAATCATTTCCTGATTACACTGAGAGAAAATCACGTGCAGACTGTGGAAAGGGAAGGACATACAGTGCAAAAAGACCACTTCAAAATGAATGACCCAACATAAAGGTGTTTAAAACACATGAAGAGGAACAATAAGCTAACATATAATAAGATGTGATATCCTTTCTCATTCACAATGAAAACAAACCAGTTGTTCTAGAAAACAATCACTACTGTTCACAACCACATCCTGAGCATACAGACTGAGTTTTTTTTTGCAGGAATAAAAAATTTCATCTGATACTCAATTATTCAGAGTGCTGACTGTGCTCATGACAAATGAAATCAGGCATATTAAGATTACAAGTAGAAACACTTCCTAATAATGCCTTAAAAGCATAATAGTCATCAATGCTTTAAAGAATGTCTTCAGTTTTTTTTACAACAGCCTATTACTAAGAACAATAAACTATTCTTCATTACTTAAAAGAAAAACAATTTCTATCTGCATTGGTACTTGAACAGTATTTCTTTCTTCCCATTATTTTAAATGTAAAAAATTTCATTGGCTTTTCATATAATACTTCAAATCTGTTCCTGTAGCACCAGAGCTAAAATTGTGTTTGTATGTCACCACTGCATGTTTCTGTTCAGTGTCTGAGCCTATCTCTTGTGTGCCCGAACATCAACTCTGTATCCCCAGATTTAAATGTTTCCCTGGGAGCAACGACAATATTGTTTAGCTTGTCCTTGCCCTATCTCCACAGGTTATCATAGAATCATGGAGTGGTTTCAGTTGGAAGGGACCTTAAAGATCTAGTTCCAAACCCCCTGCCATGTGTAGGGACACCTCCCACTAGACCACATTGCTCAATGCCTCATCCAGCCTGGAGTGGGCATCCTCTTCCAGTGTATCACCACCCTTACAGTAAAAGAACTTCTCTCTCCTATCCAGCCTAAATCTCCCCTCTTCCAAGTTGAATCTGTTGCTCCTAGTCCTGCCATTCTGTACCCAATAAAAAGTCCTACCCCAGCCTTTCTGTAGCCCCCTTCAGGTACTGAGAAGCTACTATAAGGTCCCCCCGAGCCTTCTCCTCTCCAGACTGAGCAACCCCAACTCCTTCATACTCTACTAATATCATTATCATTAATTCCACTAAAATATGCACATCTAAAAACTCAAGGTAAGAAAAAGGGCCTCATATCATACTTGAAAAATAGTTTTCCATTCACAGTGTCAAGAATTTTCACAACCACAAACACCTTCCCAGGAGCACAGTGCAGAGTTACAGGATGATTCAATTATGCAGTGTCAGTTGCAAAATAATTTTTAGTCAATTTGCTGCTGTTAAGTTATTTAAAAAAAAATATTTACATGCAATAGCAAAGGGAGATATATACCACATCAAATGTACTTCCATTCCTGCTAATCACTTTCACTGGTCTTACTATTGAACAGTTTGCCTCGAAGCAATACCTAAATGCAGTATTGCCATGGGCAGAATGATACATATCAGAAATTCAGATGGGAATTACCCATAAAATAAGGAGCATTAACTAGAAACATAAACAAATGTAAGGTTTGTAGGTAAAGAGACTTCTTTCACTTCTAGGCATTGCATAATGAGGTTTTGTTTCAACAGCAAAGCTTCTTAAAATGACAGCAATAAAAATTAAGCACCACCATTATCCTTTCTGTTTCCCAGTTATGCTTCACACATCGTAACGTTGTTATAAACTATTTTGATGTTGCAATTCCAAATATAATGTTTAAATGCATTTTATAGGAATAGCTCACAATGACTGCATTACATACTTAAGCACGGCAAAACTTTATCACCTTTCCTTACTCTACAAATTCAAGCTATTATAAACTTTTCACTGGAGATTTAATGAAATTAAATAGTAATTTTGGAAAATAATTTTTTTACTTACTTTCAATTAGCACTTTCCTGTCAGTCCAGTTGTCTTTAATTACTTGTATGTTTCCAAAGTGTGCATCACTGAAGAAGATCCGATTCGTTCCTCTGCCTTTCAGCCCATAGTCAAAAGCAAGAGCTATGACATTTTTGAAGTACTCTGCATTTTCATAGGGCCTTACAGGGGAATTTAAGTTGGTTTCATCAGAAAGATGTATGCTCTTGAGTATTGTCCTTCCTGAGTACAACAGGTAACCTTCATGTCTCAGGCAAGTAATTCCATCCTCTGCAAGGTACCCATGAGCACAAGCACAGGTTCTCTGTGTATTTCCCCGATAAAGGCAAAGTTGATGACATCCACCATTATTCTTGGCACAAACATTAGTACCTGTATAAACAAAATTAATAATAATACTACTAAAAAAAAAAATCTATCTTCTGGAATATTACACTTAGCTAACTTCAATCAAACTGCAATTTTATGCATTCTAAAAACACTTGTCTTACAATATTCCCAAGTAAAATAATGGTCAAAATAATAGTGTAACCATGAGCCAAATTCAATATTAATGAACACAGTTAGTGAAGAAATAGAGTTAATCTCCTTTCCAATCCATCAAAGTACATATTCTCTTAATAGAAAAATCATAAAATGGGTTATTTCTCCACAATCAGCTGAAGGCTTAGAGACTGTTTCAAGTGCCTTGAGTTTTAATGTATTTTAAACACCTGTTACTAGCAAAAAGTAAAATTTAGATACTGCTTTAAGACAGTTTCTACCAAAATGAAAGCATAAATCTTGATGAGTACCAAATGGTGTCGTTCCACTTCCCTGGTTTTAATAAAAATATTTCCTAACATTTTGCTGTATTTCCTTTAAAACCTGACTTCAAAAACTAACTCTCTGAAAAATGCAAACCGCTAAGAAATCATTGTCAAATTAATATCTACAGTGACTTAAACTACACTTCCCACGAGCAATATTTAAAATTACAGTAATTGTCAATAATTAAGAGCTATTTTCCTTAGTCTTTTTTAGGCTATATATGAATTACTATTATAGTCAGTTTAGATAATTTAGTTTCTGTTTCTGACAGCACTTTCCATGTAACAATTCAGTTCCTACAATAAAGCCATTTTGCACATAGTGAAGGAGAAAAAAACATTTTAAATAGACTGTGTTCAGGTAGAAAGCCATAATTGCTTGCAATATGTAGTGTCTGAACGTACTGTTGATTGTATTTTCTATCTGATACATTTCAAGCTGAAGATACTTATAAGTAAAATAAAAAAAAAAGGAGATGAGTGTTAACTAGCTCTTAAAATTAGAAACACTGAATTTTTGTGCTCCTACACAAAAGTGCACAAGACATATTCCTCTGTAGTTGTATAAAAACACTTGGAGAACTTGTTATATACATTTTCACATTTAGTTTGTCTTAAAAATTCCTTGAAAGTTTCATTAGGCTAGAAAAGTTAATATCTGTTTGGAAGGATGAAAGGTTGAGAGAGAAAAATACATAAAAGAGAACCTCAAGATTCTAGTATTTCTCTTTGAAAACTTCAGTGCTTCCACAGGTCACCAGCTGTAATTATCTTTAAAACTTGCCAATTCTAAAACCAGTGCAGTTGGGGCATATCCTTGCACACTTTCAAAATAGGACTGGAAATATCAGAATCAGCTTGTGAAAAGCACAGCAGGACTGGCCCATCACAAAGGGTAAAACAGGCTTGTTAAAAAAACAAACAAACAAACAAAAAAACCCCAAACCAACAAAAAAGGATTAAATCATAACCACCACAGTGTCTTAGGGTTGTTGTTTGGGGGGTTGTTTCTTTTACTAATAGAAAGTAAGGAATCTAATAGCAATTTCTTTCTTAATTTCAAACAGTGTTAACTACTTCTAGTCAAATGAACTTTTAAAAAAGAAGTGATACAGAAAACACATTCCAAAAACATTTTCACCTGTTTTTTCCCTTTTGTCCTTCTGGCTCACTGACAGCCCTTCCCAAAGACATTAACCATTTGTACCCTAGTAAGATTTGAAAAATGTATTATAAAAAAATAATTCAGTTATGTTTTTCAAACTAACATCAAAAGATTTTTAGGATCTGTAACCATTTTTTCCACTGCTAATGTAATAAAATCTTTTAGCTTAAAACCAAATTCATTACACATTCCAAGAAGCATTTTCTTATTCAATTGTTCTACTTTCCCAACTCTAAAATAAAACCCTTCCAAGCAAGCAGATATTAACTATTTGTAGCCTAATTAAAAGAAATTCTAAGTTTTTTTGTGGATTCTATTTTTAATCCATAAAATACAATGCTCAGATTAGTCTGGAATTATATGCAAAAATGAATATGCATATGTCTGCAAAGAGATTTTTTCAAAACTATTTAAAATTTCATTTAGAAAAAAAGTTTATCCCATTGATTGCTGAAGATATTTCTCTTTGAAAATGCAAATTTCTTTTAAAAGTCACATTTAACACAGTAATTTAAGAAAGACCTACACAAAAGAAACAGGCTGTTTGAGTATGCAGTGTTGTGATTAAAGCAAGCAGACACCAGACATTGCATCTAAAAAAGTTTATCTTGAACTACAGAAGCATTTTCTTTTTCTCCCTTTTTGATTACATTTATAGTAAAATTTGTCTGGGCTGACTAAGATCAGCCTGTTCTGAAGAAGTCATCATTTTAGGTAGAGTCCTAACCACCTTCGCCCACTCAAACAAGTTTTTCAAGTTCTCCCCAAAACCAGAAATTAATGAATCAAAAGTAAAAGATAATTCCTAGGAAAAAGAGAATAAAATTTAACCATCAATACTGTAAAACACTGAGAGTATATAAGTTTTGTCTCTAATTTGCTAAGCAAATCATATATGAAGGAAATTGGATTATTTAGAAATAAATTCTTGACACAAAAATTTCTTACAAAAGAATTCCAGGACTCAAACTCAGGTTCAGGAAGTACATGTTTGAGAGACAGATACTAATAATTTTTAGCTGTAAATAATTCTGTAGTTTGCTTTTAAATATGAAACCAAGACTGCTTGAGATTACTGCTCTTTAAAGTACAGTTCAAAGTCCCTCTCATCCCTAGTGCTGCTTTGTTTAGCCTTTTTTTTTAAAAAAAGATGAATTAAAGAAAAACCTAATAAAACTAGAATAACAGGAAGTGTTACACATTTTCTCCTTAAAACCTGCAGAAGAATTTGAGTACATTTTGTACTAGAATTAGTACGTTAATTTTAGCTTAAAAAAAAATGCTTGGAAAGTAAAGAGTGGAGATAAAATCAGTGATTACTTAAATTTAGGTATGCTTTAATAGACATGAAAAGTAGTTGATATCAAAACAATTAATAGCATCCTTAAGAACAGCCAACCTTTCTCTCGTGCTCTATTAAAGACTTTCACTTCCTTCAGGTTTATTCCAAGGCCAGTCCTCATGGTCACAGCATCCGTGGCCTCATTCTTGTGGCCTCTTCTAATAGAGCCATTTGCATGCGCTCTGCCAAAAAAGTTGAAGATGTCTCAGCAACAATCCTCAACTAATTCACACCAAATGAATAACTGAAGGGCAGCGCAGAGTTCACCCAGCACAAGGTGAAGAAACCTGATCTCATCTAGCTTTAGTTTTCAGTATCAGAAATGCCCTCTCCTTGGCAATTGCAAAGCTTTCCGAGATCCTTTCTGTGACCTTGCTAAGGAATGGCTAATCCTATGAAAGGTGAAGCACCTGGCACTGAAATAACACTTTGAGACTCCAAATACTTATGAAAAATAAATTACCTGTCAGACCAGTAGATGTAAGCTCCAAACACAGCAACTGAAAACATATCCACATTGCTCCCTGACAGCACAATCTCTCGATTCCCTCCACTCTCAAGGTCAATTCTTTCTATCTTGTCCGTACGAGCATCACACCAATATAATTTATTTTCCTAAAGATTAATTTTAAAGGAAACATGAACAGTCGTGTCCAACTTTTTCATTAGGAGACATTCAGATTACATCAACACTGATGACAGGCTGATTTTAATGAAAAACAACAAAAACTCTGTGTTTTAACAAAGAAGACAGAGGAACTAACCTCATAGTCGATGGAAATCCCATTCGGCCACACAATCCCCAGGCTCACAAGCACAACCTTCTCAGACCCATCTAAGTGTGCCTTGCCTATGCAGGGACTTTGTCCCCACTCTGTCCAAAATAAATATCTAAAACATTACAGAAATAGCCAATTAAAATACCATCAAAGTGATGAAAATGAGTACTATTGTACTTCAATTGCCAACAAAATGCATCACTGACATTAAATAGGTATTTAAAAAACATAAGGCTCATGTCTCTAATCTTTAGAGATTAAATATATCATTATACTTGTTTCAAAAAACACCTCTGAGAATTTTTTTGGAAATTATATACATGAAGCAGTTTTTAAAACTCTAATTGATCAGTCAATACATAATTCTATCCTTAAAGAATTCAGCTTTGCATTTGGGAAAATGACAGCAAATTAGAAAAAAATTAGCAGAAGAGAAGCTCTTGCATCTAATTACTAATGAATGGTAGATGCACATCTAATTTAGAAATGCCTTAAGTATGAAGCAATGAGGAGCACTGAGGGAAATGGTAGATGCAAACGGATTATATTTGGGAAGAAAATGGTTTTCTTTTTTGTCCTAATGCACATGGGAAGAATCTGCACCTGATTTATCTAATTTAACCTGCTCTATATTTAACTGGCAATGTGACATCACTATCTCAGGGTAAGATGCCAGGTCAATGGCACAGAAAATATTCACAAAACATTTTTTAATAATAACCTGTACACAAAGTTAATATCCAAAACAATTCTCTGCTGTTTTTCTCTGAGTGGAATGCATTTATTAGTCCGTTTTTAATGACAATAAATTTTTCTGTGCATTGCTAACCTGTTCTACCCCTGACTCTGGTGGTATCATCACTCTGTTGGTACACTTGATTAGATGAGTGGGAGAGAAAAAATGGGAGAGGGGAGATTGGAAAGGTCCTATAATTAATTTATTAAATCTATCTTCTGAAACATCCAACTTATTTTGGCTTTACTTGTAAGGCTTTTAGACTATAATAAAAAATAATTTAATCTCATACTTCTTCACTTAATATTATGGATCTTAACACAGCACAAATTTTATAGCTAGCAAATTGAACATTAGCCAATACAAAATGCATTAAAAACATGTTTTACAAATGTTAAGATAGAGCATTAGCCAGATAGATAGCAACAGTCATTGCTTCAGTTTGATAGAATTTTAACCAGAACAATAACAGCAATTCTAGACACAACTTTCTTTTAGGTATCTACTAGGCACTTTTGTAACACAGGACATCAATTAAATGTTGACTATGGAGAGCCAAGCATTCAATATGCTTGAATTGAACATTTCATGATTCCATGATCTTTTCTTAGACTTGAAGCTTTAAGGAAAAATTAATTAAAACCCATAATTAGGATTTTAAATCCTAGTCCAGATCCAGAATCCTCCAAAGGAAATCCTGAATAGCTGCCAAAAATATAGTGCAAGTTACTTAGTACTATCTTAGTGCATTCATTATAAATACAGTGAAATATAAAATTACCTAAACTATTAATAAGTAGGGAAAAAATTTACCTTCCCAATCCTTCCCAAATGATTCAGGAAATATCATCTAAAATACTTGCTTCCTGGACATTTGTTGGTAGCAATATTTTATGCATGTACTACAGTGCTAGAGTACCTATGAGTTCACTTGTTTTGGAAACTATCACATAGATAATTTACACACATGACATGGAGATGTGTTAAGTGGTGGTAAATTTGATGCTGGACTAATATCAAACTTTAAAAAAGAAACTTCTAGGGGAAAATATTAAATCAGTGTTTAACTTTTCTCACCCCAAAACACAAATGGAATTCATGGAATGTTTTTCCACAAAGTCTAAGAATTACTTCAGCATGAACTGAACTCTAAATGTCAATTACAATTCTGAGCTTGGTCAGAAAACTATTATTTGATTGAGAAAAAAGTCAGCCAAGTACACATGGTATGAATAATTATATTGATGAAGGTCTAAGCCATATTACACATTCTTAACTTCTCCTTTGTGAAAATCAATAGTGTTACCAACCAGCTGAATGCTGGCTGCTTCGTATCTTGGCATGACTGGCAGATTCAATGAGATCTAATAACTGTTATTTTCCTCTCTATTCATATAGCTGTCAACTCAGGATTCAACAGAAATGAGGAATGTGAAGACAGGGCAAGGGGAGAGGAGAATATTTTTTAAAGTTTTGCCTCATAAAAGCAAAGAGATATGACAATAACACAGGGTTAAAAGGCTTTATTCTTCCCACCTCTACTTTACTAGCAAAAGAGCTATTCTTCTCCAGAAAATCTGGTTGAAGACTTGTCCAGAAATCTTTTTCTGGTGGCACAGTTTTAAAAAATAAAAAAAAAGGAGAGATGAAGATCACTTCCCTTCACAGAAGATGCACCAAGCATGTAAAATAATTCCTGATCTATCCTCTAAGCTACCTATGTTTTCTTAAATATGCTAACTCATCTAAAATGCTAACTATAAAACTCAATGAAATCAAAACATCTGAGGAATGTTCCACAACTGATATAATTTCCACATAAATATTTTTCTTTAATAATTTTAAAATTGTCTAAACTTCAGTTTGAAATGACTGTCATAGAAATTTAATAAAAATCTAAGAAAGTACAGTAATTATGTATACAGAGATCAATTAAAAAATTAGCTTATATTAAGAATACCTCTTCCTTCCACTTGTGCTCACTTACAGTAGAAATAAACATGGAATCACAGAATGTCAGAGATTGGAAAGGACCTCAAGAGAACATCTAGTCCAATCCCCATGCCTGCTGGTGTAAAAACACCCAGATTGGTTCATACAGGAAGGTGCCCAGGTGGGTTTGAAAGTCTCCAAAGAAGGAGACTCCACTTGCTCCCCGGGCAGCCTGTGCCACTGTTCTGTCACCCTCACCATGAACAAGTTGTTTTCCATACTTCTGTGGAACCTCCTGTGTTCCAGCTTGCACACACTGCCCCTTGCCCTGTCATTGGGTGTCACTGAGAAGATCCTGGCTCCATCCTCCTGACACTCAACCTTCACATATTTATAACCACTACAATCTCAAATAGAATCCTTTGGGGTTTTATTAAATGCTTCTTTATTATAACAAAGGACTTGATTTGCTTAAGAGCTTGAGTGCTGACATGCAAACTTGAAAAGAAATGCAAGTAGCCATGGTCATGTTACCCTTTTTCTGGGTGTACAGCAATAGATCTTGGCTGGTCCAAGCCCTGGGATATAATTACGTATCGGAACGAGCCGTTGAGCCTGGCAACTTCAATTAAGTTGAAGCCATGATCCGTCCAATATATGTTACCTAGAAAAAAAACACCTTCAAGTTAGTGGAAAAAGAAAAAAAAACAGGCTTGAAAATTGTTTAAACCTTCAGTGCTTAAGAGCAGAAACTAACTGTTGCATTTCAACTTCTATGTACTTTGTGATTTCAAGTCCTATTCAGGCTTCCAATTTAAAATATAAGGTTATCTTCAACATGGTTGTTTCCTCAGAGAAAATCTATCTTAGAAGTAACATCCAAGATACTTAAACAACTTTTCTGTCTGTAATAAAACTGCAAAAAAACACTGGTGGTACATTAAATGAAAAATATCCAGACATCAGAAATATTAGACATCAGAGCTCAAAGCAAACCAAGTTATTTAGTCTTGAGCTGAAGATGAAAGACTATTCTCTCAGAAATCATGACAATTATGAAAGAAGGTTACCTGCTATCCAGTCCACTGCAATGCCTTCAACTCTTCCCAGACCATTTGTAATGATATCTTCTTTCCATGTCTGGTCTCTTTTAGATCTGCTAATTCTGTTGAAGCCCATGTCTGTCCAATAGATTGTATCATTTCCTATAAAACAGATGGCAACGTTTCTTAGCTTAATTCAGTTACTTCTACATCAGTAACTGTAAAATCTATCATTTATAACTTTATTAATTTGCCTCACAGTAAGGAAAAGGATGGTATCAAATCTATCATCTTCAATTCATCAATCTTTTCTCCACATTTTATTTGAAGTAATCAAATCAGAATTCTATGTTTGGTACTGCACATATAGCACAATAGGCCATGAAATTAATATTTATTAACCCTGCTAAAGATAACAATAAATGTTGTCTTTTTTCCCCCCCCAAAGGGATAATTTTTTTTTTTCCATTACATCAGCGTACCCCAACATTCAGGAGTCTGAAAATCCGTAGTGTAAAATTTCCTACACAGTTTTCTCCTTCAGTAACCATAAAGACTGAATTTTGGAAGTGTAAAAAAAAAATTAAATTGGGGGGAAAAAAAAAGTGTGACATTTGAGAGTGTAATACTGATAAAAGAATAAAAAAATTGACTCTATCCACCAGTCATCTTTTATTTTAAATGTCCTGACAAGCTCTCACTAAGAGACTTTTTGGTATTTTAAGATATTTCTACTGTCTTCTCTGCCATTCTGCTGCAGTTGTCGGTCCACAAGGCAGAAGTAAGGGATCATTTATGTTGTTGTGAAACACAAATGTGCTTTCACTAACCATTTAAACTTGTCAGTCAGGCTGAGGAGCTGGAATGGCCAAAGCACAGACACATTCTCCCTTCTGCTGTCACAAAGCGCATGATACTCACTGTTTCTAGAAAGTATCCTCAAAAGTAAATGCTAACAGCATGAGTATGCTAAGGTAATAATTACCCAGCCATACACTGATGTTAAATCTCAGCTAACACATCATTTCCTTTAAATTCTCATGTTCTTTTATGGTCCTGTCTGCAATTTGTATCCTGAATTAAACCTTCATTAAACTCAGCTGTGAAATGTAGTGTCTATAAAACTTGGATGTAATTGATCAAAAATGCTCCAAGAGAGGAAAAAAAAAAAAAAAAGATCTAGAAAAAGGACTAGAAAATGTAATGTTCATTCTGCTCTACACATTAGAGAATTTTTTGATTTTTTAGGTACTCCATGAAAACTTACAAAATAAACAGTGTAGTTTCTCACTGTACAGTGTAAAGATATTAAAGGAATTAGTTCTCACCAAACTAATTAAGATGCCTGTGGGTTTCTAATCACACAACAGCTTTTGCTCAGATTCACTTTACACTACATATACTGTAAGTAATATAGAGCAATAGGTTAACACTGTAACACTAGCACAGAATCAACTTCTATTTCCTTTAAATATAGTTGTAATTTCTCTAAAAGTTTTAAAACTAGAGTCTTAATTAATTCATAAGAATACTACACAATGTTTACGACTGTATATAATATTTACCTGCATGGAAGTCTATGCCCACAGCAAACGAGGTTCCAGATATAGGCATTAAAGCATCCATTTTATCACTTGGATCGAGAGGAATTCCTCTAACTCCTTCATGAACAGAATACATCAGAAAGGATTCAATACCTATGGGAAAAATAAAGCAGCATTTTATTGTTACTATAAGGTAGTAAACTCTCTTAGAAATAGATACTATTAAATTTATACAGCTCTAAGGCATGTTGACCATAAGACTGTTTCATGTTGTTCATGCAGAAAGTAACATTTTTGATGCAAGCTGTGTTTGGATTTTTTTTACAAAGTTATACTGCAATAAATGAAGGCTCAGATGGTTTGCTTTTCTGCCTATGTTTCAATAAATAAATAATTTTTAAAAATTTCCCCAGAGTTCCACAAAAAGCCATGTAGATATAAATATAGAAATTAAAAGTTGAATGGAAATTCTCCTCTAGCTGGAAGAGATGTTTCTCTGTTACCGCTTTAATGAATCATAATTAGTATGGTTATTTTAACTTCTGAAGATCTACCTAGTCAATCTTGTGCTTCCATAAAACTGAAGTTAAAATATGCATTGAAAGCCATTTTACCTTTGCATGCCATCCGGTTTTTCTGAAGGTTGTAGCCCACTGTACACACACAAGTCCTGGTGGTTTCTGATGTTGGCAAACAAAGCTGGGAGCATCCACCATTGTTTAACTGACAGGAATTGCTACCTACAACACCATGGGAGAAGCAACCAGAGGAAATGTAATTTGAACACTCCAGTTCTGACTGAATACATCTGAAATACAATGCAATATTGTAAGAGTTGATCCAAAGAATGAGACTTTCTCAACCTTGTCATCAGGGACATGATCCATGGGATTCAGGGGAAGGACTTTTTAATAAGATGTGTGATGGGAGGACTAGAAATAATGGATGTAAATTGAAAGGGGGTAGATTCAGGTGTGACATAAGAAAGAAATTCTTTACAGTGAGGGTGGTGAGGCACTTGAACAGACCGCCCAGAGGGGTTGTGGATGTCCCCTCTCTGGAGGTGTCTAAACAGGCTGGACAAGGCACTGAGCAGCTTGATGTAGTGGGAGGTGTCCCTGCCCATGGCAGGGGGGGTTGGAACTCGATGATCTTTAAGGTCCCTTCCAAACCAAACTATTCTATGATTCTCCAAAACTTATGCTAACACCTTGACCAAAGTCTGGAATGGCCTGCTGGAGACATGGAGCCTATCCTTGACATGGAATGAGGGTTGAGGGAGAACTGTGAAGTATGAAGAGTACTGTGCTGCTCCCCCATTAGCAATAGAGTATTTGGGACTATGATATGGAACTTCTAGCAAAAGAATGCTTGTGACCAACTGAAGCCACTAATGAAGCCACTGAAATTAAGATGTCAAAGGAGATGGATCAATACTGCTGCATGAACTTTAGATGAACTTCGGTCATTATAATATCATTATAATACAAAAACACACCTTCTAGCCTAAGGCTACCTGCCAACAGGGAAGAGCTCTCTCCCAAATTGTCTCCTTGGGCATGCATAGTGCCTTCACCTGACAAAGGTGGAGATAAGCAAAGACCCAAGAGACACCATGAGATGGGGAGGGACCAGGTGTGTTGCTTAGCATAAAAGATGCCACCTCAGCAGCCTCTCGTGTGGAAGCTTCTCCAACCCACCAGAAGGACCAGCCTTGGACCCATGGAGGACTCTCTGACCAAGAACCCTGTGTGATCAGAAAGGCCAATGGGACCCACCTTGGGACACCTTGGACCTATAGTGGTAGCTATTATACTGCTTCCCATCCTTCTTCTGCTTTACTCTTTTCCACTTTACCCTTTCTACATTTTACCCTCTCTATCACCTTAATTTCTGCACTTCAGGATCATAATCAAAAAGAACCTCTGCGAGTCTATAAGTGGACCACAACAAATACCCATTCTTTTCTTTCTAAACAAATGTTGAGAATAACATGGAAGAAGTGCTGTGTGGTCTAAAAGCTGGTTAAAGATGACTAAAATTTAACATACCTTGTTGTGCTGCTTTATCATACACCTTCATATGGACGACACCAGAAGTTTTGTTTCTCAAGACAGTTGGGTTTCTTCCATCTTTTTTGTTACAGGTACCAATCTGGGCTAAGTTCTGGTCTGCCCACCAAAGCTTCTTATCTGTAAATTTTTTAAGATTTAATAATTAAGAGAATCACTATAAAATGCCATATGTTTGCAAGCTAAGGTGGAAAAAAAGGTTTAGAGGTTAATTATGAGATTAATTTTGAAGCAAATTGATCAACAAAAAAATAATGTGTTTTTTTTTTTATTTTAAGCCCACAATGTTCTTGATTTATAAATTTACCTTTTTCTTTTCAGGTGATAGGTTTTCATATATTCCTAATTGGAAAAACTGAATTCTTTGTTATAAAACTTTATTCAGATTATATACTGCTATCACACAGATGTTATTCTCAAACTTTACTCATTTGTTATGTATGGAGAGAGATGACAAGAACTCTGGTTCTAGGTTTTCATTGCTTGACATCAATGTTTGTGGCAGAAAGTATGAGAGCTGCCACAAAAATCATTAAGGTTCTCATTCCTGTCTTATAGAAGCTATTGAAATTATCAGTTTACATCAGTAACATTTTTTTTCATCCTAATTTTTACAAGATTTTAAAGTAATAGAAAAGAAGAAAAGAGAGACCTGCTGAGTACTTCAAACCATCCTTATCATTTCACACATGGAGAACATTTGAATCATAGCATATAGGAATGGTGAAAAATTTATGATAGAATTCTCACATTGCACAATTACAGTGTGTTTAACATATTTTTCAAGGGTGGGATTTCATGTAACTTGAGTCAAAGATTTCACTTATATTCAGTCAGGATTCAAAGTGACATGAGGATAGAAATGCTAAGCTGGTCATACTGGTGCAGCCATATTGGTTACCTGTGGAATATAAATACTCATTTAGAAAGAATTTAGGATACAAATGTGAGCATTAATATAAAGTTAATTTTCACAGCAATTTAAACAACAAGAAGACAAGCAATTTTAAGGAAATTTCCAGAAACTGAAAGGTACGAGATTTTCTCCACTTGACTTACATCATTCAGGAAAAAATTTTTCCCGGTATCAGAAGCATCATTCACATAGTTTAAATATCACCATTTGAGTTTGCTTTAGCTTGGTTCAGATACACAACACTTCTCAATGCTATCAGTTTGTCATTCTGTGACACTGACACATTACCTACTGGAAATAAGAAAAGCCTCTTCAGTTTAAGAGATTTCTAGTCTCTGCTTCATCTCATGAAAGCTAGTAAGACACCTCAATATCAATGGTTGATTTTTTTAAGGGAATAACCTTTACTACTTTTGCTCAAATAAATTTTGGGATGCTGTTCCTATCAAGCGTCAGACAAAATTTCAGAAGAAAGCTACAAGTGCCCTCCCATCTCTTGCTATTTCATTATACTCTAACATTTACAAAAGGCTCCATTTTTCTGTAGCTCTGGTGGATGACATCAAGATCAGAAAACCACTTTCCACAACAGCTACATCCTGTCAGTGTTTCAATGAGGATGCCAAGGTTATGATGAAAAAGCTCTGCAGTGTGGCACCACTACTCTTAATGGCTGTATTGTGAGAAACCAGAGTCAAGTGCCATCAACCAGGGGTGCTCAGGGACTGTTCACCCATGTGCAGTATGTGAGACTATCACAATTTGAGAACCAGGGTAATAAAATCAGTCACAGTATGATTTTTATGACTTACTATGACTAAAACATAGAAATTCTCAAATTCAATAGAATAATAATCAAATAAACTAGGTTGGAAGAGACCTTCCAGATCATCTAGTCCAGATCATCTAGTCATTGCACACTCAAAGTGGAACCCTTTGCTTAATGCTAACTAATGCATTTTCCATTTATACCTTCCATGAAGCACATGCTGATGGTTCAGTTTAGAGGGAACTAAAGAATACACTGAAATTGAAAAAGTGATTTTCTGAAAGGCAAATTGTCAGATTTAAAAGGATAATAAACTTAGTAGTAATGCTCACTGTCTAATTTTGACAGTCTAGATATTTAAATTTAAACTTGCTTCCTGAACATGAACTCGGCTAACTCATAGAGACTAAATGTCCATGGTAAAGAGCTCCTTACCTAACCAAGGCAAAGTCCTTCAGCTAATTCTCCCTCATAACTTAATATTTTCATGCTTATCATAATTAATTTCAGACAGCTTGCTCCCATTATTCATCAGTCTCAGTGGTTGCTGGAAGCAAAGTAAATCAATCCTTTCCTGTCAGGCTGAGACTGAAACACAGAGCATACTGTACAGAGAACCCTTAGCCACTGCTAACTCTTAATACCATCCTTCAAACATTGCATAAAAGCATTATTGCAGTGAAGAAATCCAATTCCAAGCCCTGCCAGCTACTTCTACCAAGAGTTAACAGGAACAACAGCATCCTGTATTCTAAACTTCAACAGCCCCGCTCTCTCAACTCCATTTATCAGAGAGAGTTTTTCATTGTGATTATCCAGGTTCTTTCAGCCCCTCACTCCAGTTCAAAAGGACCAGAAACAATGGAGGTAAATTGGAAGGGGTAGATTTAGACTTGACATAAGAAAGAAATTCTTTACAGTGAGGGTGGTGAAACACTGGAACAGGTTGCCCAGAGAGGTTGTGGATTCCCCCTCTCTGGAGGTGTTCAAGACCAGGCTGGACAGGGCACTGGGCAGCCTGATCTAGTGGGAGGTGTCTCTGCCTATGGCAAGGGGGTTGGAACTTGATGATCTTTAAGGTCCCTTCCATCCCCAACTATTCTATGATTCTATGATTCTATGAGCTAAACTGCAAACTAGTTTTCTAGCAGGTATTAGTAAAGAAACAGTTCCATTGGCTGATCTCTGTCATATTATCTCAGTGTAAAAATAAGTTTAAGTGACTTCTTCCTGCTCTCAGCCTCTCAGAAAAGCAGCTATTTTAAAAATTAATTAGCTAACACGTTAGCACCATATTAACCTCAGACCTAGATTTGATTAACTATCTCAAGGGCAAGACAATGTAGGCTCTGTGCAGGTGTTAAATTTAACCATGAAAGAAAAAACAACATAAAAAGGAGGAGAAATCATAGCAGTAATTTCAACTTAGTTTTTTCTTCTATTTGTCACCTGAAGTTTCAAACAGGAACAATATAAATGGCTGTGTATGGGCAGCACCGCGTGCTAAAGTTACTAAGAAACTACTGCTTTGCAGTGAGTTAACATTTCACTCATGGCTAACTATTAATTACTGTGAAATGGAATCTCACAAAAAATGTTCTACATGAAGAAAAAAGTATGAACATCTCCCTTTTATTTCCTCTCCAAGCAGGGAGGTATCTTTTACACATCTTGAATGAAACAATGAAAGAGGGCGAGTCTGTATAATTGCAAGTTTAACATCATCAGCGTTTTCATTTCAGACAGAAAAAAGTTATTACTGTAGATGAAGCAGAAGTGAAACCATAGATCAAATCCCCCCACTTTTAAACTTGAGGAACATTGCTTTGCCAACAGATGTTGTACATTAGTGTAATTTCTACTTCATTCTCTTTTCAATTAAATTAATTGTTGCCTCTGCTGCAGTTTTAATATTTAAATAACTGATTTATAGATCCAGCCAGTTGAGAGTTTCACGGGGAAAGTTGTAGATCTGAAAAAAAATATTTCCATTGCAGTAACTGCAAAAAGTTACTGCTCAAAAGAGAAGAAACTCTGAGAATATCATGCAAAAAAGCATTTACTTAGTAGTCTTCAGAGATACCAGACAATCCACAGAACATTTCTGAATGCAAACACTTGGAGATACAAATGGAACTCTCCAGTAAAACAAAGGAAATCTATCATCCTATACATTCAAAGCTGGCAGAATTGACTGAGAGAAAAGATCATCCTGTGATATCAATCGACTAAATCAATAGTAGCTCGTATCTTATGAAGCTTTTTATCAGACAATACTTAGAACAAGGAATTCCTGTGCTCAATTTTGATGGTGTGCAGTATAGAGAAAAAATAAGAAAATACTAAGCCAAATGACCAACTTTTTATATTCTTTTACTGACAGATGGTGTGTGCATCATGAAGAAGTTCAGATACCAATAATTACCTATAAAAAATTTCCTTACTTTCATTTATTATTTATATAGACCAAAACCCTTTCTACAAAACCAACTAAACTTTCCATCGTGTGCCTCTTGAACTTACAACAGAGCTACTAAATGAGTGTAGTCCTACTTCTACTATACAATTAATAGCATCTAGACAATTTCCAATGGTGTCAGACATAGCAGATCATAAAGTTCTTCCTTTGTCCCCTTCATGACATAAGAAAACGAAATAATAACTTTTCTAGTCTTTGAAGTACCTGACTAGTGTCAACCACAGAGGTTGACTAGATTCTTAGGCCACCTAGATGATCTAGATGAACCAGATGATCTTCAAGGTTCCTTCCAATCCAAACCCATCCATGATTGTATGATTTCACAAAATTACTTGATAGTTGCTATCCCTAACTAGGGAAGAAATAATGCTAGCTAAGACCTTCAGATACATTTGAAGTTAAATGATTGATTTGCTTGCCTGTGCTAACAAGAGTGTTGTTCAATCACCAGTTACAATCTCGTTGCTGAAACTGGGTTATAACATACATTAAAATTCTCATATTTATCCACTTTGTTGAGTAATTAGCATTAAGCTCAGCATCACATAGGAAAATGGCAACTTCAAATGGCAAAATAACTGCACCAGCATTGTGGACAGTCCTTTGGAGATTTCAGGCAGGACTCTGAAGGCAAATTTTGATGGGCCATTAGTTTTCATTAATGGTGGTTTGAGTATTTATGGAAGACAACTATGTACTGTACTCAGAACTGGGCAAATTGCCTAGATATATTTCATATATCAATGCTAATGTAATGAATGGTGTTACGGTAATTAGAAGACTGATGACTTGGAAAATGAAGGTGTATGTATATGAAGGTACCTGATCTAAGCAGCCCCCTTCTCTTTGAAATTAGATCCAGCAAAGGCACAGCTCCCACCATTCAAAGTACTGGAAATGCATTCTGGTGTTCATTTTAAATTTCATTATGGATAAAACAAAGAAAATCCAATAGCCAATACATATTTAAACCACATGATGAAAAGAAATGGCAACATGGCTATATTTTGGTGGTAGGAACCCACATTTTCTGCCTCAAATGAAATACTGTAATTGTTACTGCCTATTTTGATGGTTTGAAAATACACCTTGATGGCACTAATACATAAAATTTCTGTTCAAAAGATTTTGTTCTAACATCTACCCTCCCTCTGAAAATCTAATGGATGTGTTTGATATTCTTGTATTACCATTTTACATTAATTTCAAAAGAAATACAATTTACATTGAATCATTTACTTTATAAAGTTAATCTATTCTATACTGGTAAAAAAATAAACCTAGAAAGTGCTGTCACAGAAACTCAAAGGAAATATTCCACCATAACTATTTTCTTCTAAAAAAACAACAATGCACAACAGATTATATCCTCATTTATATGCTCCTCATATTCTTATATCATAGTGAAATAAGCTGAATTTTGTGATTTTTTCTAAACTGTGTTTATGTGAGGACTTTGTACAAACTCCAATCAATTGCCTTCACCAAAACTGCTGACAGGAGCCTTCAATACCTTTTTCTTCTCAGCAAGGAACAGTGACTAATCAATAAATTTCTAGCAGTACTCAGTTTAGGATTTAGAGCCACATGTCATTCAAGGAAGGATGTAACAATTCAGAAATATATCAGATGTTATTCAAAATACCCAACTCCATCTCCTCTTTCTGCTTCAGTGGAAACAACCCAACAATATGACACAATAGGATACCTACAAATTAAGGAACAGAAAATGCAAGCTTTCCAAAATACTGCTTTTACCTTGGGAGACACTAAATAGGAAAGAAAGAAAAGTGAAAAGACAGAAGAAGCCAACAGGACACTGTAGCACCAAGGAGAACTTAAATGCCTGATAACAAGTAAGAATTTGGGAACAGGTATCTGTTTTCAGTCACTAATGAATCCAGATGTTAAAAAGTTAGCTTACTACATACATGGAGAAACATTTCAGCTTATCCTGACTTTCTTGTGTTAACTGGTTTTTCAGATAAAAGCAGTCATGTAAATTTATGAAATAGACCAAAAATAGACCAAAATTCATAATTCCTATTGAAATTGCATGAAAGCAAATCAACAGCAATACATATTTTTTCCTCACACTACTGTGTTCAATATTACATTAGAACAAGCTACCAACTTTTATTTGCATGGTTTTAATTATGATCATTTATCAGTCTCAGATCTCTCCTTTTGCTTTGCATCACACTGTATTTTCAGTTCTGACCTATTTTACATGCACAAAAGTCTGATTCAAATAAGCTCATGTAAAGCCATCAGCACTTCAGGAAAATAGATGGCATTTATGTTGCTACAACAGGCTCCACAATATGAAAGCATACAAAAGAAATGAATACAGAAACTTTTCATGTTTTACAGCAAGCCTTTTATACAACTGCATTTGTTTGCACTTTTCTCCCATCTATGGAATCATACCATGATGTCATATTGTTCCAAAAGACAAAATCCAAAAGACACCCTTTCCAACAAAACAGACACTTGGCAAGTTTTGCTTAACACTTTTAAGTAGGAAGAATTGTCATCACTTATAAAACCAAAAAGCACCCCAAACTGGGAATGTTAAATGTATGCACATGTTTAAAAACTAGGCAGCAGAAATTCTCTTGTCCCTACATCTGTAAAAATTCAGCTACTTTCATGCAAACAAGCATGAAGCACTCTTCTTTCAATGAGAACTGAAAATTCTTTATTCAACATCCCAGATAGATCATCTAATCTTGTAGCTTCTGTGAGTAACAGATGAAGACTTGATGCCACAGGCATCTCAGTGACAGTATGACCAAACACACTTTACAATGTCCCATACTGAAGACTTCCAATAGCTCCCCAAAGTAAAGGTCATCTATTCATTCTATTTCTACTCAATCACAAAAACAGGACAATTTCTCAGCATTAACATTCATGCCTTCTTTGGACACACAGCTTGCTTTTGTTTATGAATGCAGATATCCCTTTCCAACAGATTTTGACAGCATTTAGAGTTCAAAACTAGCCACATATGTGCATAGTAAACCTATTTTAGCAGTCACTACTTTAAAATAGGACTTAATTTAACATAACATGACTTAATTTACACCATGTGCATAAAGTCTTTGGAGTTCATTTAATACAACTTCCACAAGCACACCAACTATACGTACATTATATGATGAATCAATCTAATAAAGTACTTCATAAAAAGACTCTAGCACTTAAAAAACCAACTACCCCAACAAAAATCTACTTCTCAACTGTATTTCTTTTGGAACATCTAAGATAAATGCAAATAATTTTTAATTGAATCAGAACAGAGGCAAGTAAAGCATTTGGAGGAAATGTGGGAAGCTCTAAAGTTATCTTTAGAATAATATAAATCACTACTTCTGAGTCAGACTGTAATTTCTTAACACCCAGCAATTTCTTAACTACACTCAATAAAGGCCAAAAGTTGAAGCCTAATCTAAGAAGCACTCAATTAGAAGTAATATTCTTATAATATCCAGCAATCTGTGACTTAAAGACATCTTGAATTTTTAAGAAATTTTCTTCTTTTTTTTAAGGAATTCTTTTTTACTTTTTTCCCTATAATGTGTATGCTTTTAAGCATTCTAAACATTTCCAATATGCAAAGTACAAAAAACAGAACTTAATTTTAAACCAATTTAATGCATAAAATGTCAGCAGACAACTGAAAACTCAAATAAAAAATTATCTAAATTCATAATCCAAAGGAGTCTTCCTAAAGTGCAAGCTCATCTCACTAACTAGAGCTGTCCTGAACAGAAATGGAGGAAATGACCTTGAGTTACACTGGGGTGGCTTAGGATGAATATTAAGAAAAATAAAACACTGTGAAGGATTGGAATAGGCTGCCNAAATACGAAGAAAAATTCCTTCATAAAAAAGCATTGTGAAGGATTGGAATAGGCTGCCCAAGGAAATGGCAGAATTTACCCCCCTGGAGATATTTAAAAGACTGGTAGATGTGGTGCTGAGGGACATGGTTTAGTGATGGACTTGGTACTGCCAGGATAGTGGTGAGACCTGATGATTTCTAAAAGAGCCCTTCCAGTTTAGAGGTTTCCATGATTTCTAGATTAGGAAGAAGTGAACAGCAGAAGAAACAAGTCTAAGACAATTCTCTGTAATAAACAACATAACACATCTCCCTCCAACATGCTTGACAAGCAGTTAGAGTAAACACATGTAATCAGTCTGTAACCTTCACCCTGTGTGTATGTATTATATAAATATGCAAATTTATATTTAGAAACATATTGTCATAATACAGATGGTAAACTGTTAAATGAAATATAAAAAAGCTTTTTGTAACCAAAACAGACAGCAACAATAGCTTCTCCAAGCTTTTGATATTTCTTTATTAATTAGCCTTTAATCCTCAAAACACTAAGAAATTACCACTGGACTTACCCATAATGGTTAAAGCTGTGGCTTTGGTTAAGTCTTCTTTCATTGACTCTATTATTTCCAGGTTACCACCATCCAAGTTGCATCTATTTATGGTTCCATTTCCTGAACTGATCCAGTAAAGTTTGTTCTCCCCATAATCTATTGATAAACCTGTAATTAATGCATATAGCTTTTACTTTGGCTTGAATAGATCATTTGCATTTAGTGTTAAGCTGTTTCCAGAACAGAAACATAGTGAAAAAATATGCTTTTAAAGAATTTTCTGCCTTTTATTTCTCCCAGTGTCTACAGAAATCAATCAGTGACTGACTGATGACAGAGGATTATCTGGCAAAGGACGGTGATTTGAATAAACTGAGGTTCTAAGCAAGGTCACTAGCTATTAGTAAACCAGAAACCATCATTTATATTCTGAAATTATGACCACAGAGACTCAGGAAACAAAGCTTTTTGTTATTCAGAACTATAAAAAGTCTGTTCCCTCCCTACATGCACAGTCCTCTGCTTAGGATGACATTCTCAGTAAGTTTACAGCACTAATTTTCATTTCACTTCATAGTGAACTGACCTCAGTTCTTTGGCATTAAAAGAGATCTGTAGAAAGAAAAATACTCACAAAATAACCAATTGAAAAAGTGAAACATAAGATTTCCTGTAAGTAAGAGCAAAGAGCTAAGAGATAATGTATTTCAGACTTCTATAATCCTTCAACAAATATTCAAGTAATTGTAGCAGGAGATTTTCCACCATGAAATACGCCTGGCATGCTGACAATACATGCCATAAAAATTTGCTTTGTTACTAGATTTTTCCCAGAACTCATGCAGGAAGTTGCCAAAAGCCACTGTATTTCAGCCCACAGGTCAACCTTAATATTGTACAGTGCTTCTTCCACGCTGTAAACTACTACTTTGTGCAAAGCCAGATCTATTTTCCCAGTCCTGACAGAAGAAAGCAGTGTTGTTTTCTGCAGCACTTACAGCTGGCATCAATACCTCTACTTTTCCACACACATTTGACATCAAAGGCCAAAAGGTGATGGCTTTCAAAGCTTTTCAAAAACAGCTTTATAGTATTTTCTCCCTTTTCTGCAAGTGTATCACTCATGAAGAAAAACAACACATGCTCCACAAAGGATAAAGACACCCAGCAGCACCTTCATGAGAGATGGATCTTGCAGCATCTCTGTGCTCTTGAGTTGTACAAGATGCATTGTCCACAGTGAAAGGAGCCACGGAGCTTGGAGATAACCATGGGCAGATCTTAGGCTTAGCACAGAAAACTTTTCTGGGCATATGGATGAGCCTTGCTTTGGGTAATACACAAGGACAAAGGTTTCCTGAATCTGAGATAGACAGCACATATTACTCCCTGTAACTCCTGTCTGCCATCAGCCATCTGCTCACCCATTCCACATGGAAACATGCATACTTCAATAACATTGTATACTTCAATAACTTTATACACTTAATAGCATTTCACAATAAGGTCGATAATAAAGCACTAAGAAATAAAGAAACAGGAAAAAAGTACTTACCAACAGGATCTTTCTGATTCTGAAAGAGTATTTTGCTGTTGCTCCCATCCATGTTTGCCATGTTAATTGTGTTTCCATCTGTCCAGTAGAGCTTGCTGAAGAAGAACATGAAGATTTTTACAGTGCTGCTTGGTGTACTTTTTTAATGCATCAGTCATGAAAACACATGGAAGTTTAACAAGTAAGCGAAATATACAATTAATGACATGATTTAATGACCAAGCTTTGGTAGAGAAGCATTCTCAGGGATCTTTCAAACATTCAAATTTGAAAAAAAAGAGGGAGTGAACTCAAAAACTGAACAAGGAATAATAGCTTACCCCTTCACTGGGTGTACTGCAAGACACTGGGGTTTATCAATTCCATGGATGATTGAGGTTTTCAAGGAACCATCAAGCCGTGCCACGTTAATTTGTGTTTCATCAAATTCTGAGCTAATCCAATATAAATTACGGGATATCCAATCCACTGCAAGACCTCTGATACTCTGAATATCTGCAAGAAGAGTGGGTTTTATTTTCTCTCTAGATTATTCTCAGTCTTTGTGAAAAAACACCAGCATTTTCTGCAACAGCTTGTTAACAATATTGTACAAAATTCTGTTAAGAACATTTTATAAACTACTTGCAAAGAATTAGTAATCACATTTTTTTCTTCTTGAGCCTTAAAAGCTTGGAACAAGAAAACTGCACTGAAAATTCAGAAAATCCTCCATAAATATGTATAAAAAGATTAGCATAAGACCTATTGTCCAAAAATAGTAATCAGATAAACCTTTAATTTTTGCAGTCTATTTTTCTAAATAAGGAATCATTTATTACTCAGTACACTATTAAGAAGTGTGGTTTGTTTGGGCTTGGTTTTTTGTTTTTGTTATTTTTTCTTTCCACTAAGATCATGTCCAAGAAACAGAAGAATTACTCATAAGAGGAAGAATCGTGCTTCTTTAGATGTGAATATTTTACATAAACAACTTTATAAAGTAGCTTTCTAAAACAAAACTATGCTGAAGTTAAAAAACTTCTTTAGCACCACAAAGGCTTAGTACTGAATACCTAAATGAAAACAGATATGTTATAGTTCCACAAGACTTAAGTAGGGAAGGAAGGAGTTATACCACTGAAGATGTTTTCAGATTTATATCACCAGTATTTAGCTGAGGTAGCAAAACTTGAGTAATACACAATTTATTTTGACAGCTTCATCAGTGTCTTGGTATGCACTAGTTTTCTTAGCAAGAATTTGATTCAACATATATATCTGTCATAAATAATAAAAATAAAAATAATTTCTTAGGATCTAGACACCATCATGATGTTCAGTCTCAGCATAGCTCTATCTTGGCCAGTATCTTTCTAGATGAGGAACCAGGCCAAGAGTGATTTAATGATTTTATTACAGTTCATAGTTTGTACACTCTCTTTGTCAAATTAATGTGGTTACTTCCACTGACACAATTAATGCCACTGACAAACTAATGTGGATGTGGCTGCAAACTTGCTCACTTGTATGTAAGGTCAAACGATGACTGGTCATTGGGCGGCTTGCCAGCTACAGAGGAAGTAACAAATCCTAGAAATATTTTAAATTGATCCCCTACCTTTAGTTTGGTTTTGTTTTCTTTTTCTGTTTGTAGGATAAGCTAGGAAACAAGCATCTTAAGAACATTGAATTATGACTTTGGCATCTTAGTGACACTTGCACGAGACTTCATTCAGCGTGAATCCCTTTAGTATGAGCTTACAAAGCTTCTTATAAGAAATCTGAAAATCTAACAGCAAACAGATGAATTCCTTTACACATAGTAACTATTTCTTATAATATTTTGATGTGCCCTAACATAATATTACAAATTTTATATTTAATAAATTACATTTGGCACAACACAAGCCAAAGAAACCACTCCACTACAGAAGCTAGCATAATATAATAACAGAAAAAAAAATCTTAAAAATTCGGGATAAACAGAAATATTCACACCTATTAAGTTTTTTAAAAGTTATGTGATTTTTCATTATATATTTTATACAGTAAAAAAGTTTTTACTACACTACCATGTTGTTACTCTTCTGTCTTTCAACATCTTTTTCTTTCTACCATCATCAGGAGATATTAGATCCATATTTTACTACACTGTTCTACCTGGTACAAACAGAATGTTATAATCATTTTCCAGTTTAAATAAAAACAATTCTGAATCAATAAAAGTAACCAAGATCCTAAACAAAGTTGTGCTTTCTTTTTGTTCAGATCAATTGCTCAATACCAGCTAAAGATACACCTAGTAAGAATTTGCACACTCATAACTTCAGTGTTTCTCTACAACAGACATTTATCTACAGAGAAAAGTATTAATTTCAGTCTTCTTGTAGTTACCTCTTGAAATAATGGTTTCTAAGCCAGTTCCATTAATGAAGGCACGCTTGATGGTCTGTGTTTTCACATCAGTCCAATACAAACGTTCCTCAACAGCATCAAAATCTATGACAGTCACATCATCGATGTCAGGAACAGTGAAGGCTGTGATGAAGTTGAAGTATGGGTTTTCTATGTCCACTCCTCTTATTTCTGAACGTCTTGCATAAAGAAGAAATTTCTTCCTTTCTGTTAGAAAAAGGGAAAACTTCACTCCTCATCCAGTTCACAACATCCTTAAAAGTCAGTCACCTCCCTGAGATCACAAAGTGTATAGAAATGATTCAAAATGTCCAGAAAATCTGCAGATTAGTGCTACAGTGTAAAAATTTCGTGCATCACTAGGGAAAACAGTTAAATGTATTTTAATCATTCCATTCCACATATTCCAATCATAAAAATACTGTTTTCTTCGTACATCATAACAGATATTACATTTTGTAACTAAGAGAAACAGAGTAAAACTGTAACAGGGAAATTTCATAGCCAATAAAACTCAGGAGGAATTTCACAGTGGATGTCTAAGTAGTAAAAATAAATAAGCAAAAGAAAATACATATTAATTGCTCTAATTTAGAAATCTACTTATGAAAAAGGGTGATATATTACAGGCAAAATAGAATTTTTTGTAATATACATCAAGACTATAAATAATTTGAGTCAATTTTTGCAAATGAGCAGCAAAGATAACTTTGTATCAAGGATATTGTCATCGAATAAAGAATTTAAAATTATTTTAATTTAAATTTAAAAAATTTAATTTATTTCCTAAGCACTATTTATAAACATTGCAAGGACAGTGTAAAATTTTACACATAATAGATTTTATTATTTGACATTTCTTGGGCTTTCATAGGTTAAAATTGTTTATGTAACTTTTTATACAGCTCCCCTGCAAGGCTGCATGTCTAATATTTAATCTTCACCTAATTTTTTAATCCTTGAAAATAAAACTAAGATAACTTTAGAAGAACATATAGAGATTGAAGCTACCTTTTTGTTATTCAGCTTAGCCAACTTACTGATCTTTGATGACACATTTGGCAGTATAAATCTGCACTGAAGAGATAAGTTTTACCAACATATCGTAGATCTAAGCAACAGAAAAAGATAGCTGTGGTAATAAATATCAAAACTCATATATTTAAAGTTCTTGATTCTTAAAAAGTAAATGCGCCTTATAATATACATCATTTAAAGGTACTGCAAGGTCTGTTTTTAAGATGTATTTTAATTAGTCTGGTTTAAAATCCTAAAATCAATACAATTGTCAAGGTCTGAGAGGAAAACTTACCATAACATGTTTTCCTGTCTAAAGAGAGTTTCATCAGATGAGGACAGGCACAGGCAGCACTTCTGTTGTGATTGATCAGGCACATGTGAGAACAGGGACCTCTGCCCTCATTAGCAGCACATGGATTGGAAGCTAAAAGTGAAAAATGAAACACACAAAATATTACACCACCTTTTGAAATGAAGGGTTGTCAACTGATAAGAGAGTGGTGAAAACTCTGAAAGCAGTTTCAGCCTCACTGATTCACTGGTCTTGTCCTCTAAACACTTTCTCTAGGATAAAATGCAACTTTAGTAATTAATTTTTCTTAGTACTCAGAATTTATCATTAGAATTTCATGAAGCCACTGGATCAAGTTTGACTGGTGTACTTACAAGATTTAAAAGCAACTAATTGTACACTCCTAACCAGGGCACATGGAACAAAATGTGTTAATGTGACCTGAACAACAAAGTTTCCTTTGTGGAGAGTCAATGCTTGGATGAAGTTATGAATTTTTGACAGATTTAATCTTCCCACTCAATTTGATCTAGCTACTAGCTGGAAACCTCACATGCAAAGTTAATTTGAAAAAAAAACCATGTAACAGCATTTCTACTTTGAGAAAACCCTCCTTTAAGAGTAGTTTTTTCAAGTAGTCTCCTGTATTTCACTGATTTAAAAAGATGTGCTTTAAAAAACAGAAAGAAAGCTGACCAGAGAAGAATTCTTAGTCTCAGTCTCACAAAGCCTAGAAACTGTTCTTATCTTCTTTATTATGCACATGTAGAAAGTAATGTTGATTTTTTTCATTTACTTAAAAAAACCCCCACCTTAGGAAATTAACAGTGCAGAAAAGTGGTGGGTGAATGACTGACTCATAGACACAAACTCATAATTAATGAAATCAATTAGTTCAGAATGTATCTCCCCTATGCTGTGCTACCCTGCAATATAAGTAATTAGATAACCAGAGAAATCTTATGTTTGAATTTCTTTTCAAAGTATATTTAGCTCAAGCACTAAAATTTGAAGATGAACTCAGAATTTGCTCCAATGAACTGTCTTCTTCATCATTACATGCTACCTTAAAATTATCCATTAACTCCCAAAACCTTGAACTATGAGATTTAAAATTTAGCCCTCCATTTTGTAAGAAAGCATTTTAAGTTACTTGCCAATATAAAGCAGTAATTTCTGCACAACCTCAATCTTTTTACATGCATACAACTAGATAAATCTACTTTTGGCCTAAGAATAATCACAGAATGCTTTGGGTTGGAAGGGACCTTAAGATCACCTAGTTCCAACCCCTCTGCCATGGGCAGGGATATCTCTCACTAGACCAGGTTGCTCAATGCCTCATCCAGCCTGGCCTGAAACAACTCCAGGGAGGGGACATCCACAACCTCTCTGGGCAACCTGTTCCAGTGTCTCATCACCCTCACAATAAATCCCAATCTTGTCTCTCTGTGCTAGTGGAGCATGATGTTCCTTCCTGTCAAAGTTGCTGCTTGAGTAGAGAATTCAAATGAAAGAACATACAGAAGAAAAAAATGAAATTATTAGAAAAAAAGCAGCATTATAAAGCAGACATATTTGTTTTTACATGCATCTGCAATTGGAGTAAACTACTACAGTCCAAAAATTACTTATATCAGCCACATATATGTTCCTTTCACATTCACACTGCTTTCACTGTGTAACAGCTAAGCCTATTCTTTACATTCTGATAGAAACTAATTTTCTTGAAGGCAAATGGGTATGCTATTGCTTTAGCTCTCAAAAATTGAGCTCTTTTATTTCCTTGAGCTGGTTCCACTCCTCTAATATTTTTTTATGCTTCTATTGTGAATAGCTACATAATCGTTGCCTATTCACCTTCTCCATGTCATTTATGATTTCAGAGATTGTCATCACAGAGAAGCCTGCCTAAGCTGTATTTCAAGAAGCATCTTACCTGTCCCTATACAAAAACCTCATATTCTTGATCAGCCTGTCAAGCTTTTATGTCATCTGTGTAGACTATTCAAGATATGGGAGAGATGGATTTATACACCCACCACCATTCACTATCTGTGCTTCTCTATTCCTTTCCTAATAATTTCCACCAATTTCTTTTACTTTTGATCATAGCAAACCACAGAAATGGCATTTTTACCAACAGGACAGCCTTTTGCATTATTTAATTGATTTTGGCTGCTGATTGCTTGTCAATCTATTTCTCTTATGGTACTGCACACAGATATACATGTGTCACTTTCTCATCATATTTCTTCTTGACTGCTCTCTAAAACATTTTTTCAACAAAACGTGTATTTTTCTTGACCGTTCCCCATAAAATATCCCCCAGACATTCTAATACCAGTTGACAAATGAATAGTTATTCTGACAACACCTGAATATGCATTTGCTACAGACCAGCTTATCCTGCATAACTAATTCATATTGAATCCATCCCTTCTTGGCACCAGATCTTAGGTAGGAAAAAATTTTAAACTTATTAGTGTGGGTCTAGAAAAGGCAACAATGATGAGGAGAGGGCTGGAGCACGTCCCTTCTGAGGACAGGCTGAAGAAGTTGGGGATGTTCAGTCTGGAGAAGACTCTGGAGGGAACTCATAGTGGATTATCAATACCTGAAGGGGGTACAGAAAGGCTGGGGTAGGATTTTTTAGTAGGATAGGTGATGGAAGGACTAGGAGTAAAGACGCAAACTGGAAGAGGGGAGATATAGGCTGGATAGAAGAAAGAATTTCTTTCCTGAGAAGGTGGTGAGACACTGGAACAGGTTGCCCAGGGAGGTTGTGGATGCCCCCTCAATCCCTGGAGGTGTTTAAGGCCAGGCTGGATGAGGCACTGAGCAACCCAGTCTAGTGGGAGGTGTCCCTGCCCATGGCAGGAGGGTTGCAGCCTAAATCTACTCTCTTCCAATCTGCACAGCAAGAGTGTTAGTAGCAAAACAAGCAAGACCAGATCCTCTCTTACAGAGTGTTTGGTTACAGAACAAAGCCATCTGCCCCAAAAATACAACATATCAAGAACTAGTATAACTTTCAAAATCACCTAGCAAAGATCACACAAGAAGGTCCAGTCAAAGGCTCTGAAGCCTTTGAAGCACAAGGTACTATTTTAGGATCAGCAGTGACTAAGTTACAGGTTACTGGAAGCTGATGGTCTGCATGGGAGAAGAGCTGTTATTTTCTGAGACAGGATACTGAGTAAAAACAAATGCAGAAAAGACTGCTTTTTGTAACTTCTAAAACAAAAAAAAACCTTCCACAAGGCACAAAGGAATCTAATTTAAAGTTCAGAAAGATTGTATATGTTTTGCATGAATTATAATACATCTCCAAATCTCACTGCTGCTCTTGCAGTAAAAAGAATGCACACAAGAAGGTTGTGATAAAATCTGAAACTGATATAAATTTTTTTAAATCCCCACCAAATACGATAGTCAAAACTTCACTTGTGCATCTTAAGCTACATTTATGCAAAAAGTTATTTATTTTAAACAGCTGGCAATCCAGGCCTCAACAGAATATTCTAACAGAATTGTGCTATGAAGTTAAATGTTTTCCACGTTTTCATTGCAAAAGAGCCCAGTGGTACCAATATAGTTGATATTCAGCAATCATTATGCTTCTTGTCCTGGTTTTCAGTCTATAAAAATTCAATATGCAGAAGAAAAAATAGCATCATGTCCACGTATAGGTTTTTAAAAATTATTTTTAATTCCAAGCACTATCCTTGAGAAACACAGAAAGCTGGGAACGTGTGAGGAACTCACAGCTTTCTAACTGTTTTCAAGCTGTGATCCTTGCAATGCACTATATTTACTCCTCTCATCACTACCCTCAGTGGTACACCTCATGGTATAAAAGCACAACTTCTTGCAACTAAAATAGGAAACCCTGTTCTCTGCAGCAAGTGGAATTTTAAAAGATGATGTTAGTTGAGAAAGCATTCTTCCTAGAAAGCTTGTGTTTGTGATATTAATGGCATTCCTGACATCTGTGACTTCTCTGTGAAGATAAGTTGGTCTCAGACTCCTATTCCTGACTTGATGTTCTTCTGTGTTAGAACATAAAGTCTTCCACAACACTGATCTACTGACAGATGGACTCCTCTTCCACACAATTATCTCAGTTTCAAATCAATATCTTAAATGAGCATCTGCCCCAGATTAACTGATAATATTTTAATTGGAAACCTTTTAAATAAATGAAGTTCATAGCTATATTTGTAATAAATCTAGAGTCCTAATAGGAAATGTTCACAGATACTGATACCAATTAGCTTGTGGCTAAGAAAGATTTTGTTGCACAAAAAACACTATTGCTGAACTGACAGTTCAAGGCAAATTCATACAAAGGCACATATAAAACAACACAATTCTCCACACATGGGGATAATAATTAATTATTCCTTGAACAATCACCTTGTGGCTGACGACTGGGATGATATATCTGAAGATCAAAAGGCTGAGCACTTGTTTTTTGTATCACACTGACATTTTGGCCAGTCCATTTATTGGCTTTAGCAAGTGTGTTTGTCCTCCAGTCTGTCCAATAAACTTCACTCCCATACAGAGAAACAGCAAAAGGGTGGGAAAGGTATTCATGACCCCGTATTATCTCTATCATGTTGGATCCATCATACAATGCAGAATAAATGGCATCTGACCTACAAGGTAAGACCAAATGTAAGAATAATTTTAATTGAAATAAAAATCCCATAAGCATTATAACAGTGGTGCATTAAAAAATACATATTGGTAAGATCAAAGAACATTTACAGTGTAGTCATTAACTTCAGAAATTTAGTTCACATTAATTTAACTGGGAATACCAAACATTGTATTCATTCTACACTCTTTTTAAATTCAAGTTTACCTCCACAGTGTAAAAGTATAATGGAAAATCAGTTTGAATTCAGATGATCTTATGGGAAAAATAGTGAAATGGCTTGGGTCTCCCACATGTCAGTGTCAGGGAGGACAAATGGGTGACAGCTCTCTAAGGAACCAGTAGAAACGGATGACACCACAGTTGGTAGGGCAGAAGCTTCACTGTCCATGTCCACACCCCACTGCTCCAAGCAAAGTGAGCACGGCAGATCCCAGGGATGCCAGCCAGGTTCAACCAAGAGTCCATATCACCAAAAAAGTTCCTGGTGATGAGACAGGATTAGTCCAGGAAGCCACACTTTGGACTGGGGTCTGAACCAAGAGGACACACTTCCCAGCAGTGCTGTGGCTGGACTGGAGACTGGTGTTCCTTTGGTGTCACTCAGGCACAGGCTGAGCTCCAGTACTGAGCTGAAATGGGCTCCAGTTCCCGTGGGGTGTGAGGGAAGGCTCCAGGGAGCCTGGTCAGGGCCACTAAGGGCTACTGGTACAGTCTGAGAAGGAATTAAAAGACATGCACACAACATTCTATATGTACATAAAGTACATATGATATAGTTCCTATTTCTGTGTGTAAGAATAAGGAACTACAAACGAAGATGATCAAAGGGCTGGAGCAAGTGCCTTATGAAGACAGGCTGAAGGAGTTGGGATTGTTCAGTCTGAAGAAGAGAAGGCTCAGGGGTGACCTAATAGTAACTTATCAATACATGAGGGGGACCTCAGGCTAGGGTAGGACTTCTTAATCAGATTTGTAATGAGAGGACTAGAAATAATGGATGTAAATTGGAAGGGAGTAGAATCAGGCTAGATATAAGAAAGAAATTCTTTACAGTGAGGGTGGTGAGACACTGGAACAGGTTGCCCAGAGAGGTTGTGGATGCCCCCTCTCTGGAGGTGTTTAAGGCCAGGCTGGACAAGGCACTGAGCAGCCTGGTCTAGTGGGAGGTGTCCCTGCCTGTGGCAGGGTTGGAACTTGATGATCTTGAAAGTCCTTTCCAACCTGAACTATTCTATGATTCTAAACACATCAGAAAAATACTGTTATCACTTTACCTGGCATCTGTCCAGACTATTCTTTTCTCAAAGTGATCTACAGTAAGGCCATTAGGCCACGCTCCAGTATCCATGTCTTTATATATGATCTTTCTTTCAGCTCCACTCATGGAAGCGGATTCGATGCGAGGAAAATTTGCATCCCAGTCTGTCCAAAAGAGAATTCTGGTAAGGGGAAAGGGAAAAGAGATAACAGAATATTAAAGCATGCAGAGTAATTTTGAATGGTTCAATCCCACATAGCTGGGAAAAATTAAAATAAACCAAAACCCTCAAACATTCACATTTCAAATGAAAGGAAAAAACAGGTGAATTTAGGCAACTACATGAATGCCTTGAAATAAAAAGGGTAACATGGAGGTACTATTTCATTATTAGAGTTAGAGCAATCATGAAACTCAACAAGCTTTTAAAAGCTAGAAGTTTAATAGCATTCCCGTTTTCATGTCCATTAATACAAATAACAGCTTGTCTAGTCTTCCTTCTATAATTAGAAAACCAGCTCATTACAAAAAGATATGAGAGCCTTTGAAAGCAATCCACAGATGAGGACAGGGAGGGGAGAAAGGGAGGAAAAAGGAAGAAAGGTGATTTGAGGTAGCAGGGATTAAGGAACAACTGAATATTAAATTAAAATCTTAAGAGTGTTCCAATGAACTCTCCTACATTTTGGCATTTCATTAATAAACATCACATAGACTGATCTTACTAAGAAACCTGAAAACATGCCATATAGTCTAGCTCTACTTAGCTAATTCTCAATAATGGAGGTTTTTTAACTATTATTTGTTAAAAGTGAAGAATATTTTGACATGAAACTTTTCACTTGGTTGTGTAGAGCTAATTGGAGAGTCAGACTGTAACAAAAGTTCTGATGAGCAACTTCGTATAGCTTCAGTCCTAAACATACATGGTGGGTAGGTTGGAACTAGATGGTCTTTAACCTCCCTTCCAACCCAAACCATTCTACAATTATATAAAGCCTCTCCCTGTAGTGCCTGGGAACAAACAGTAGATAGTAATGGAATAACAATATAAAAAGGTGTGTCTTCCTATCAAATTCACTTCTTTTCTTCTTGAGTTATTGTCTCTGCTCCACATATAGTGTCTTTGATGGGCCAAACAGGTCCGAGGGCTGGTACCTTCAGTGTGCCATCCACTGGAGTGAGCAAGGGTGAGCAATTCAGCATGGCATGGCTGGAAAAGGCAAAGCCAGACTTAGCTGCTGTGGGGGTTTAAATGGTTTGGCAGCCAGATGCGTGCATGTATCTGTGGGAGTGAGGCATATGGGGGATTTGGCTACCAGAAAGACAAGGGGGGCCAGGCCAAGTGGTAGAGAGAAACTGAGATCTGCCTGGGACCTGGCTGAGAGACAACATGTGTGTGTGTATCTGTGTCAGCTGGGGACAGGGAGGACCCAGGGCTAGCTGCTGGGTAGGACTAGCACCTAAACCAGCTACAGCAGAGAGTGTGGTAGAATCCCCCAGCAGCAGCTGGAGTGGGGCTCATATATCCTAGAGCCAGCCCCTGAGCAAGCTGACTCAATCTGGCTATGAGAGGACTCTGCAATACACATAAACAAAGATTTCCTACTAAAAGTTCTTTGCCCTTAACAGCCAGAGAGATTAATAGGTTTTAATAGGGTACAGGATGGCAGGAGTAGGAGTAACGGATGCAAACTGGAAGAGGAGAGATTTAGACTGGATAGATGAAAGAAATTCTTCACTGTGAAGGTGGTGAGACACTGGAACAGGCTGCCCAGAGAGGCTGTGGATGTCCCCTCCCTGAAGGTGTTTAAGGCCAGGCTGGATGAGGCACTGAGCAACCTGGTCTAGTGGGAGGTGTCCCTGCATATGGCAGGAGGATTGGAACCAGATGATCTTTAAGGTGCTTTCCAACCCAAACCATTCTGTGATTCTATGGTTAACAGGATAAAAGTAATTGAAGCTGTTAGAGTCAATGCTCAGAGTTTCTGCCTGTGCAGGCCTTTGTGATCAGTCATGTATATGAGTATGTACATATGTTCTATATGTGCATCTGCTGTGTGTGTATGACCTGGGAATTCAGCATCACTACAGGCTGGTATCAAAGGCACAGAGCTATGGCAGCCTCCCCATATACATTGCATCATCAGTGTTTGTTTATTCATATCTATTTGTGAAAAGACTGAAGAGCTCTTCCCATCTGCATTCAAAGATTTCACTCTTTCCTCACTTGTAACAAACTGCAGCACAAAATTGCTTCTGGCTTTCTGAAAGGCAGATTAAGCCTTCAGTTTCAGGTAATTTGATTTATGGTTTTTTTTTTTTCCTCTCCCAGCCATTTAATTTGAACAGTTTATCTGCCAATTCTTCTGCCAACAGGATACCTCTTTTTAAAAATCTCTACAGACAGTGAATGCACTCTGTAAATAAGTTTTCTAGCATGTGACAGGGCAAAGTCCTTTTTAAAGCCACTTTAGGCTTATGTCTGAGAATTTGAGATCTTACATGTTTTTAATTTTGTGGCAACAGCACTGTTTGTGAAATAAATATTCAGCAAAGACACAGACTAGATTATGGCAGGCTACTAAAGAAAATTCATTGTGATAACAATGCTGCAAACTATTTGTACTTTTGATTATTTTTAGCCCCATTTAATTTATTGCTTTGTTGTTTTTTTTTTCCCCCCTCTCTGAAAAATCAAATGATGAGCAGTGGATGTAGCTATCGATCTTTACCTTTTGGTCACTCTAATGGGGTAACTAATAGGGTTCCTGTGATGAATTTGCCATTTCATTTTGCCTCAAAACACTGTCCTAACTCCAAGAATCATGGGGTTTTTTTTTGCATTTCAGTGCAGAATAGAACTAATATTTCTTTTTTTTTTTAAAAACCTTCTACACTGAGCTGAAACAAACTAATAATGGATTCTATATCACTCAACATATGCTTTCAGGAATTGTTAACAGAAAATCAGGAGCTATAAATCACAGTAAAAAAAAAAAAAA
>VZTY01028928.1:83816-134789 GCA_013400935.1 Turnix velox
AAACTTAATATCTTTAAAATTATTTGCAATACAAGAAGTAATCTTTTTCTTTAATTACCCATATCTGGGATCCAAAGCAATAGCTCTTGGGTGTTCCATAGCTCCTGCTATTAGTGTTGTTCTCAAAGTGCCATCTAGTTTTGCTACTTCAATTTGATCCAAATTGCTGTCTATCCAATAGATGTTTCCTGCAATCCAATCTACAGTCAGACCTTCAGGTGTGGCCAGGCCATGTTGTACCACAACCTCAATGCCACTAACACCTTAAAAAATCAGAAAGGGAAGGAGAGGAAAGAAAGAAAGATTTTTAAAAAATTAATCATATAATTAACATGGACATAGAAGCCTATCATATGTCTTTTTGTACATATTAGGAGATTATATAGAATGATGGGCTGTAATTATACCTTCAGGGTGAAGTACATGCCCTTGTATTTAAAAGCAAAATCTTTCTCCTACTGAGAGCAGGTAATTTATCAGATGGCTTACAAGTTCTTATACCTTTCTAATAAGGTGCAGGTAAATTACTAAAAATTAAAACAACTCATACTGTATTCATTAGATCAGGGAAAAACTATCAGCCCCTTTTTTTTTTTCCCTATTTTTTTACAGCCTATTGCCAAAGGAAATTTTTATAACAGAAAGTCCACACCAAGCACAACCTATATACACACATTTTTAAAGGCAGGCTGCTATAATAAATTCAATTTTGTGCATGGCAGTGCAGTCACAATCTGTCAAGACCAACACCCTGTAATGGCAGTTATTCTTACTGTTAAGAAATTACAGATTAAACTCATACCTCCAGTATCAGAGAGCTTGCCTCTGTAAATTTTGTCCTCTACCACATCAGTCCAGTAGAGTAAACTCTGACTGAAATGAAAATCAAGTGCTATAGTATTTCTTAACCCAGGAACTAAGAGGCTGTAGTCACGTTTGTGAAGATCAATTTTTCTGATCTCATGTCGAATAGAAAAAATGATGAAAGCCTCAAATGGATCTGGAAGCAGAAGATTAAACATTTCAAAAGAATAATGAAGATATTGTTACATATTGATATAAATGACAAGTGGAATAAGAACAACAGAACACTTTATCAGGAGAAACAGATGATTAAAACAATTCATCTTCTGATAAGGAGCCTTTCAAATATGTTTTCAGTCCCACAAACTTCTTGCTTTTCTCTTCTAGTATCTAGGATCTTTGATCACAACAAGAGAGATTAAACTCTGGAATATTTGATATTCTGGAATATCAAACTCAACTACTGAATTATGTAGCTCTTCCATAAGAAGTCCATAATTAGGGCTTTAAATTCCCACCCTACCTCAGTCAGAGTTTGTCTTCTCAAAAGTTTCACAAACAATTCATTAAGTTATATGTTGTTTTAAATGCCAGTGAGTTGAAACAATTTACTGAAATAGATATAATGTATCTTTCAAACCCATATATAGTATACTCGGTGTTCTCAAATGAATTCATTAAAAAACAATCTCACTTTAAACTACCAAGCAAAAAAATCAACATTACAAACTTACTGATTTATTCCATCACAAACCCAGCTCCCACCATAATTCTCTTTCCTTTACTATTCAATGAATGTTACATTATTTGTCCCTGTGAGCCTAAATTGTATATAAATATCTGTAGTAGCTCTCTGCCTACATCAACAATACTATAAAATGGACTTTTTATTATCATCCTTGCACATTTTAGGAAAAGTTTTTCAAACAAGTAGCTTCATCAGGAAAACAAAATAAAAAGATGAAAAATGGTTTCCTTCAAGTGATATATCAATTTGGTATTATCCACTTTGATAGAGCTTTTCACACCAATCCTCCCCCCTGCCCTCCTCCTCCTCAATTCAGTCTCCTGCAGCAAAATGCAAATGATACTGGGGGCTTTGTTTTCTATACAATTAAACCTGCATTTTAGATAAAAGACAGATTATTGGCAGCTTATGGCAATATGTAATAATGCATTATTCTTCTAAAATATCAAAAGAAACTAACACACAATTCATCACCAAACAGAAAGACACTTATATATCTCTTTCTGAACAGTTTAATTCCATGTTCTTCTCTGGATAACCCTTGCATAGTAAGGATTATCTGTGATGATTTAGGTTAATCAAGTACCTCAGAAGAGCTGTTTCTGCTCCTGAAATGCTTGTTCATAATCTGGTGTGGATTTTCCAAATGATCTTCCTATTTGTTAAAACAATGAATGATTTCCTGCAAAGGCAATTTTTCTAAGCTCTGCAGTAGTTAGACGATTTAATGAAGAACATTAGCAGCTATTTCACAAGTACCAGCTATCTAAACCTGAAAAATGCTTTAATGACACTTCCTAACTTCTGATAAATTGGCAGCTATTTGCAGGAGACCACAGGCTACTGATATACCTGTTTTTAGGCAACCTCATTGCCTAAGAACACACACAATGGACATCATCAGTAGCTCCTTTTATTTCTCTCAGTAATTATCATCACAAAGGGAAAAAGCAAACCAGTAAATCTGTGCTATGTTGGGAGGGGCATTTTCATTTCAAGCAGAGGATGTCTGGATTAAACTAGATAATTTTGGGCTAATTTAACTCAAAGGAAAATGGTAACCCCATAAACAGACCAAGAAAGCAAATCACTAGAAGTTGGACATCGCTCAGAGAAGACTGGACCATCCCACCCCCATTTTAGCACAGAAAGCTAAAAAAATTTAATTTAAACCAACTAAAATGGATCAGATAGAGACAAAATCCTCTTTTCCAAATAAATATATCTAGTCACACCCTAGAGTTCCTACAGCCTAAAAAATCTTGACTGTCATTTTTATCTAAACCTATACTAAGTGGTTCTGAATTCATCTAACTTAATTCTACAGATTCTGAAAGGCTCTGAATGAAAACAGGAAATTTAAATACATTTTAAGAAGAGGATTTTTCCCAGTGTGTTTATCATCATCTAAAAGAGTTCAAGTGCAATATATCAGCACAACTTATTTTGAAATGTGGTCAAAGAGAAGCTAGGAAGAGCAGCATGAAAATATATGATTTACATTGATTTTCTATCTGAATAATGGAGCTCTGTGATATACTTTTACTTCAATCAATACAAATTTAAATGTGAATAATACATTTAGTCTTTGGTGAGTCAGTAATGTAACAGCACACATGCCAGAACAGCAATAAACAAACCAGATGAAAAGAACACATAAAAAGGTGAAGAAACTCTGAAGGAGAAACACTTCAACACTTAAAACCCTCAAGAAACACCAGCAGCAATATGGGAAAATAAGGAAAGCAAAGAAAAATGCATTGAAAGAAACACTGAAAGAGAAGAACTTTTCAACTCAAGCAATTTATTTGTACACTTATTATTCCATAAATCATTATATTTCTCTGATAATTTGTTAGATTTCTCTGAAAAACATGCTATTTGATTCTAATATGTCAACCAAAAATAACACCCACGCATCATTTCATCTTCAAGAGTCACACTCACATCAGATTGCTGATGGACACTCAAGTAAATGTTTTCACAATGTTTTGAAAAAGAGAAGTCAAAGAATAAAAATATCAAAGAATCCTCATCTGAAATTTTGAAAATCAAGACAGCAGAATCAGTATTTGTAAATCCTTACAAGAGAGGTAAAGATGTGATGACAGTTTATATTCCACATAAATGTTTGTGTTTCATACACTCATATTTTTTAAATCATGACCTGGTGCATAGCAATAGTGAGCACTGAGAGGAATTTTGGCTCATGTTGGTTCTCTTCTTGACTTGTAACTAAACAGGTTTACTGAGATCAAACAAAGGTACTAAAAAGTCACAGGTGAATAAAAAAATTTAAATTTTGAACACTAAAAGGCAGTGGATAATTGTCTACCTGGCATGCATGTACTTTCAAAATTAAATTTCTGAATCCTCAAGTAAAACTGATCAATACCACATCACAGACTGATCCATTTATTCAAAATACACAGAAAATCCTTCCCTCATATTCCATATATGTAAGTATCTCCACACATTGTAAATTTACAGGAAAATTGTGTAAAACCTCCAGTTTAGACATTATTTGGTATTAAAATTCTTAGAAAGTCTTAAGCAAGGAGCTAGCACTGCAATAATCCCTTATCCTACATAAAGATTAAGGACAGTTTCAATGAGTTCCTCAATTTGCTATCAGCCCCAGATTGCTATTGGGTTATTGGGATAACCCAAGCCTATATTTGCTTTTTCTCTAAAAGAAAAAATAGTTCAGGTTGGTCCCCCTAAAGGGACATAACAGCTATTAACACAGGGAATACTGAAAATAGATGGGATTTCACCTTACCAGTACTGATGCAACTTTCTCCATCCTTACTGAGCTTCCAGCCATCATAACATGAGCACTTGACCATATTTTTATGCTGTTCACACACTTGACTACACTTCAGGTGCTTGCTACAGTAATCCATAATCTCACAAGTTTTGTTGTCTGTACCAAGACTGAATCCTGCAGGGCAGGAGCACACAATTCTTCCTCCAGGTACCACAGAACATTGATGGCTACATCCACCATTGTTGAGTGAACACTCATCTGAAATGACATGGAAAACAAAGTGTTAAGGTCTGCAAGGGCTGTCAGATATTGTGTTATGTTCTTAATGTCACTAGGTAAACTGAAATGTAGAAAAGGTCACTAGAGAAAATCTAATTTAATTTTAAATTTAACAGCTTTCTGTATTTATGTTTAAAATTATTTCATTAGTAAGTATCCAGTGTGGAAGTGTTACTGCAACCTTTCAAGATTCTAGTGCAGCAGATATTCAGGCTCTCAAGCATTTTATTTCATTAATTGAATATTAGAGAGTTTCCACACAGACACAGTTCAAAGATCATTACACTTCAACTTTCTTCAACAGTGATCAAAAGCTGATGCAGAGAAATAAAGCATATTTTCCTAAATACTTCCTTTACTTCCAGCCACTTGAGCTTTCAGGGAGAAAGTTCCAATCTGTATTACAGCAAACTTTAAGAAATGGGTACAAATAAATAGGATTTCTTTCTCTTCCTTTTCCAAAACAGCTTGTTCTTGCTGTCAGAGCACCCACATTTCATTCTGCAGGTAACTGATGATTTGCAAGGCTCTGCTAAATGAACTGAAGTTAATTTGTGAAACCTTTAAAGCATCTGCATTAGAAGCATGATAATTATGTTTGTGAGGAATGTACTGACCTCTGAAGCAAAAATAGCTTAGAACTACTCCTTCCCTCATAGTCCTGCTGATATTCAAGGAATCAATGGGAGGGACAAACTGGTTCATCGTTGAAATTAAGCTACAATTTCTTTTCATGAATCTGTTAGTGTCTCTAGTTATTTAATAAATTAAATGAACACAAAATCATAGAATCATAGAATAGTTCAGGTTGGAAGGGCCTTACAAGTTAAACTGCAAAAAACCCCCCTGCCATAGGCAGGGACACCTCCTACTAGATCAGGCTGCCCAGTGCCTTGTCCCGCCTGGTCTTGAACATCTCCAGAGAGGGGGCATCCACAGCCTCTCTGGGCAACCTGTTCCAGTGTTTCATCACCCTCACTGTAAAGAATTTCTTTCTTATGTCAAGGCTAAATCTACCTCCTTCCAATTTACATCCAAAGATCATCTGAAGTTATTAAAACTTCCAGCATAAATCCAGCACAGTCTCAACTAAGAAAAAACCCTCACACAGACTACTGTGATGAAATTTCAGTAAGATTAAGGTGAGAGTTGTTTTTTTTTTCCAGCAGTAAGTATTGTGGCAGACAATCTCAAGAATCATCAGGAAAAATGTGTCTAAAAGAAGTACCACAAAGATCGCCTTCATCAGATCCATCAGGACAATCTCTTCTCCCATTGCAGAGCTTCTCAGGCTGTAGGCAGATGGAGGTATCATTAGCACAAGGGTATTTTGGTGGTCCACACATATAGCCCTCGCAATTATCCTCATCAGACTGATCCTCACAATCAATATCGCCATCACAAAGCCACGCTTTGCTAATGCATCTCCCTTGGAGAAAAGAGACAATAAACACAGGAAATCAGTCTAGAAGCAAACTTTAGAGAAAACCTTCAGTAACATCACACAGATTTAGTTCTTCTTATGATGCTTTTCTATTAATAGTGCTTTCCTCTACATGAGCAGAAGGAGACCAACTTGTACTTTTACTGTGAAGCACTTTTCACATCAGTAACAGTCCAATTCTCAAACAACACCAGTCTTCATTTTTTCCACACTGAATTGCATGCAGGCAAGGACATATGCTCACTATGTTAAACATACAAAATTCTACTGAAATCTCTTATTTCTTTTTAATTTCTTCTCTTTTTTCCATTCCTCTGTCTGCTCCTTCAACAGCCTTCCATAGGCAGTATTTCAATACTCTATTGGCTTTTTTTGGTTTTGAAAAAGAAAATCCTTTCTAGGATTCAGCACATACCCAGATTATGTCAGATAAATTACCAGCTTTTAGACAAAACAGGAAAAACAGATGGAATTTTTACTTTCTTTCAGGTTTATCAAAGTAGGGTTCAGTTAATTTCCTTCACTCCTCAAAAGCAGGAAAAAAATTCACTTTTGTGTTGGCCACCAAGGTTTAGAGTTGCAAGAGAGTCTCTTGATTAGGAAAAGAGTTATAATCTTTGAAAAGCATACATGTATTTAACTAGAATAAGGATGAAAAATAACTGAGACTGTGAATGTGTTTCTGCTCCTGTCTCAAATTATTTTTACACTCTCAGGAATAAACCTGTGACGTGCCAGTCACTGCCAGTAGGGGGCATTTGTAAATTTTTGATAACTCTTGGACTAGTATAATTGGCATGTACTTCATTCTCCAATTAATAAAGAGACAACAAGGAGAACAATGGGATCAGAAGCCAAACTTACACAGTGGTTTCTGCCTATAAACTATTTAGGTAGAGAAAATCAGGCTGAAATGGGAGATTGAGAATTCTGGAAGGTCATTGAAATAAATATTTGCTTCAGATTAATGCTATCAGCACAATATTTTCCTTATATTTTAGTCAGCTTTCAATGGGAAGGGCATTCTTGTCCTTACTCAGTGATAATGGAATAAAACAGAGTGAAACAAAAGCAATTTAAAAATCCCATATTTCTGCAGGAAAATTCCTTCATTTTTGGTGAAGAAAAGCAGGAAGCAACACTTCAGGGTGATCTACAGTGAATGAGGTTTCAGATAACAATTTTACCAGTGCAAAATGACCTGGAAGAAGTTTCATAGGGAAGAGTGTCAATTAAAATGAAGAGTTTCCACCAACTCCTACAGTGGTCAAATTCCCAAATTCCCTACATTGAAGAGACAGAATTGCACTGGCAGAGGGAAACAAAGTTGCATGCATTATATTTGGTTTATGCAATCACAAGTGTTTTAAAAAAGTGTCCATATTCATTATTATCTCGACATGATCATTGATTTTATGTATTATAACACAGCAATGGAGTGAAAGCTAATGAAAAATACCAACAGGCAAACTAACAAGATCCCAAAGCAAATTGACATTGCTTCACTAGGAGCTCTTAATCTGTTCTTTTTAAAATCATTTACACATACAAATATTTACAGAGCAAATCACTTTCCTTGTCTTTCTCTTGCCTTAATGAAGATATATTTTATAATAATATAATATAGTAATATAGTAATATATTACAGTCTGCCTCTGTAATAGCTATGGTATGATCTTAAGCAGAATGTACTTCCAAGGAGTTAGTCTGCCAAAGTTTTAGAGATAAAATTAAACTATTATGACTGTCTCAAACCCATTACTTAAAATTCACTGATATTATTTATTATCCCCTGTTGAAATCTGTATTTTTAGATTCCAGGAAGCTTTTTAGTAAGATTTCATCAGAAATTAATTGCCTCAATTAATATATCTGTGATTTTCCATAGATTTTGTGTAGCACAGATGATAGCAATTGTGAACTCTTGGAATTAGTCTCCCCAGACTTCTCTACTTGTCATATAATTGCATCTTCCAATATAACCATNAACCAGAAGTTCTGAAGTTTGTGGGAAAGCCAGATACAAATGCTTGCCAGCATTCCTTCAGTAACCCTTTCCTTCTCATCAGCTCTCACATAAACTGTAGGGCAGCCCCACCAATTTCCTCCTTCTAATCTTTCCTGAAAGCCCTTACTTATCAGTCACTCTTGGAATTAGTCTCCCCAGACTTCTCTACTTGTCATATAATTGCATCTTCCAATATAACCATGACACTCAGCCTTGACTATGAACATATTCTCTATTGTAAAGAAATAATTATTCTTCCCTCATCCATTTATCCTTCTCTAGTATATCATTAAAACGTGAGGAAAAAAGAAACATAAAATAAAAGCCACAGGGTCATGCTAAAAATGGTAAGTTATATATATATATACTTATATTTTGTATTTCTTTGATATGATATCTCAGAACTACTGCTTAACTAAGCTGAAGCATTCACTGCTCTTTTGCATTTCTTCACAGAAGTATTTGATTATAATCATAATTACATGACTTTTTATGTGGGATTGCACAGATTCTGCTCATGGTCCGGTACTATAAAGTAGGAAGATAGAATAAAAAATAAAGGTTGACTGATGTAGTCTCTAAAACTTAGTATAATTTTTGGAGGACAGAATCCAAATTTAAAGTAGGAAGTTGGATCTTAGTCTAATCTAATTTAGTCCAGTCTAATCTAAAAGAAGACTAGTCTAATTTAAAAGCAGAAAATAACTGGGTAGAAGCAGCCCAGTAGCAGTCAATCTCAATCAAGTAGTTATTGCATGTCATATCCTACTGCTGCAGAAACTGAAGCACAATTTTCATCACACATCACCACAAACAACCATGTGATGTTCTTGAAAAAATTAGAGATGTCATCCTTTTAAATGCCCTGCAGTGTTTTGGATGACTTTGGATACCACAGCTCCAGAATTGCATACTTCCAATGAGATGAGCATGAATACTAAAGGTTATAAATAAATAAATAAATAACCCAAAAAAACCCACACCAACCAATCATACAAGAAAAGTGGTTAAGGAGACACAACAAAAGTCTTTCAATATAATCAGCAAAAAGATGAACTAATCCTGTAGCAGATTCAGATGCCTTACTAAGAAAAAACGACTCAACTATTACAAGTGAAATATTAAAAAATTAGGCAATTTTTTAATTAGATAAGAATAACCAACAGAGAGTATTCAGTAACTTAAGTGTATATCAGAAAAATGGTTGAATATCATGGGTTCTTGAGACCTTGTGCTGTTGTTCTAAGTCTTCAAATTCTTCTACCTAATCATACCATTTCACTTTTTTTAATAGGCTCAAAGATGGAAAACAGATAAAATTGTTTGGACTTCACAGTACTGTGAAATACTAAATTTAAGATGGTTTTACTGTGCTGTCATTCAGAACAGTTAAAGTTTTACATGTTCCCAAAACCCCTCCATTTTCTATAGTTAAAAAAAACACAGGTTAAGAGAAGTGTATTCATATTCTTTTCCTAGTGTAAGTACAATAAGCAACATCACTTCAGTGGTAAGTAAAACTAAATGCATTACTCAAATATAATCAAAACACAGACGCAGAGTAAAAGAAAGCAAAATGCATCTGCAAAGCTTATACCTGTACTCTTGCAGGAGAACTTGGTTTTTTCATCACACTGCCGGATAGTTCCATTACAGCCCTTCTCATCACTGCCATCTTCACAGTCCTTCTCCCCATCGCAGCGCCACAACTCAGGAACACAGTTCCCATCAGGACTGCACTGAAATTCCTTCCCATTGCATCTCCCAGGGGAGGGAGTTCCTTAGCAAAACAAGAATTACATTGAAGAACCTGCTTGTAAAGTTCTATCCATTCCAAGCATGGAATGACTTAGAATGTCCCTTCCTAGCCAAAGCCAAAAATCAGTGTCTTAAACATAACACTCCAAACTAATCCTGTCTAATTCATCACTAAACATGAGCTTCAGCCAAGATCTTTCTAATTCTGCTCCCTCCCTTTACTACAGGCACAAGTAAAGACCAATTTAGATTGGTTTTTGTACACTTAAATGGGTTGGAAAATTTGGAGATGTAAGGAGGACCAAGGCTGATAACAATTTCCTGGTGCTTCATACGCCTTGGCTCCCCTCCTTGAGCTACACTCCCTCCTCCTCCTTTGTTCCTCTCTTTTTCCTAACAAGGTCCATCTCCTGCTTCACAAAACATGAAAGGTCACATCTTCACTCTACTGAAACAGGAGTCCTGATCCCAACATTTGCATGGCTTGTGCTATTACAGCACTTACAGACCAGTTGTTGCTTTCCTGAAAGGCACAGCATTGAAATTCAGTTCAATGCAACTATAGAATCAGTCTTCAGTGCCTCAAAATGTAACTATTATTTAATTTTTAATTATTCATCACATACTTAAGTATTTTCTAGACAACATCCTTTTCAGCCTTTTCTATTTTATCTTGTCCTCCTTTTCCCAAATGATTACTAAAGTATTTCAAATATATATTTTCAAGTCATAATAAACACAGATATTCCTGGTTGAACAAAACATCCCCCACCCAAACTCCTATAGGACTGCCTCTAAAAATATGGCTTATTTTATTAAATGTTGCCCTGACTTTTCTCTAAATAATCTGATTTTGCATTCTATCCTAAATATAGCAAAGAAATTTATATCATGTAGCAGAGAAGGACACAGAAGATGTAAATAAAGACGACAACAAATAAATCAATGCTATTTCAGAGATGAATGTAAATCCCCACATAAGATTGCATTATATAAAATGAAAGAGTAGAACTTCAAGATTTAAGATAGAAGTGAACAGGGGGAAAGTAAGTATTTTAGTTATAGACCAATTATTTTGATAAAAGTAAAAAAAAAAAAATCATTTTAAAGGCATAAAAATGAAGGATACTACACAACTCATGCCTAACATCCTGCTAATTCATCATTTGGATGAGGTTTGCAACTAGATTTAGAATTTAAACTCATGATAATGTACACAGTTTTACTACATACAATTGCTTTGTTGTGGAAAAACCACTAAAAGAAAAATATGAGAGAAAAAACATTCCTTCATTTTAATCTGATTATTCTTTATCCTTTGCTACCAGAACCCTCCCCTTCTCTCACCAGCTAAACAAATACAGTATGTTGGATTTAAACAGAATTGTATTTTGTTAAAATATTTCCATGCTTTACTAACATTGTTAAAAAAGAAAACAAACCAACACCCAAATAAAAACTCATATTGTGCAAAAATGAGTGTTACTGCATAAAAACCCCCAGAAAACATTAATAACTTAAGGAAAGCTGCTTACTACCTTCTTTATCTAAGCAGCATGCATTTCTACATAAGAAAAAAATATTCTGTTTTGCATAATTCTGAACAATAAAACCATAGAATTCATCTCAGTACAGAATCATAGAATAGTTTGGGTTGGAAGGGACCTTAAAGGTCATCTATTTCCATGGGCAGGGACACCTCCCACTAGACCAGGTTGCTCAGTGCCTTGTTCAGTCTGTTCTTAAACATCTCCAGGGAGGGGGTATCCACAACATCCCTGGGCAACCTTAGCCTGTGTTTCATCACCCTCTTATGCTTAAGATACTTTCAAATCCAAACTTCACAAAGGTTAAAAGCATTCTCTCTTTCCATTGACTCAAAACAGGTCCTCTGTACTATAAATACAGAACTCTCAGTGTTTATAAGTATTAAAACATGGGAATTAAGAAAAAAATAAAAGCTAACCTTCCTTGCTGCAGTTTGCTTTAGCTTCATCACTGAAATCTCCACAGTCGTTGTCACCATCACAAGCCCAATGACTTGGGATGCATCTACCATTGTAACACCTGAACTGATCAGCAGAACAGGAGTGAACACAGCCCAGTTCATCACTTCCATCACCACAGTCATCATCTGCAAGTATTAATTTTATTAGTTTAAAAGATAAAAGATCTGAACAAAAGATGTATGAAAATAAAAAAGATAAATACAAAAAAAAGGCAAGAGAAAAATAACAGGAAGTAAACAAAATGGTATGTTTACTGACACAGGCATGTGGTAAAATTATTTCTAATTGTAGTTTACCAATAGGACTTGACTGTGTCACTTTAGGTAGTTTAATCCTTTACACCCATTCACAGCTATTCAATCATAAAAGTAAAAGAAAGTTGTAGATTTTAATCAATTCTTTAGACACATGAAACTTCACAGGCTTAAAATTATAGCAGGTTTATTTAATTCTCAGTGATTTGTTAACTTTGACATAGACATAGAGCTTCATAGAAACAATGTAAAATCTCCCTAGACTTTTTTTTTTAAAGACCTGAAATTTATAAAGAGAAATCAGTTATTTCTGGAACTGCCTTGCTTTTTATAAGTAGAAAACATTTTCATGAGCAATAACCACACCTCCTTCCACTGAATATACTACCATATCCACTGCATTGTTCCTTAAATAAAGGTTATTATTGCAGCTTTCTAGGTCAGGTCAGCAATTTGAAAATGTTATATTTATTCTCTGATCGCTTACAAATTAAACTATCAACAGCAGACTTAGAAGACAAGAGAAAATATCAAAGCAATGTGCAGTACTTATGCAATCTCTGCCACATTGATTTCAGATATAAAGCACTTGATACTTGCCTGAATCACACAGCCACTTGCTGCTAATGCATCTGCCATTTCTGCATACAAACTGAGTTAGTGGCTCACACGTGGGGAATTCTGGGAAAGTGTTCAAAAAGAAAAGAAATTTAATGAATATTGTCTTTGGTAATATCCTTTCACCCTCCTATATGCATAGGTTACAAGTGTGTTGTATCAAATATTTGCACTGGATGGGTACTTCATCTGGAGAGGAGAAAAAAGTGAAACATCAAAAAGAGAGGATAAAAAAGCTTTTAACTGTAAATATTAGTCCTAAGGCCATCCTGGCCCAACACAGATAAGTGAAATGCATTACTCTGTCATATAACATGATCCCATATTCCCAGACAGCCACAGTTGTCTCTGCCACTAAGCATATTAACATTTATGCCTATACTATATATCACAACTATATACTCAAACTTGACAACTGATACAAATCATATCTGCAATGTGTTTATTTATATTAAAAAAGTTCTCCAGTTGCAATTACTTTCAGTGGTAAAGGCAGCAAAGGGCAGACTATAAAATGAGAAGGCCAAGTACAAAACAGAACAGTCAAGATATAACATTGCTGTACACTGACATAATAAAATCCAAAAGTAAAATGTCAGTGTTTACAATCATTTCTTACAAGCATTACAATAGAAATAGTAGAAAATTCAGCCAATATAAATCATGGAGACTCAACTATATTGGAGATTTGTCTTAATAATTGTCTAATATGCTTCTAAATGTGAGAACTGGAAATTTTTCAGACTTCTTATTCTTCCCAAATCGATGACATGGCTAGGACTGTGTATTCATTAGCACTTGAAACAGCACTTGCAGCCACCTGGTTTGGAAAAATCTACTTCACAGCACCCACCAATTCATAGGAAATGATCTAAAAGTCAGACTTCTGATAATGAGTTTAAGTTCTCCTATGTATCCATTGTAATACTTGCATCATATTTCCAGTCCTGCTCATGCCACCTAAATGCCAATATATGTTTGCTCTCTCATGATACAACCAAGAATGGCTATTATTTTTTTCTCCAAAATACAAAGCATCCTTCTGTTCAGACTTGAATTTTGACATCCAGAATATGCTCGAGAGTGGAAAGAGATATAACATTGAGATAAATACCAATTTTTTAGTGTAACAGTATTTCATAATGGGGCTGTCAATTAGAAAGGTGTTGACTGATCTGTGTATTTGGCATTGTAGTTAAAAACTCATTAATAGGAAACACAGCCTTTATCTGACTAATAAATAAATCCCAAGTTATATTCACAATTTCAGAGAGGATACTGTCAGTTCATATAAGAAGGTTTCTCCTTCGATCCAAGAGTACACACAAAAAGAGGTTCTTGCACACTCAACTCCTTCAAGAACAATTATACTTTTTCCCCACAGAAGAAAATTTACTTACCACAGGATGTCATTTCATCAGTTTTATCTCCACAGTCATCCTCCCTGTCACACAGCCATGATGCTGGAATACAGCGGCCATTCCCACAGGAAAACTGGTCAACCTGACACGTTCTGGCTGTCAAGACAAAACACTCCAAAAATGCAAGGGAAATGGACTAAATTTGTTAGGTCTCTTGGTGCATTTCTGTGTGTAGAAGTCTCAAGTCTGGAGGGCATCTGCTGGCCTGCTGCTGCTCATTGTACCTGATCTGACAAAACATTATTCACCTGCTTTGATACCAGAGAAAATGGAGGTCACCTGCAAGACTGTGTTACAACACATTTGTAAGACACCTGTGACATAGAATTCTTAGTGTTTTCTTCAACAAACAACATGAAGTTTTATAAATAATCAACCAAAACTATGTGGTAAAGAATTATTAATGATTGGCCAAAGAACAGTAGAAATAAACAAAAGCCAAAGGTTAAAAATGTCTAATTTACAATCAAGATATTAACAATTTATATTGCATATCATCAAAAATTATCTAGGAAGGTTCATATTTACACTGAGAAATGATAGTATAACATGGCTGCGATGAGCCCAGCCTCCTTGATCTTACAACCTTTGTCTTTAAAAATGCAATTGTAATCATCCATTAAAGAAAACTGAGTCTATTTTCTGAAGTAGTAAAGATCACTGAAAGAAATTATGCTATTCAACTGCCCAAATTACTCTGAGAGCTGATGAAAACGTCAATAAAAATCTAACATATAAAACTGAAATTAGTTACAATTTTGCTTATTCAAAATACAAGCCCGTAACAACAATGCAACTGTTAGTGACACAGATTTTTATTTCAAATGTAAGCTTTCAGAGTTCATCTATATGTAGTTCCACACTTTAAAAAAAATTAAAGATAACAGAAACTCAAATAATCAAAAGAATATCCCTTCAATCACTATTCAACACAATATCAAGGATTGGAAGGGACCTCAAAGCTCATCTAGTCCAATCCCCCTACCAGAGCAGGAACACATAGATCTCAAATGCCATGTTCCTTTTTCTTCATGGAAATAGCCCAGAATACAACTGAAGTTTGAAGTATTTCAAAAGAGTGGGTTAGCAACTGTGAGTGGTGGCAGTCCAGCTAGCTGTCACAGGGATGCAAATATGGTCTTCAAGCTCTTATCCTATAAGCAATCAGCTGAATATAAAAGGATATTCACGAAGTATTTTTAAGGCCAGGCTGGACAAAGCAATGAACAACCTGTTCTAGTGGGAGGTGTCCCTGCCCATGGTAGAGGGTTGGAACTAGATGATCTTGAAGGTCCCTTGCAACCCAAACCATTCTGTGATTCTGTTAGAACCCACATTAATGGTGTAGAGGTGATGTGACTCTACAGGTCTGCATTTGCACTGCGGGGCTTTTAGCCAAACCACATAAGTAACAACATTATCATGTTATTGTACCCAAAAACTTAAAAAGGAATTGAGTTCAGCAAATATTTTGACTGTATCAATTTAAAAGTATCATCAACTTATTGAAGTTTACTAATATTTTATACATCAGTAATTAAAAGACTGTTTAGTGTACTCTACTGCACATTCCTAAATATCACTTTCATACATGGAAAGGACAGATTTGGAACTGCATGATTTATTGCAGTGGAATAAGTAAAAATCTCCACTTTTGCATTTTCTTGAAGATTTACTATTCAGTTAATAACTTGCAAATGAAAAGTTAAAGAAAAAATTAAAAAATCAGCTAATTATGATTTTGTCAGCATAAATCAAAATTTACTTGTGACATGGCACTAATCACAAGACATTAAACAAAATTCTAACTGCCAAAAAAGATTTAGCAGGGACAAGTTTGTAGTACCTAAGCAGTGCTTTGATAGTCAACCCACATGGATAGATTAAGTGCTGAATTACTTTGGAAAGCAGAGCCAAATGCAAAGATTAAGTAAAATATAATTTATATTCTAGCCTTAGTGGCATCAAAATCTGAATTAATTTAAAATGGCAATAATCAGATTACTGGTAGCAGACTGGTTGAGTTCAGTTTAGTACAGTTTTAAACTGTTTATAGAACCAGAGTTAGAAAGGTTGGAGGCACAGCCAAGAAAAATTTTTACCTGCACAGGTTTTATTGGATTCATCTTCATTATTGCCACAATCATTGGCTCCATCACAAAGCCACCTCTTGGGAATGCAGCGATTATTTTGGCACTTAAACTGATCATCAGGACAACTATGATTGACTGAGGAGGAAAAACAAGAAAGTTTTTCCCCATGAAACTTATCACATAAAAACAGGAGAAAGTAACACAAGAAATGGTATTTAGTGCAGTTATTATGATTATGTTTTATAGATAATCACCATGATATAAATACTATTCAACCATCTGGTCAATGAAAACACATTGCAGTACTTCATTCATAAATAAAACAATATATAATAAAGATTCTCCACTCATACCACTCTCAATATCAAGATACTTTTCTACTAAATACTAGTTGATGAAAGATAATTTACAATGTGACTATTTTCTTAAAGAAAAACATCCTCAATCACACTTGATCTATGTGATGAGGTCTGGAAACCGAAGGGCATATAAACAACTTACCAAAGTGAGCAAGATGCAAAGTACATAACCAAAATATTCTAGAACAGGGAGCAGGCACTTGGATGTGTTAGAAAATGCTTCTAAAATGATGCACATAACTGTCAATGGCCACACATAGATCTGCTGTTTACTTACCATGAAATTGTAGATGGCAAAAAGAGAAATATGCAAACAGTTGTAAAACTGGTCAAAAACATATCTGGTATCCAAGAGTGCATAAAAGTTTCTCAAAAAGATGTTTTTCTAGCTACCAAGTGTCATGGGAGGGATGAAATAATGGGATTACTACTGGCCTGTTCTTGCAGCTGTGGTAAATATATATATAAGTATTATATTCTGCTTCTTTTATGCTAATAACAGGACCTATTATTGCAAGATCTTGCTCATCTTGATCTACGCAAGAGCAGTGAACTGCACACAGCTTCAAAAGCTGGTTTAAAAATAATCTCAAGATACTTTCCACCTACTCACCCATCCACAGGCTCTTTTTTAAGGTTTAACATATATCTGGAAACAAATGGTATTTAAAATGAAAGGACTTCTTGCAGGCTTATCCTTGACATTTCAGCAGCTTTTATCTCTGACCTTTCTATCTATTCTTCCTATTGAAAACAACACTGAGCAAGTGTGATGTCAACAGCACCTGAACCCTTCACAAGTGCTTTGTGTGGAGGAGGTAAGAACATTGGAAGGGAAGATTAATTAATAATCTGAGAAGAATGGCATTTCAAGCCTCATAATAATTATGAGGCAATCCGTTTTGTAATGTGACTGGAGAACAAAACTGTTACATCCATGTAATAACATTAAAAATTCAAAGCTTTCCATAAAAATCTGACTTCGATACTAGATGTAGATATTGATTTTAAAGCTATACATCAGTAAAAACTCAAGTATCATGCTGCATGTGTGTGCTATTTTGCTTGCCAATGTTTCAGACAAACTCAAAAAGTACCACAGCAATTGGTGAGGAGAGATCATTTAATCATACTGGCCACTTAGACTATGTATCACATGCAGATTTGTGATCAGATTCTGATTTAATTTGAATAAATCTTTTGAGAGTTACAAGCTATGGATCTACCAATTGGCATAAATTATACTAATTCAAACGAGATTCAAGTCAACCTGACAAAAGAGTTTTTCTTCACTACCTTGTTTAGTTGTTTAGTTATTAAAGTGTAGGAAACCTTGGTACTAAGATAAAATATTACTGAGCTGGACAAATGTTTTCTAAAGAATTAGGCCTGAAATCTGTAATGACTGTTGCATGGTGCTACCAAAACACATAAATGCAGGGGAAAAAGAAAATGTGGCTGTGTAACAGCCACTCTAAGAATAAAACTTAGACATTAGAGAGGATCACAAGCTCAGTGTATCAGGAACATCAGGCCAGTGAGATGCAAAAAGGATTTACCCAGGGATGTGTAAAACAGGAATATCAACTCCCACAGATACCTTCTCCTCAAACTAATCAGCTTCAAAGAGGCCTCAGGAGAAGTACTTTTGTCCAGTTATGGACATCCAACCCCAAGGATTATTTGGCAAAGCTCTGAAAGGAGCAAGGAAATCTAAAGAGCTCACAATCCACTGAAAAAAACTAAAAAAATAACAGATTCAAGTTGCTTTGTCTCGTATAGATAAGAGACACTGATAAGAGTTTTTCAAGTACACACTGCACAAAAGAGTAGTGGATCAGTTCTTTATATCCACAATTGATAGAGAAAAACCCAATTTCATTTCAGTAAAGGAGATTTTGTTTAGAGAAATGATGTAATGATATAAATAGCAAGCTTGAGACAAAGAGAATAAGAAATTCTCACTGCTCCAACTCTAGTTTTACAGCAGGCTATCCAAGTATCTTGTAGGAAAGACAGAGATAGATAATGCGATGTTTACTATTCTTTTCCATTTCAAAATCAAAACTCCTCCACGGGAAAGAAAAAACAAAACAAGAATGTCAAACACCACAAATCTCGATGTTTGAAGGCAAAATACAGCTAACTTAAAACTGGAAGTATGTGCTGGAGTTGGTCTTTGTGGTTGCTGGTTTTGTTTTATCTACACAAGTGTCATTTGAAAGGACTGTTGTTACTGTATGAAGAAAAAGAGTGAAACATTTACACGAATGACCTAAGGAAGATCACTTTTATTTGAACTCCCTCAGATCTATATTATTTTGTTCCCAGTTCTGAAAATGAAGCATGAATTTGGGGTTAAAAATGTAAAAGAATACATACAGCAAATTTCAGAATGCTCATCACTGCCATCCAGACAGTCGTCATCCCCGTCGCAGCGCCAGCGCTCCTGGATGCAGCGCTTGTTGTTGCACTGAAACTGCTCAGCTTTGCACAACTGTGGTAGCATCTCTCCATGTTTCACTAGGAAAAACAGCCAAGGAGGACATCTGTGTTGTCAGCTTGAAACATTTTTAAGTAAAGTTTGCAAATTGGAGGTTATTCCACCTGAATCCTGTAGCAGTATGCATATCAGTGTATGGCTGAGGTCATGTATTTCAAATTTCTCTTTTATAGATTTAATAGTAAATATATTAATATATTAATATTGATATAATTAATAGTACATATATTCATATATCAGTACTCACATTTTATAGTTTTAATATTTTCAATAAATGGAAGAACTTAGAAAAGAATGATTCTTAAGCTGTTTTTTCAGCTGGAGTTGATAGTGTGAACGCATCAGCTCAAAATACTGCATCAACAGCAAAGAGAAAATACTCTCACAGACACAGACTGAATTCTGTTGCATGTTCAAGGTCTAGAAAATGATTACTGAAAAGTCAATTCTTGTATCCAAGCAACAACTCAAACACCTGCATTACGCGCTGGTACAGGACACAGTGAAAGATGGATAAAATTCTGCTGAGGTAGAAGTAAGTGGCAAGCTACAAGCTTATTGATAAATCCAGACAATTTATCTGGATAATATTTCTCAACAGAAGGTTCAGAATCCTTAATGTGTAAATATCAGAAATCACTCTATGACCCTGTGATGGTCATAGAGTCCTTGGGAAAAGCTGGGCAATGAAAGGTGATGGACAAAAAGGCAGGAGATCTGCATCATTCAGATCTGAAAGCATCTAGCCTCTCTTCCCACTGCTTACACTCCTTCTCACCAGTGAGAAGGCCACCTTCCAATATTTTTTACTATTTTCATGAAATAGATCAAAAAGACTAAAACATAAGAGAGAATTTTGAGTAAGTTACAAATATCAGGTCTTTGAAAAGTACCTGTATTATCTGATGAGGCACTTCTTCATTAAAAATTCCATGTTTTATTGTTAACTGTTTTTTAATTGCCTTTTAAACAGAGACATCCAAAGAGACAGCTAAATTTGCATAGTATGTGTCAGGATCTATTATGCCCAAATATATCTGCTTGACATTATTTTATGAACAGCACAAACATTTTCTATGCAAGATTTCAAAATTAAGATACTTAGTCCCTACAATAATCTGAAAGCAGATTCTATGGATACAATCACAATATTTTCTGGTATTTCTGATGTTTATTTAAACGAGGTCAGCAAAACATTTATGTACTTTATCAAATCAGACATCCTGATTTATTTTCTAATGCATCTTCTCCTCAAATCATAGAATCATAGAATAGAATCATAGAATAGTTTGGGTTGGAAGGAACCTTAATCTAGTTCCAACCCCCCTGCCATAGGCAGGGACACCTCCCACTAGATCAGGCTGCTCAGTGCCTTGTCCACCCTGGTCTTGAAAACCTCCAGAGAGGGGAATACTGTGTACTGAATATTCTGTGCTTTTTGAAAAATAACCAAAATACCAAAAAGAAAACAAAAAACAAAGTCTTCATTTAATAAATTAGAATCAATTAGAATCTTCATTGAAAGAATATTTCTTTTTCTTATAGCACAGCAAAAAGACCCTGTAAGATTGCACTTTCTTGGTTTATTTTCAGTTTTGACTTGATCTCTTAACAGTATTACCAACTCTTTTATGTTCTTTTCAAGTCTTACTTGTGCAGGTTGTACTGTTTTTCTCCAAATGTTGATTATCAGCACAGGCACAAACTCTGCCTCCAGGAATGGCTAAACAGAGAGTGCTGCAGCCTCCATTATTAACTCGACAAGCATTGTCACCTGTTAAAATAAAAAAGCAACTTTAAAAGAAAACAGTCATACTAGAACTCAAGAGACTTATTTTCTTCTTAGAAAGTATGCACATGAATAATATTCTGCAATTATTTTCCTCATATTCTTCAGCAAGCTGCTGNACAGTCATACTAGAACTCAAGAGACTTATTTTCTTCTTAGAAAGTATGCACATGAATAATATTCTGCAATTATTTTCCTCATATTTTAGGGACACATGCTCATAATTTGGTTACTACAAGTTATCATATATATGCATCTTAACTTACAGAGGACAATAACATGAAAGAATAGAAAAAACAACTATAGCACTAGCTAACAGCATTCTATTTCCCTTTTTTGAGGGCAACAACCACTACAAAACATTTAATATGACACAGATACACATATATAGTAGTTTTAAGAAATCAAACAGTAATCAGGGGAATCTTCTTAAGTATATTGGCACCTACACTTGTTAAAAGAATGCGACTACAAACACAAAGAGAAAGGAAACAAATCAGAAACAGAATGAGATCTGTGGCAGAGAGAATGAAAGGCAAATATCCCCCTACTCTGTTCTGAGCACACCTGCTGTTCCTCTGTCTTCTTTTTCTGTGTCATTGTGTCTTCCCAAAAGCTGTACGCTGTTCACATGAAGATACTGACAGCTGTCAGATGTTTTCATCATCTACCAAAGGCTGCTGTCCCCTTACCACCTCATTCCTGAGCCAAGTAGACTTAAAATCGAAGCCAAATGAAGCAAGGGTTACAATTTGCTCATGTCACTTTGGTCACAACCTAATTGCTAAGATATGAAATGCTGAGGACATTGAGACCTCTCATGATCAAAGCTCTGTTAGTTTCACACGTTGATCATATCTGACTACAATCAGGCAAGCTATAAACCCTCCTGTCTGCTCAAACTAACTTAAAATTACTGTGGGAAGCTGCTGAGGTCTTTGTACTTTCATTGGGCAGAGAATGGGGGATATGACACAATGTAGCTGGATGAGGAGGGAATTGTGCAAATCTCTATAAAGAGTGTAGACTGGATCATAATTTGAAATAGAGCAGATCCAATTTAGTCCTAAAATGTGAAGTCAAGATTCAGTGAAATATTTTAAATGCCCATTCTAAAACTGTGAAAGAATCCACTCCTTTATTACACCTATGTTCACCAAAATCCCATGATGAACAAAACCAAGCAGTGGATTTGCAAGTAAATCTTAGAGAACATCAGGTAAAACACCACCTCAGAAAAAGTAGCCCTGAAACTCTCTACATTTTTACAGGGCACCCACTAAACAAGTCCAAGAATGGCAGTAAAATAAACACTTCAGAAGATACAAGAAGCTGCCAGGATAAGTCAAAATATAAACTTCAAAAGCAAATCCAAATTATAGAGCACAAGTCAAGGAAATTTGCAGTGATTTAATTAAAGAATATATATCAGGTTGTGAGATCACTAAAAAAGAATAAGGCTACAGAAAAAATTACTATTTAAGATAAACATGGAAAGCACTTCTAAAGCCCATGATGACTCTGAAGCCCTATGCAAGCTCAAAATAAATAAAATCGAAATTAAAACACTAGATCAAAGTCAACTGGTTGATCTTGAAGATGAGAAGTTTCTACTTAACCTCATAATTGTGATAACAAACTACACAGCACAGTAGGTTACTTGCAAAGTAAGTGATAAAAGAGAAGATGACAACAAGAAAATACAAGTACCAAGAGTTAAAGCAGCAATATCCTAGATAAAAGGTCTAAAAAACCAGCTTTAATGAAATACTAAACTTGAAGGTGCAATGAGACCTTTGGTCCCTTTCAGATCCATCAGTCTCACTATATGGTCTCCTAGCCTTAAACTTCTCCTGAAATGAGAGCAAACATGTTAAGACTATTGATTAAACTATGGAACTTGTTTAGATATGAAGTATTTAGGGAGTTAAATTCCCTTGACTGCTGTTCATAACAGGTATTTTCTATTAGTGTTACTCAAATATTCCCCAAATTTAAAAATTACTTTCAAAGTTACTAACATATTGTTCATATTTTGCCAGCTTTTGAAACAGCTGTAACTCTGCCCCTTACATATGATTAAATCAGGCTTATTCCATTTCTGTTTGCTAAAAAAACAAATTATTCAGAGTTAAAACAACATCCTGCAGCACAGGCACAGTCCTCAGAAAAAACAACCCACAATATGGAAACCTTAGAATCATAGAATCATAGAATCATAGAATAGTTTGGGTTGGAAGGGACCTTAAAGATCATCGAGTTCCAACCCCCCTGCCATAGGCAGGGACACCTCCCACTAGACCAGGCTGCTCAGTGCCCTGTCCAGCCTAGTCTTGAACACCTCCAGAGAGGGGGCATCCACAACCTCTCTGGGCAACCTGTTCCAGTGCTTCACCACCCTCACTGTAAAGAATTTCTTTCTTATGTCTAGTCTAAACAACCCACAATGTGGAAACCTTATGCATCTGTTCAATATTTTCACTTAAAAGAATACACTGAAGTATTTATTACTGATTAATAATAATTGTTCTCTATGTTTTCATGAGTATTCATTTATGTTAGTACCTTACTATAAGCCTGACTTCAAGTACTACAAGATCTGTGCAAATCTACCTTTAGGATCGTGCTACACATATGAAGAACAGAAACCTGGGGCTCAACCAGCTCTTCCTTGCAATCTGAGGAGTTAAAGTATCAATTGTTCTCCAAAAAGGCTACTTTAATAACTATGAAAGGGCTTACAGAAGAATTACTTGTATATCAATAGCAATCTCTCCTTTCATAGCAGTGGAGATACCTGCAGGTTCAGATGCTGCAGCTCCTATGATTACTAACTATGCTTCCTGCCACTTCCCCATTTTTAAGGTATTCATGACACAGACACACAAAGGCTACGTCTAAGAAAGTAAGATGAATTCTGTTCCCTAAAAGCAAGAAAAAAAGGCTTCTCTACAAAAGGATCAGGCTTGGGAGATACTAGGAAAACCACCTCCTTAAGGGAGATACCAAAAGCAGGATTGGCACAGTCAAGTATCCTGTAAAAGACCTTCTAATCAAAATGCCAGTCTCAACTCAAACAGGTCAAAACAAATTGACACAGTTTCTGCTTCAACAGACAGTGACAATAACAGCACCATCAAAACATCAAAAATATCAGAGAAACTGGTATTTTTAAGGCACATGCACATAAGCTATAAAATATAACTCGAGCCATAAAATGAACTACTACGGTGTTCTCTGCACTACACGATTCAGCTTTGATCTTGCTTTTTTAGAAGAAACATTAAAGAGAAAAAAAAATAGCTTTCTCTTTTTAAAAATGAATGCATATGCTCCTTTGGGAACAATGTAAGATGAACTTCAGTGAGCATGACAAAAAGGGAAGATCCTAAAGACTGCAGTTCGCTTACAAAATTCCAATTGCAATTTCAAATAAAGAATGCATTAATGAGCCAAATCCTCTTTCTCAAGATTTGAGCTCATTCAGCCAAAAATGAGGTAATATTTTAGTCTTCTATCTCTTGTGGAAGCTTATTTGGAGGCTAATGGCAACTGCATTCATTTTTAAATGTCTTTTTTCTAAAAAGCAAGAAACTTTTTGAATACTGACTAAAGCAGCAGAAGTACTAAGTATTTGAAGCAATCAGCACATCGTCACTTAGCAGACACAGTGCAAAATAATCTCAAATTTGGCCAACTTAAAGGTGAAATCTGCCCCTAAATCTACCTTTAAGGAAAATCATAGAATGGTTTGAGTTGGGAGGGATCTTAAAGATCATCTAGTTCCAACCCCCCTACCATAGGCAGGGACACTTCCCACCAGATCAGGGTGCTCAGTGCAACCAAGCTCAACAGAACTCTACAAACACACCATGTGTTTGTGTTGTCTATTGAATATGTTATCCATTGAATTTCATCAGTCATATCTTGGTAACACACAGGACTGGACAATAAAGGCAGCATAAATACACAGAAAAAAATTTGGACAGGTATAATAATGGGATTCACTATTCAGTAAGTATGAATTGATCAATTTTAACATCATGTACTGAAATGTTGCAAAGGATTTTTGTTCTGCCACAGGTCATGTTCATCTACTCACCCCAAAATACCAGGAGATTGTAGAGGAAAATAACCTTTTGTGAAAGACCTTTGAAGAAACTGCATGTTGTAAATACCTTGCTGTTTACGGGGATCATAAATCTGGAGCCCAAACAAAGGTGGTCTCTCACTTCTCAACAGTGTCACATTCCTTGTAACCAAATCCAACTGGAAAATGGACCCATTCATATAATCTGTCCAGTAAATGTAATTTCCGTGATGTGACAGACCAAAAGGATGATTCAAATCTTTTCCACTGTAGATTACCTGCAAACAATTAGAGATAGATGAGAATGACCAAGATAATTTTTCTTACCACATACAGAACAGAACACAGGATGGGAAAAGGGAATATTGAGATAAGTACTGAGCCCAGACATTAAAATTTCATGCAACAGAGTCAAGTAAAAAATATAAAACCATTCTATGCACCAGCATAAACATCTAGCTTCTAAGCTTCCTATAAATTAATTTGAAATGTCCTCTGTCAGATAATGCAGAGTAATGTAGGTAATTGTGCAAATGTTGTTCAGAAGACAAGGAGCAAAGGTTGCATCATTGTTCATGTAACTTCCCTCAAGTATATCAAATATCTGCTTTCTTTACATCAAAGGATAGTCTAGATGAGTTGTAAAGTAAGGGTAGAGATCACTTGTTTACTTCTGTGAGCTTCCCCTCCAATTTGGGCTGTGATAACTAACAAAAAATAAAATAACCAAAACAGTTTGTTCCTAAAATAAGATAAACTTTGTTCCATTCATCTTCTGTTTCTGGTTGATTAACTCATACATGAAGCCACAAGCTAAACCCCAAATACTGTCAGCATTCTGTTCTTTGCAGAGATGTTCTGAAACTTAGGAAACCACAGGATGCTAAGTCATCTACTTCTGGGATACTAGCCTGTATAGATTAGCAAAAGCAGATTGGAACAACTAAGTTCTAGTTGTCTTCTGCTGTTGCTGAAGTCCTTACTTGAGCTAATGCCCAACAGAGTCTTTCTATCTTTCCTCTAGAAAGAGGGCAGCAATTAGTTCATCAAATGTCCTACCTTGTCTCTACAGACACAGACCTGAGAGCATATGGAGATAAATACAACTAAACCACAACTATTTCAAGGTGATAGTCATCATCCCCTTTTTCCCTTCAAATTTGCTCTTTGGGCTTGAAACTCTTTCAATCTAATCTCCTTATCTCACCTAACTGCTTTTGATCAAAACTTATCTATCAGTCAATTATCCACCAGCTACTGATGGAATTTTCATAGGACTTCCCCACCCTAAGAAGATCTTTACTACACCAACACAGAATCAAAGACCCTATTGATCTAGTTTTATTTTGTCCAAAATATTTCATAATTATCCACAAAATTCAGTAACAAAAGCAAGTACCTTGTAGTTATTCCTGGCTACCTAAAATTTTCCTCAGTTATGAATTTTATTTAAATCACAGGATTATAGAAAAACACTTTTCAAAAGAAACACAGATCTATTCTGTGACATGCTTCAAAATAAAATCTCCATGTTGACCCTATGAAGGCATCACACAGAGGGAATTATGAGAAAAGGGTAAACCAGAAGTACAAGACATGTGCTTTTTGTGACTAAATCCTCCCACTAAGTGAATTTTCAGCTGTTAGAGTACTAATTTTATCAAGTAAATTTTATCAAGTAAATGCTAAACCTTGCCCAAATTATTATGTGGCCCAGTGGGAGGTCTCCTGGTCCATAGCAGGGGGGTTAGAACAAGATAATCTTGTTCTTGGTCCCATCCAAACCAAATAATTCCATGATTATCAGACTCCACTCTAAATTTTAACCATTCTTCAGATGTCTCTCTGCACTTGATACTTCTACAAAGCAACACAGAACTTTTACACAGACTTGCATAGCAACTGGTGACAACCAAAACAATCTCTCTCCATCTCTGGCTGTGCTTTTTGAGAGATTCCCCTCTGCATGTTAGCACAAAAGGGACACTAAGATTCACAGAATGCAGCTTAGCCAGTGAAGTTAAATGAAAGTTTCTCTGGCAGAGTGAAAAGAAGTTGGTTTCCAGTCTGAAAAAAACTCTTTGTAGCTTTCTGGCACAAACAAAACATAACAAACTATCACATGAGAAAAGAAGAAATTTAAAAAATAAAATCTGTTTTGTGCCACTTCTTAAAGATGAAAATTTTAAGCTGCATTATAGTCTCTTACAGAAGATTGCCAACATCACTTGTTTCAACCAAGATGAAACTGAACACGCCACAGGGTTATGCAGACTTTAAAAAGCTTGAAAAGTATTTTTAACATAACATAATAAAATCCAAGGAGAAAAAAAAAAAGAAAGAGCATGCCTGTGGCAAAACAGCAGTCATTTTCTTTTACCTTTCTGTCAGTTCCATTCAAAAATATCCTTTCAATGTGATCATAATAGGCATCACACCAGTATAACACATTGGCTCGATAGTCCAGAGTTAAACCATTTGGCCACAGCATCTTTGATGTTACAAAAGTCTGCCGACTGTAGCCATCCATCCAAGCCTTCTCAATTCTTCCCACACTGTCATCTATTTCATCTTCTTCCCAGTCTGTCCAGTACATCCACCTAAAAAAAAAAAAATTAAAAAAAAAGAACATTCAGATACCATTTTAATCACCTGAATTATACTGTTGACTTCTGGCAGCTCATCACAAATGTACATCCACAAACCAGTATGACTCAAGATTTTTTAACTTCTCACTGTTTATACAACTACATTTACTGGACTGGTTGCTGCTGAATTTTTGGGTATTTTGCTCAATTGTTAGGATATTTTTGCTGATTTTGTAATGAATTACATGAATATCAAGTAACTGAACTGAACTTGAGAAGGGAAAAAATTAAGACTTTATTTAATCACATAATTTTTTTTTAAACTAGTAATTTTATCCCCTTACCATATCATACTTTCACTGTTTTGATTATTATTTCTTTTAAAAGTCTAATTTGCCTTTATGATGTATTTTTTAATGCTTAATACTATGGAAACGATGCAACATATGAATTAATTGCACTGTAGTTTAATAGCCATAGGATGACCTGGACATTCTGTGAACTTCCCATTCCACATGAAAGCAGCTAAATTCCTCAAAAAACTACTCACAAAAATATCTGGGAAGATAGATGGCTATAAAAATTACTTGAAAAATAGCTGGTAGGCAATTCTAGCACAGTTTTATGGTTTGTAGTGTGCAATTTAGATAACCAAAAATGAGTCTGAAAAACAACTACCTATGCTACTTGGGAAAAATATTATGGGAGTTATCAAATGTAAATAATGCTAAATCTACTGTTCAAGAACTTGATTAACATATAGTTATATGCATAATCTTCTCAATATTTTTAAATATAATAAATCAGATTAAGAAAAAACAACCTGAAGCTTCATTATACAGGTTTACAGATATAAAAATGTATAATTTTTTGTTTATTTTCTAGCTCATTTGTGTCACCCAACTAGGTTCCTTTGGGTTCTTTTAATGTTTTTTGTAAATACATGCTGAGAACATCAATCCATTTGTGATCCATGAGGTTTATGGGCCTCACTGTGTGTTTTACTTGACCAAAAGTAGGTTTAATCACAGAATTATGCAACCTGCAAACTCTTAAAGAGCTCAGGGAGAGATGCAGGTCAACATGGTATTTGTTTTACTGGTAGACAAAATGTTTCACAAATATTTACATAGCTGCTCAACAGCAATTACTGAGCCTTTGTCCATCATCTTTTTCTCCTAGTTATCACGTCATAAAGTAAAACATGCTTACAGTAACAGACATCTATATTAATGTGCTTTAATTGTATCTTCAAATGCAGTTAATGCTTCCACATGGGTTAAATCAAGACTAATACTTCCTAAACATAATTAAAAAGCTGTAATGAATGTTATACCTCAGGAAAAGCTTCCATGTGAAGTATAATCTTAAAGGGCACACTATCTTATTATAAAAGTGTTTTATACAATAGCCCTTTTCAGAGAATATATCTTCATACACTATTTGCTGTGCCACGCATTTACTGAGCTGGAAAATTTAACAGAAGTAATTGTAGGTATGGTTATGGTTTGTGGTATGATTTTACAGCCTTGCTGTCTGACCTTAATTAATTGTAGCCTTTCCACCATCACTTCCATTCCTCAAAAGTGAAAACCTGATAGTGCAGATACATTCTACCAGTAGGAAAACAGCAATCAATTCAGCCACACTAGAATTACCTGCCTACATCATTCTCCTGTGATAATTCCCTGAATGAATCTAACACTGATTTTTTTAGGGAAGCCACAACTATTCCTCACTAATATAATGTTCTTTTTATTATGCAGCCTATCACAATTAATTATGCTAGTAAGTAATGAAAAGTACCTGTCTCATTTAGTTTTGTAAACCAATGGGTACAAGGACAGGGTTATAATTATCTTCAGAAATTGAGACTTACAAAGAAATAAAAGAGAGTATCATAAAGTTCACCTGGTATTAAAAATACAGAGAGGTCTTATACATTCAATTTGTTCAAGAGAAAGGTGAACCACATTCATATTATCTTGACACTATTTCAGCAGGGTCTGGGCATATACATTATCCCAAAGGTAAGAATGCTGGACTGGAGTTACAGATGAGCTACGGAAGAAAGCGTAGGGGAAAGGGACCTGGATGTCCTGGTGGACTGCAGGATGAGCATGAGCCAGCAATGTGCCCTCCTGGTCAAGAAAGCCAATGGCAACCTGGGATGTACTGGAAGGGGCATAGTCAATAGGGCAAGAGATGTTCTTTTCTACCTCTACTCTGCCCTGGTGAGACCACATCTGGAGTATTCTGTCCAGTTCTGGGGCACACAGTTCAAGAAGGACAGGGAACTGCTTGAGAGGGCACAGCACGGAGCTATGGAGCTGAAGGGATTGGAGCATCTCCCTTATGAGAAAAGGCTGAGGGAGCTGGGTCTTTTTAGCTTGGAGGAGACTGAGTGGTGACCTCTTTCATGTTTATAAGTATGGAAATGGTGAGTGTTAGGAGGATGGAGCCAGGCTCTTCTCAGTCACCTCCAATGATAGGACACAGGGCAATGGGTGTAAGCTGGAACACAGGAGGTTCCACAGAAATATGAGGAAAAACTTTCACAGTGAGGGTGACAGAACACTGGAACAGGCTGCCCAGAGAGGTTGTGGGATCTCTGTCTCTGGAGACATTCAAAACCCACCTGGACACCTTTCTGTGTGACCTGGTGTGGGTCCTGCTCTTGCAGGGGGACTAGATGATGTCTTGGGGTCCCATCCAATCCCTCATATTCTGTGATTCTGTGTGAATTCCAAAATACTACACGACTCTACAAAGCCCAACCTAAGAAAAATTAAGTCCTGCATTTATGCTATAAAGACAAATTAAGCAACATAAATAAAGCTTCATACCCATTGACAGGATCAACCACAATTCCTCTAGGATGGGACATGTCCCCCTCCAACAAAGTCTTTCTACTCTGAGCAGCTTTTTCCAGTCTGGCTACAGCAATGGTTTTCCTCTGACCATCATTAGTCCAGTAAAGATTATTGCCAATCCAGTCCACTGCTATGCCTTCCACATTATCCAGATCTGTAGGGAGAAATAAGATAGTAGTAAGAGAATAATATTTTATATTGATGTTCTAATATTACTCATTAGTACAAACAGTGACAATGTATGTGGTACATATAGCCAAATCACATTTCCTTCCATCTGAATTAGAAATTTCCTTCTATTTCATTTGTACTTGCTGTGTGTGCTAGAATCAGTCTTTGCTGGAGGAAAAAAAAAAAAAAATATATATATAAACTAGTCATAAAACCTGTGTACTTCTAGGTCTTTATATTCTGTCCACAGCTGGTCCTGAGCAAATCACTATTTACCAAAACTCTACCGACACCATAAGGTTTTTAAAAGTTTTTTTTCCACCCTCCTCATCACACCCTTTCCCATGCTGCTGTCCAGGTATGTGGGGTAAGATAAGGACAATTTCCAGTTGTTCTTCCCTGGCCTTTGTAGCATAGTGAAGGCTAAGGCACTGCTTTGGGCATCATCCCCTTGCAGCTGATTTTCCACCAGCCCTAATACATGCTCCTACAAGAGGAGCCCATCTTTTTTCAGGCAATACCTGAAGGGTATTAGAACCAAGGGGAGCTTGGCACTGTGACCACCACCTTTTCTGGTCCCTCTCCTTGAGCTCTGAACACATTCCAGCACCCCTACCAACTGCCCATACCCTTTTCTTCAGTCCCTCCATGGAGTATTTATTTCTCTGGGCAATTTGGAGCTGCTATGTTTCACAACCACTTCCCAAAGCAGACATGACACCATGCCACCCACAGAAACCCCTCCTTGAAACATGCTGTTCCCTCAGAGGTGGCTGGGATACATTCTGACTATCTCAGGGCAGTTGGTGGCCAACATCTAGCCCCCAGCAGCAGTGCTTGGAGGGGCCCGAGAGGCAGATTATTGGTAGCTACCACTTTCCTGAAGCTGAGGACATGAGGTTTCCTTGCTTTAGTACCCTCTCTGAGGCAAACTTGGGGAGAAAAATGCTCATTTTGCTGTTAACTTCCTTTGGTATTCTGTCACTTGGATTAAAAAAGGCAATGGGGTAGCAGTGTCATAGCTGTAACTTCAAAGCATCCACTGAGCTTGAGAAATTCATGGCACTGAACTACCCCTTCCCTTTGCTGTAAAAAAATGAAGGTCATTACACTTAAAAGGTAAGAAAAAACACCCTAAAAATCCAACACACACTAAAACATCTCCCTTCTTTCTCCTTTCTTGTTTGTCATACTCAACTATACAATCCTATAGTGCAATTTCATTGACAGCAGCCATCAAGACTTCAAAAATAGAATAAAAATTGCTTTTTCTTTTTTACATTTAAACTGGTAATGCCATCTAGATCCAAGCTCCCATCAGACTGACCCTCTCTCAGTAGAATTTACACCATTTTCTGATCAACACCAGAGTTTTTTGAAAGAATTTCTCAGAACAAACATGATGCAGAGAGATTTTTAGCATGTTGTACACAAAAATGCATGTCTTCTTTTTTTTTGGGGGGGGGAAATGCTGGTGTAAAACGTCTGATTCTACTCAAATCACACTTTCACCAGGGCCACACATGAAAACCTGCTTCACTGAACACAACAGTTTAGTGTTTGAACCACGCTGTCAGACACATGTAATTTAACTGCCAGCTTTCTAGACAACAACTCCCCATGAACTCCTGAAGTGTTGGTTTGGGACATTCTAAGCTTTTATCAGAGTAATTTCAACTGCAGCAGCATTGTGCAGTGGTGCTGCCTTGTCATCATCTAAACCTACCCTCACATTTCTTCACCAAGACATCTCCCCACAATACAGCCAGTGGCTACTAATAGAAAGGTCTCATTGACATCAATAACTTCAGCATGCAGCACATCAGACACATTTTCCTTGGGATAAACTCTTCACCAATGGTATTTTTTAGAACCCAAACACCTTTACCCACTGTTACACTAATAAATAAAATTACTCATTTCCTACAAGAGATCAGTAAAATTCCTTGTGGTGGATGACAGGAACATCTCCCTTCTGAGGAAAGGCTGAGGAAGCTGGGTCTCTTTAGCTTGAAGAAGAGAAGACTGAGGGGTGACCTCACTCATGTTTATAAATATGCAAAGGGTGAGTGTCAGGAGGATGGAGCCAGGCTCCTCTCAGTGACGTCCAGTGATAGGTCAAGGGGCAAGAGGCACAAGCTGGAACACAGGAGGTTCCACAGAAATGCAACAAAAAACTTTTTCACAGTGAGGGTGAGAGAAGAGTGTCCCAGGCTGCCCAGCGAGGGTGTGGGGTCTCCTTCTCTGGAAACATTCAAACCCCACCTGGACGTGTTTCTGTTTGACCTGACCTGGGTGTTCCTGCTCCAGCTGGGAGACTGGACTAGATGATCTCTCCAGATCCCCTTCAATCCCTGACATTTTATGATTCTGTGAATGCAAAGCTCTTTTACCAAGTCAGTGTCTACACAAATTTGTGTAGAACAGAAAACTTCATCCTTACTATAACATCTGGTACATCATCAACAACACTCTAAGATAAAATATGACAGTTTTAGCCAATAAATGAAATGCTGAGCTTTTTGTACACCTGGAAGCAATAAAAGCACCTATAAAAAGTGCTGTTACAACCTCAGTAGCACTGGAACATGGTGAATAACTTCAGTGCTTTTGTTGAACAAAGTTTTTTAGTGACTGTAATACCACCATATTCCCTGTCAAGTTTTAAAGTATCTTATCACTGCAAAATGTTTCATTTTTTGTTAATAACTGCTTACCTTTTTCAAAAAAGAAAAAAAATATTAGGTCTATTAAAAATAAAGATCTCCTTACTGAAGAAAATACTTCAGTCAGTTTGCTTCTAGTTTTTAATGATAGAAAAACAGAAAAAGCTGGTACCTACTGAAAGTAATATTTTTATAACTACTTTCTACATTAAAAGGCTCAAGTGAGTAAAATACTACTTTGATTGTTATTCATTTGATACTTGAAAAATTTGTAATTCTGGAAATGCAACCAGAATTTTACAATCATCAATAGCATGTGGGCTCCAAATATACTGAATACAGATACAAGAGTTTTAAAACTTCCTATTTCTAGAGCTACCAATTTGTCACAACGATTTTAAACATGAAAGAAATAAGCAAAGTGTGCAATTTGGTACAGAATGGCCCAGCTCAAAGTTAGTTAGATTAAACACACCAAATTGTGTCTAAAATACTATATTAACATGAAATTCAGAATAAAAAAGATATACCAACCAGTTTCCAAAGATTTTTACATACTTACTTTGAACCTGTTTAGACAAAAAGTTAGCCCTAGACAAAAAGTTGGTTCTTTGAGATCTCTGTTCATGCTTACATCTAAGGCTCATCATCATCCCAAATAACATATGAGTGACAAATACCAGCAGAAAACATCCAGGGTTTATGTTACTTCCAGTGAACGAAAAATAATCAAACCAGATGTTTTGAAAATTATTTAATTTTTTTAAATTAAAAAACTGATTTGACTTGCAAGTTTGGAGCCTTAATTATAGTCATTTGTGTTGCTGATGAAAGCACGGGACTAGGACAGGCCACGCTGTGGGCTGTGAAGTATTTATCAATGCTACACAGAATTTTTTTTTTCCTTGAAGCAAAGAATAAGAAATCACAGCTAAAACTACAAGAGAAATCAAACTCCAGCAGTGTTAGGTGCCCAGCATCCTCAGTTCCCAGCCAACAGCTTGTAGGATCAGGCTCCCATGTAGTCAAACTGTAATTATCTGAGTCACAGTGTTGTTTGAGCCAGACTATCTGAGCTCACAAAACCTGGTAGGCAGAAAAAAATGACAACTTCTAATCTGAGAAGTGACACCTACCACAGATAGAGTTTCCTTAGCAGCATGCTGTTCAGAGGGAATATTAAACACCTCCTGACACACCTGATTTTCTCTAGTAGCCTTCCACCAAGGAATGATTTAATCTGTCCCTGCTGAGTTCCTGAGAGCTGATAAGAATACAAGCTGAGGTGGGATGGCTGGAGGCCATATTAATTTTTTAAATCTTGAAAAATACATTAACAAGCATTCTTTAAAAGCACTTCAAAGGTGCAAAACTACATCACATTCTAACTAACAATGTGATCTCCAGGGGCAGAATGACAGTAACATTTGTTGGGCGTTTGTATTAGGACCACCAATAATACCTCATCAAATAATGTATAATTCATTTCATATTGAATTGGTATTTTTGCTATATTATACCAGTTGAACTTTATTTGAAAGGCTGCCTTCAACTTGCTGGCTTGGTATACAAACTTTATTCACATTTATGTGTTTGACTAGACTGATCTCAACTTGTTTGACTCCTCTCAGCAAGGATGCTCCTTGGTGATGCCTAAGTATGTTTAATTCTACACACTGCTTCTTCCTCTATTCCACATTTGGATTACTTGGATGTAAAATGGAATGTATAACATTCAGTAAAAGGAAATTAGCAATGAAGCTATGTAATGTGTATTATGCATTTCCATATTTGCAGAGAAAGGAATAATTACCAGACTGACAGTTGAGCATGATTTACTCAGCTACCTTTCATTAAACAAACACCAATACCATGTAAAGAACCATCTATTTCTTGTGACTACAACTAAAAGGATCTTTGTGCAGAGTCTGATGTCTGTGGAGAGACTTTACACCAAAACAGCTTCATGTGACTGCAAACTGGAGATAACTTCTCCAAGATGAGTGGATTAAAACAAGGGTTGTGAATGACAGGGTATAAAAACAATGTGCTAAAACAATGGTAGTCACTTGCACTTTACTATCTTAGAATCAGAATGGTTTGGGTTGGAAAGGGACCTTAAAGATCATCTAGTTCCAACTCCCCTATCACGGGCAGGGACATCTTTCACTAGACCACATTGCTCAATGCCTCATCTAGCCTGGCCTTAAACACCTCCAGGGAGGGGGTGTCCAGAACCTCTCTGGGCAACCTGTTCCAGTGTTTCACCACCCTCACAGTGAAGAGTTCCTTTCTTATCTCCAGCCTAAATCTCCCCTCTTCCAATTTGCATCCATTACTCCTAGTCCTGCCATCCTGGACCCTATTAAAAAGTCCTACACCAGCCTCTTCAGGTACTGAGAAACTACTCTGAGGTCCCTTCTGAGCCATCTCCAGGTTGAACAAACCCAACTTTCTCAAACTTCAATTCACAAAGAAAGATATTAAACTCTCTGAAGGCCAAGACGAATATTCATACTGCTTACTTTCCAGAGTACTTCAAAGTAAGCAGTTATTACCTCCTGAAATAGTCTTTCACAAAAAAGGTCCATAAAACCCTAAACATGTTAAGAACTGGAGGTTTTATCACTGAAATAGCATTTACTGTGATGAGATCCAATTCTAGATCAGGGAAATTCAGTGAACTGTGGTGGAAGAGATGGAAACTAAAATGTTATTAGTATAAAAACAAGGAAAAAAAACCTAGATGCATCAAGCATTCTAATTAAAGGTCTAAAAAGTGTTTAGGTCTTCCTACTGCTTCCATGCATATGGTGGAAAATACATTAGGAAAAACAGTGCTCATTGTAATTAGCTATTGAGATAATACAGCAGATTATTACACAGTTGCTCACTGGCAGGGATAAGCTTAAATGGACAAAATAAGAATTCACAGTAGAGAAACTTAACCAGACTTTACATTTCTGCACTCAGGAAATATAAACAGGAAGCTATAAAAAAAATGTAATAAATCTCCAACACTGCTCAAAGCCTAGTGTAGGCTTGCACAGGAGATTTAAACAAAACTCTAAGTTATATATAAATGTTAGTTCAGCTTCCTCTTAATGAAATTCTCTGATTGTCAATATCAGTCAGCATCACCTACCATCTTTGAGGATTGTTTCTCTCTCTGTGCCATCAATTTTCTGTCTTCCAATTAGGAAACTGGTGGTATCAGCAAAGTAAATGTAATTGGTTTCAGCGTGGAAGTCCAGAGCACGAGGATTGACCAAGTTCTCTATTGGGATCATGTATTCATCAGTCACTTTGGTATTCAGGTCCATTCCTCGTATTATTCCTGGGCGTCCCTTCCCATAAAAAAGAAACAATTCATTCTTTGGTCCTGCAAAAGAAAGATTACAAACATAAACAACTGATGCTGCCTAATCTTCTTTACAGTGCATAATGTCACTGTTTAATTAACTGGCACAATTAGTGGGGGAGCAGAAACATTATTCAATAACAAGAAGTAAACTTGCACATATTCCAAAGGTGACTAAACTCCAGAAATCTAGCTAATTACATTACCTTAATTAAAATTCAAATTATTTCACTGAGCTGCTTACATCTAATTATTTTTTTCTATAAAAGTTCACCACGAAAAGCAATGCTGGATCACAGAATAACTTTGCATCTACTGTGGCATGGACATATGTAGCTTTATAAACATTTAATTTTACAATTCATTAGAATCTATCAAGGTAATGTAGACTATAACTGAAGTAATCTTCTTATCTAACAAGACTATAAACTCCAGCAAGTATAAAATATTTTTTAAACCTGAAGTTTAAATGTTTCTCAAATGGAACACAATAAATCAATACACACTGTTCTTTCACACTGAAAGATCCAAATATTTCCTATTTTTGAGGAAGTTTTTTCTATTTAATCAAGTAGGTTCATTAAAAATAACCGAAACTTAGTGAGATTATTTTCTTTGAGATAAACATCTTTAGATCCTTCAAACTATCAAAATACCTCTTAAAATTGCAACTAAACTAAATCAATGCCATTAGACCAAGAAACGAGGCAAAATTAGGTGTTTCCTCCAACACTTTCAGGCCTGTCCTGATGACTGTAGAGCATCAGATTGTGTTTATTTAACATTAGGTAGAACAGCAGTGAAATCAAAAGTGCTCTCACAAAGTACTGTGAGGAAAACCTTGCTTGAATCATGCAATTAATGGTCTGCTTCTGAAATACATGTTGATTGTATGGGTAGAAATCAGGTGTGGCAAACTATTTAACAGCATTTCAGTACCTCTGGGCTATAAAAATGCATAATAAGTGAAGAAAAAGTAAGACTGATTAACTTCAAACCTGGGATAATTTTTAGAATTCTCTAAACAGCATCCCAGGTTTGATTTGTCCCTTCTGTGAACTAAGCCAAATCAAATCATTTCAAGGGAGTGGAAGGAGCATGTGCACTAATTGTCAGGTACACAGTACAAGGAAATTTTACCTAAAAGCAGAGCATGTGATTTCTGTTTTTATTGATAAACCTGTCAAATAACATCCAGAACTACACCCTGAAATACTAGTGAGTGGCAAACTCTTTGCTTTAAATAACATACTTTTGCATGACCTGCCATCACTCCCCAGGATGAAGCCAGTCCTGCAGCGACAAGTCCGTGCTTTGTAGTTGCTGCTGAGCAGACAGATGTGTGAACATCCCCCTGGCATCCCATATGGGTCCACTTCACATGCGTGGCTCCTGACTATACAGCAAGTGAAAAATAGCACAATTAAAACCCCTTTAAAGTAAGATAATTATACGCATCAGCATGTAGAAAGCTTCGATGGGGAAAATCTGTGTCGCAATAAATCTTTCACCAGTGCATAACTACAGAAGAAGATAGGGTAGTTGTTTTTTTTTCTTTTAAGATGATGCCCCAAAATAGACAAGCAATCCAAAGGGCAGTCTTATGGCTATCAAACCCATCACCAGCTGTGATGATAATTTTTAGAGTAAGCTTCAGCCCAGCCTTTGCCTGGCAGCACCCCCCTGGGGTATCTGACACAATTCCCCATTGTTACTTGCTTTGGTTCATTGAGTTGGCTGGTTGGCTTTATGAGAACAGGGTGCATTCTATTCCAAAACAGCTTGCTGTTCATTCAACTCCATTAGCCAGCACCTTTTTTTGGGCAGAAGGTAGAAAACAGAGCAAGTCTTGTAGCATTTTTCTTTATTTGTACAGTTGTGACATAAATCCTGATGAAGAAGCCAAAGAATTCCTTCCCCTTGACTTCAGATTTCCACACTTCCAAATTAGCAGACTTACATGTCATATTCATTTTCTTAAAGTCTTACATGCAAATTCAATGAGAATACAAGATTTACCTTGCTATCCTACACTTACTAAGCTGTCTGAAAACATAACAAAATTTTTTTAGCTCAAAAAGAAGTGTTTTTCCTCTTCTTTCTCCTTTCCCTCAAGCTTTTTAGTTGTTTTCCAAAAAAGTGGTTTAAGGTCGATATTATTAAAGGTATACAAAAACTCTACCCAGGTGAGACAGCTTTTACAGTGAATCTTGACAAGCAACAGAGATGTCCATTTGAAACAAAAGAAATAGAGTGAACAAAGGGCAAGAGGAACAGAGCAATCACAGGATGTAATAAAAGATTACAAGGTGCTCATCTCTATCCTCTACTCAGTCTCTCCAACTCCCCCAAAGGTACAAGAGGGGGCCCAGAGGAAGCAAAGAGTCTGCAGACTCCTTCAGACACTGACATCTGCAAATCAATGCCCTCAGCTATAGGGTGAAAATTAGTTCAACCAGTCTACATCAATTTAGAGTTTGCTCCTGCTTGAGAAACTTCTCTGAAAGCAGTCAGTCTAATAACATTGATGTTGATCACCAGAATTGAAGCGTTAGCTTTTCTGTCCAAACAGTCATGGCAACAATTTATTGCTATCAGCCATATAAAATAAAAAAAAAAAAGTCTCACCAAGCACTGTTGTAAACATTTTGGATCTTGCTACCTCTGCACAAAGTCCCTGCAAACCACACTGCTGATTTGAATGCAGAAAGTAGGCAATCAGAGCCATAATCAGACTCATGCAGGGCTATGCACCTCAGGAATTATATTACCAAAAATTCCAGGATTATAAATGAAGTTTCTCATTCTAGAGGAACATAAAGATTTCTTTCACAGAAGGCAAAAATGATATTTATATAAACAAAGGAAAAGTTAACAGCAATTTCCTACCTCACCAGGTGCTGTGCTGGCAGTCAGGCAGGCTGGCTGCCCACATCTCCATGCTTTGGTGGCAAACTCAGACTTGAGACTGTCTGCAAAGCTGGCCCAGAGGAAGGAACCAGCAGCCCTTGAGGTCTGAGACCCAAGAATGTGGAAGGTATTGGACATATAACAATTCTGAATGTGTTAAATTTTCAAAGTGTCCAATGCATGGAGCCAAAAAGCTTGTGGACCAGGGCTCTCAGGCAAATTCATCTTTGCCAAGATGCAGGAAAATGGTTACTCAGTACATAGAAAGCTGGGTAGATAAAGCAGCAACAAATTTTCTTCTAATATATTTTCCTTAAATGAACATTGTAACCATGCATCCATCTAATACCACAGAATTCTGCCACCACATGGGTTGGAAGGGACATTTAGAGACCAGATAGTCCAACCTCTCTGTGCAAGCAGGTTCACCTACAGCAAGCTGGACAGGAACACACCCAGGTGGGCTTTGAATATCTCCAGACAAGGAGACTCCACCACCCCTCTGGGTAGCCTGATCCACTGTTGACACTCCAAAAGAAAATTTTCCTCATGCTGAGATGGAAATATACTGGTTCAGGTATCCTAGAAAGAGAATTTTGATCTCACCTGCTGTTTGAGCTCTCTTCTGGTACACACGGACCTCTTTAGCATTGTCAAGTTTAGCAAGAGACTGAACATCAGTGCCATTATATCTGTTTATTCGTAAAACGTTGAGGTTATCTGAATTAACTGTATATAAATAGTTTTCAAATACTGCCAAGCCACAAAGATACCTGATCTGGAAAAGAAGGGAAAACAAAAAAAAATCATTATTTTAGCTGAATACTTTAGACATGTCTATGATTTGTAAACACCAAACATTACTGTCAATTGTATGTGCTAAACTCCACAAAAATACTTCTGAATACATTGAAAAATGTTTGTAAATAACTGTGTTGTTTGCTTTTGAAAATAGCTTTCTTTTTGAAAGTATCAATTTCAAAATGTTATCTGAAAAAAGAGTTTACAACGTTTCTTATTCAGAACGATTGATTAAAAGAGTAGGAGGAATTTGGTAACAAAACATTAAGTTATTTGCTGTTTTAACCAGGTGAACTAGACTGGTTTTAATCATGTTTTCTGCCTACTTGTAAATAGTACTTATGCTGGTCTCCCTAAGCAGTGATTACTTGCAAGCTAGCAGATAGTGCAAGCAGAACAGGTGAAGTGTTTCCTCTGTATGCATAGTTTTTACACCCTCTGCTTAACCTTAGGTAGGAGCAGATGTAAACATGGTCCCCACACCAGCTCTGGGAGTCCAAGCATCAACCAGGACAAGTTTGGCTATTGCTAGTTTTCTCTCAATTTACATAAGCCTTGAGACTTCATTTCCCTACTGCCTATTACTCTGCTCCCTAAGCTGGAGCAACAATAAGGCACTGATTTACTACTGCTCAAAAGACACACACACATCTCAACATTTGTATTTATGATTCCAAACATCTGGATCAACTGGGAGAAGCCCCATTGCCATCAACAAAATATGATTTAAGAGCATCCAGATTGGTATGAGCAGGTGAATAGCTGATGCTATTGTGTTTCTTTCACATCCTTGTGCCTGTTAGTCTCTTTTTCCTGAATTGGCAAGGACATCCTCTTGTCATTAATAATTTATCCCCCAGTATCTATCCATCAATCCATATTTTCCCCTCCTGTAGTCTTTTACAATGGGGTGTGTGACCTACACGGTGCATTCTAAATGAGACACTGCAAGGAAGTTTGTTCACAGGTTGTAAAACTGGCTAAACTGCAAATAAAACAAAAAAACACTGATGGGTCTTTTAATGTCTAATGCAGCTGAACTGAAGAAAAAAAAAACCCTGTGCATTCACTTACTGATATCCTTTCTTTTTACACATTTGCAAATAAGTACCTACTTGTCTCCCTTTAATTATTGTATGCCTCTTTCTCCCTTGATAGTCAACAACTTCCACGCTGTCCAGGTATATGTCAAGCCAGTAAACATATTTATTGATGAGGTCGAGAGCAAGAGCAGTTGGCTGTTCAATTTTAGAGTCTACTATCCATGTCCTGTTCATTCCATCCATGTCACATCTCTCAACCTTGGCAGCATTCCCGTAGTCTGTAAAGAAAAGCTTTCTGTTGAAAGAAAATAAGATGTTGTAAGTCTCCAAGGGTGTGAGCAGAGTGCAAAGCTCCTGGTGGCTCTGTGCAGGGCAAACTTTTGTTCTTTGCATGTCAGGGCATTCATTTGCATAAGCCATACAGATAATCATTGAATTATCCCCCAAAAAATCATCAAAAACTCAGCCTATTTTCTAACTAAAAGAATTTTCTTTCAAATGAAACAGGCTTTCATACAGAGACTACATTACAATCTTAATTGTCTCTGGAATATTTATAAATATCTAAGATAAAAGCTAACTATAACATGGTTAAGATGTTTATAAACATCTCTAAGATAATCTTTATTTATAAAAACTGGAAAGACTTTTATGAACACCAAAGAGCAGTAAATCCACAAAGCACACACATGGTTTGAAAACCAATTTATCACATGTGAGATACAGCCAATCCAGTGAATCACACTGTCATGCATTTGAAAATATATTTCTAAAGAAGATGCTTTGGTCTGGAAGGATGCATAGGGTCCTGGAAGGAAGTTTAGGCTTTAAAGAGTTTCCACAAATACAGAGAGTCAGTCCATCCAAAATCTATCAAAGACTTCAAATTCCTGCTAAAGCTTCTTAACTTGATACTTGGTTAGTATTCATTGCATTTAGAACCCACAAATCAATTCTGATTAACCTAACAATATTCTAACAAGATTACCTATTTGTGAGACTAAATTACAGCTGTGATGTGAAGACCACCTTGCCATGACTTTAACATGCTCTGAAGAATAATCTGATTCCAGAAGGAATGTTACTAAACCCATTTTGAGAATAAGGATTTCATTTGCCAAATGAAGTGAATTAGCTCCTAGTTATTACCACTAAAGGGAATAAACACTGGATCAACAGCACATAAACCTTGAGATTAAAGAAAAGGAATTTATAGCTTCACAACCTCTCATAGAAATTCAGCACTGTGGTATGTTTTAAGCTGGAAAGAAGACATGTTTGCTAAACAGCCAAATGAGACCTGGATTTACTTGAAGACAGCAGTAATAAAGCATAAGAACACATTCTGAATGTAGTTCAAGTGTTTCGTGTGAAACAAATATAAATTAAGAAACCATTAGAAGTAGAATTACCTATTGCATGTGTACAGCAATGTCAAATGACAAAATGAATTGATCAGAGAATCATAAAATAGGGCTGGATGAGAATTTAAAAGGTCATGTAGTCCATCATCAGGCCATAAGGCAGAATAAACTTTACCTATAACATTCCTGAGGGATAGCTCCATTCCTGACAGAAATTTCTATTTATCAACCTCATTTTGAATTCCTCTCTTTTCTTTCCTTGTAATTCTTATCCAAGCTGTACTTTAAGAACATTTTAAGGAAAATATACTTAAGATTCAGGTCCAAATAAATCAAAAAGTGCACACTGCAGATGATGTGCAAAGCAGAAAATAAATCTGCAAAGCAAATGTTTAAGTTGGAACAAAAACAGCCAAAGAACCATGAGCGTATAGATATCATAGAATCATAGAATAGTTTGGGTTGGAAGGGACCTTAAAGATCATCGAGTTCCAACCCCCCTGCCATAGGCAGGGACACCTCCCACTAGACCAGGCTGCCCAGTGCCCTGTCCAGCCTAGTCTTGAACACCTCCAGGGAGGGGGCATCCACAACCTCCCTGGGCAACCTGTTCCAGTATTTCACCACCCTCACTGTAAAGAATTTCTTTCTTATGTCTAGTCTAAATCTATCCCCCTCTAATTTATATCCATTATTTCTAGTCCTCCCATCCGATATTATGTTAAAAATTCCTTCCCCTGCCTTTCTGTAGGACCCCCTCAGGTACTGAGAAGTTACTATGAGGTTCCCTCTGAGCCTTCTCTTCTCCAGGCTGAACAACCCCAACTCCTTCAGCCTGTCCTCATAAGGATAATGCATATATTTCACCAGCAATGACAAGACCAATATATAATACACGCAAAATAAGTTATCAAAACATTAGACATAGTCTACTATCTGCACTTCTGGGGATCTGATTTATGTTATTTAATGGAACTTTATACCTCTAGATTCAGCAAGTCAAATAAAGCTTATTTTGCAATCACAGTATCAAATGGCTTGTGCAACTGCAAAGACCTTATAAGCTTGACACCAATTCTGTACTGGATTGCTTAATGTGTGGTATTCTAATGAAAGACATTTCCATGTGGTATCACAAAACAGACTAATACACAAGCTAAAGACAATAATGATTTGCTTTTTAAAACTATGATATCTATTCAGATCAGATAAGGAACAAAACATTTGTATGCCAATCAAAAAAGAAATACAGTAAATACTATCTAATTTAATCTAATTAAACACTTTACCATGTAATCTTGTAATGCAATTCTCTATTCAAAGACTAATGCAGACATTTAGAATTAGGTTTTAATCAGCATTTATAACACATGAATTTGACCCACAATTGCACTGTATTTCCTTTGCCTTGGGAGTTCTCAAGGATAGATTGCAGTGGGATTTATTTCAGCTCAAGACTAGTTTCCCTGCCCACAAGCAGGGCTGCATTTGCCTATCTATTTCCAGCAGAGGGTGGTGAAATCTCGTATCAGTTCAGAGCAATTCCAGCAGGAATTCTGACCCTGCACAGCCCAACCACCACACATTAGCACTGGCCACGAGGGAATGAGGGACCATCTCTGCCAGAGACAGGAAGGGCAGTGTTCATTACAGCCTTCATTTCCTGAGACTACCAATGAGGATGCTAATTTAAGCTGCTATAAAATAGTAAAAATTTTGGCACTACACTGAATTGTATTAAGGCCTGTTATCTTTTGAAAGCTACACACTTCTTCATGCATAGAAATTCTGAATATTCTCCCATCTCTTTGAAACTACAAGACCCTCATGTTCTGTTTGATAATAATCAAGAACAAAAAGAACCATCTCCATCAAGTCCAGGTTCACTGCAGGCATCTTATACTACTATTTTCTTAAACTTCTTAAAGTCAAAAAAATTGAATTGCTTTGACCCAGTGTTCCACCCAGAATCTCTTACAGAATGGCTTCTTTGTCATTCCAACAGTTAACAATCTGCATCTTAGGACTAATGATGATATCTTTGAGACTAGATTACATCTACCAAGCTCTGCAACGGCTTACTTGTCTTAAACAGTGTTTTCCACTCTTCCTCCCCTCCAAAGGTATTTCTAGATGGCAATCAAATGTTTTCACTCTCTACCCAGCAGCTAGAGGTAAGCAGAGAAAGTCAATCCATCTCATCTCATAGGACAGGCTCTTTCTGCTGCCCTTCTGTGCAGTTATGCCAATTTTAGGTCATGTTATTGAACAAGCAGAGTCAGCACTGGGAGCACTCTTCCAGAGAGGAGTTCACCAGTGTCTGTACTGTAACTTCTCTGCATCAGCTGGAGATTCAGCCATCCCTGCATGACATTTTCTATTTTCACAGCTCTATTACACTGCTGATTTACTGCCATTCTCCTCCCTCTACTGATTTCCTAGGGTTTAGCTGACTTTCTCTAGTCTATGAAATACAACCTGTTTCACAACTTACCAACTCAGTCTTAAAAAGTTATGGTTGGGGTTTTTCTGACAAAAAGCTTGATTTTAACCAGAAAAAACACTGGGAATATACCCTCCACATCTAAGCAATCAAATCTCTAAAATTATAAACAATTCTAAAATGAAAAACCTACCAACAACAAAAATAAAGCCATTTTCCCAAGCAAAACTAATCCCAGAGAGACAGAATGCCACCATGAGACAAAAGTTTGTGAACTTCCCAGTTCCTTTTCTCATATCAGTGGTCAGAGATTCCTCTTTCCTTCATTATCACTCTCCAAAAACACATAAGGAGGATCTCAGAAGTTCCTTTCTTTTCAGAAAAAATTATCTGCCCTCCATAGAAACTGCCTTTAAAACCCAGATAGTTACTGTCTTGATTCAGTAGGCAAGATCATATTCTTTTCACGTATCACATCCCTTATCCCCATCATTCTTGTGCAGCAACTTCTCTTTCCACTCCCTTTTGTTCCCCAGGCTTTCAGTCATTATGTTCACAATCCATCTATTTCATTAACTGAGAAAGTAGTATGTTTTTCTACTAAAGCTACATCAAAGCTGCATCAAAGTCCTCAATTTCTGATACAGCCAAATAGACAAATACTGTAAAGCAAAGTCACTCATTTTCATAGCAAAATTTCACAACCATTCAATTTTTTGGGGGGAAAAAACTACCACCCACATATGAAATTATATCATAAGGTGAAGAAATTTATTTCCATGTTCAATAGTTTTCTCTTTTATCTGTATGTAAAGCAAAAGAAGTCAGTCTCACTCAGATTTATCCCATTTCTGGCAGTAAATGAGCCGTGAGCTTTCATGTACCAGAGAAATCTTTGGTACCTGATGCCTTGTACTTGCTAACACATCAACCTTTAGGGAAATTCCCAAGATTTGGGAAAAGGCAAGTTCTACCCTAGGGCAGAAACATAAAAGTCATTAGACTGGGGCATTGAGGTTCCCACCTCAATCTTTTTAGTGCAATGCAACTCTCATCACTTGATGATAATATCCCCTTTCAAATCCACACTATTTTAGTCTCTCCTTGCTGGAGAGACTGCTAGTTTAAGTTTTGTAACTTATTCTGGAAGGAAATACTGTGTGGATGAGTTTTGTGCTACAGAGGAGTGAAATTCTATTAATGCTCTTCCACGACTTCTGCAGTCTAAAGGAGGACGCGCATTCCAAATATTCACAGTATTTGGGAATCCTAACAATGAATGCCTAAGAGCAAAATTCTGGTTCACTGCTCAAATAGTTACAGATGGTCATAATCTGTGCAGCTCTTACTGAACACAGAAGCACAACACATGGAAAGAAAAACCCTGCAGCTATTTTATTTTCTTCCCTATTTTTCCCCTGCTAAAACTGTCCATCTATAGAAATATGCCCAATGTAAAGCTGAAATCCTTGCTGCTACAGAGCAGATAAAAGCCTTCCCTTTCTCATCCCTTAAGGAATCAAATATACAGAGAACACACTTTTTTCAAAGTTTTTTCCCCTTTCCCACCCAAATAGGATTTCTCTGCAGGGAGGGAACTGCAAGACACTCCAGTGCACCCATCTGCTGCCCCTAGGTGCAGCAGCAATAATACATGACAGTAAGATGTACAGTTGCATTTCTATCTTAAAATATCTTTTCACAGTTTCACTTCTCTCTCACAAGCTCTGTTTCCTCACCCTCAGAGCAAATATGAAGCAAAACCACTTCGACCCCACCATATTCTCTTCCTTGCTGCACTTAGGAATAGGTGTGACTCTCTGTACATGCTAAAACAATGCACAGCCAGAACAGCAACAAATCAAAGAAAAACACTCACAGAAAGGAAAACCCAATTCATAGGTTTTGATAGAGGACAAAACAAGTAATTTCTTATGCTCATTCTCATCATAACAAATATGTCTGGGTTCCCCCCCCACCCACCACCACCACCAGCTATGGAATATAATCTTGAAAAACTGCATCCTGTTACATATATCAAATTTATACTTGCTTAATCTGCTTTCTGACTGAATGCAACTCCATATTCTTTCATTAAAGTCATCTAATTACCCTGAGTAATTCTGTACAGCTATGGTGCATTTGTGTTGTATTTCTTTCAAACAAAAGTGTTGTTGAATCTGAAAAATCTATTCCCAATATTACATCGTACTAAGACAAAATTTTATCTTTTGTACCACTTTTTATTAATGTATTCCAAATTTTAATAACTTATTTATAATTGGAAGACATCTTTAAATTCCCATTCCATGATTCATTGATCCAAAGGATTTAGTAAGAGCCCTGCACATTTTTAATACGGTATGTTATTGTCATTTATCTGAAAATCCATGGGTTTGGATTTAAACCAGATGGAGAAATCTAGACATGGAGTCATTTCAGACTGGAAGTGGATTTCCCCATGTGTTAGCATAAGCTCATCAATTAGAGTAAGAATAAAGCAGCATCGATTATTCCCAGTTTATCACAAATCAGCTCTACCAAATTCCTCTGTTGATCCAATAAAAAAAAAAGTAATTTTGTAGAGACATTCAAACCATCACCAGGAGTAATGGATGCAAATTGGAGGAGGGGAGCTTTAAGCTGGAGAGAAGAAAAGTTCTTTACTGTGAGGGTGGTGAGACTCTGGAACAGGCTGCCCAAGAGGTTGTAGATGCCCCCTCTCTGGAAGTGTTTAAGGCCAGGCTGGATTGAGCAACATGGTCTGGTGGGAGGGTGGAACTAGATGATCTTTTAAGATCCCCTTCCAACCCAAACCATTCCATTATTCTATGGTCTTAAATCAGCATTGAAGTCCACTTCCAACATGACAGACAGATAGTACCAGGAAGTCTTTCTAATAACATTTGACAGAGTTTAAGATATTTATGTGTTTACTTTCAAATCAGGCAGACACTGCTGTTAGATACAATGAAATGAGTAACTCTGAGCCTGAAGAAAACATAACCGTAAATGCAACTCATGGAACAATTATTTCAGAGGACAAAATTGCTAATTTTAACTGCTCTATATTCTATCAAATATGCAAGATGTGGTGGAATAAATTTGCCATTGAAAATTTAAGTTCTTCATTGAAAACTCAGGGTCTGAAACACCTGCTACCTTTCCAACTCAACAAGAGATACGTATTTTTAATGTAATTATTTTATTGTCATGCTTTGAATGATTCCTGGAGCAACAAAATGTTGCCACTTGGCCATTTATGATGTATACATGAACTGAAGGAGATAGGAAAACACACAAAGACTTCTTTTCACAAGTTTAATTAGTATTGTACTGGAGCTCTTTCACAGAAAAATAAACACAGTACTTGTCCTGAAGCTATTTAATTTTCACAATATATTATTATATGCAGTCAGTCTCAATTTTTTTTCTGCCACTTAATAAACAAGTTTTTGGTTTTTTTTCTTTAGTTGAAGTGAGACAATTCTAAAAATTACTTTTTAGGATTAGAATTCTGAGGGGGAGTTTTCATTAATTGTTCAGTAGTCGAAAGGAAAAAAAAATTAGGAAAAGCAAAACCCTGGAAATCATGTAACTTGCAGATGCCTGATGAAACTCAAACAGGAAAGCAGTCTTGATCTTGGTAGGTTTAACTCTTGTTAAACCAGCAGAGCACTTAACTCACTTTTTCAAAACACCACTCTAGAAACAAGCCATTATTTCCCCAAACACAATTACACTTTTTCAGTAGGCTCTTCTTTCACAGAATTTGAGACATACCCCTTTCAGCCCAGTTCCATGGACTTTTGGCACCATAAAATGCATGAAGTGAAACCCTTCTTCCATTTGACAGATTTAAAACCCTGTTTTCTGCATCACCTACATGTAGCTTGATAGACACCTAACTTAGAAACAAGAAATGCCTTGTCTTTAGATTTGTCAACCAACTTTTTCTATTTAAAGTTACAGAGAATAAATAAAGGAGGCATTTTTGGGATACTCATTTATTTAAAATGTATTATTAACGTGAAAAATAAATTACAACAGTTCTTCCGCCTTGGTATTTTATGACCTATACCAGATTAAATGTCAGTATTAGCTGGCATTTGAGAACCTGTCTCATCCATCTTATGCATAAAATGCTACAATAATCATCATTATATAGGATTATATTAAATTAATCAAAATCCACAGTTAGCTTTAAGAATCTCAGGCAGGTCTGAAGAAAGGCTAGGATTATACTTAGAGGTGTAGCTTTTAGATCCCAAAAGCATCAGCCTCCAGTTTTGAAAACTGAGGATTTAAAGTCATGATGAATCACCACTGTGGTTGGCTATTTCTTTCCAGCAAATTCAGGGAAGGGGAATATTTCAGTGGTTATTAAATATGTTTCTAACTCACAATATTGCACACTACTGGAAGCTGACAGGCTGGCTGTGGGTACTAATACTGTCTGCTTGTTTTATTCTAGCTTTTTCATCTAAGCATTTCATTTTTCTTCACTTATTTGTAAGTCTCAACTGGGATGCTCAGCCAAGGGACTGTGTGGGTACACACTTCAGCACTACTGTCCACAAAACTCTTGCTTTAAATTTAAGCCATTAAAAACAAATCAATGACAGCAGAGCTGATCCTGAATGAAGATATAGACTCCACTTTAGAAGAATAATTTGATTAAAAGTACATTTTAAAATTACTTGATACGTACATAAAAAAAATAATAGTGTATTAAACTTGTAAAAAATTAATACATACTAATGATTTCATCCCAGGCCAAAGAGGACCAAATACATTTAATTTTTATCCTGCTAACACAATGAATTCTTAAGCTAGTTAAAAACATCCATGTGTAGAATAGAAACAAGACACTGTATCTGACAGCAATGGACAGAGTTGAGCTTCCCTTTGGGATAAAATAATAAACTTTGGAAGTAAGGGAACAACTCCATCCTAATTAACAATTCCAGTCTGAACAGCAATGAAGAGATACTCAGGGCTCACCAAGAAAAAAAAAAAGTATCTAATCCAGTCATAAGAAGTGAAATAAGATTCTCATCCAAAAGTTTCACATTCCTCTTCAGAAATCTCCTGGTTTTAATTTTGGTTTGTTTTGTTGTTGTGGGTTTGGGGTTTTTTTGTTTGTTTGGTTTTGGGTTTTGTTTGTAAGGTAACAAATTCTGCAGTGAATATCATGAGTTTCTGATCTAACACCTTCTGCTAGAAATTGGTTTGTACACCACTGGTCTGCTAATGGCACATCTTTATGCAGGCCTGCAGAGCTCCACATCTTCCCACTACAAATTCCTGGCCTGCGGGTTTATTTAATGTCAGCAGCAACCAAACTATTTGAGGTCTTGCCTCAGCTTGGCATTTGACAGTGAGGAAACAAAAACATGTAGTTCTGCTTCCCCATTAAATATCCACTAAGCAAGTAATTTTTTCCCCCAAACTGTACTTGCAAACTAAATTCTAAAAACAAACAAAAACAACTGCAAAAGCTAAAAATCAAACCAAAGTTTGGTGTGAAAGGAAGAACACACACAAGTTAATACAAAGAAACAACAAAGCATGATTTGCATTAATTAGAGGCATTGTATTTACATTATTTTCTCTCTCCTGCAATTAAAGAGTTTGTGAACTTCCCATCCCTGGAAGTGTTTAAGGCCAAGTGACTCAAAGCCTGGTCTAATGGTTGGTATCCCCACCCAGGACAGGGGGGAAGGAGATAAGCTTCAAGGTCCCTTCCAAATCTGTGCTATTTTGATATGATTCTATAGTTCCAGTTTGGATTTCCCCCCCCCCC
>VZTY01028928.1:140106-208740 GCA_013400935.1 Turnix velox
ATGATCTTTAAGGTCCCTTCCAACCCAAACTATTCTATGATTCTAAAATAAACATACCTTTCTGGTCTAATACTCCTGCAAACTAATTAGACAACGTCAGCATGAACAAATGCATTGATAGCTGAGCTCTCCAAACTACCCCAAAATTTCATACCAATTCTAAGAGAGTTGTCACATTCAAAGAAGTGACAGTTAGAACTATATCATCACAAAAAATATGATAAATGGGATTCCAGCATGATGGACAGCAGGGGATTTCCCCCCTGCAATCTGCACTGACTCTCCCTCTTCCCCTCACTGGCTAAATGCTCTTCTTCCCAGATTTGGGCCCTTCAAAGGTCATCTGGCCCAACCCCCTGCAGTGAGCAGGGACATCTTGCACCAGATCAGGTTGCTCAGAGCCTCAACAAGCCTGGCCTTGGATGTCTCCAGGGATGGGACCTCCACCACCTCTCTGGGCAACCTGGGCCAGTGTCTCACCAATCACACAGTGATGCATAAAGTTGCATTATAAAGCTAATTAATCAGTTTAATAATTTTATTTTAGCAAAAAAAATCTTCTAACCATGCAGGGTGAACACCTACCAGAGCAAGTTTATCTATGGAGATAACTTTAATGCAACAAACACAGTTTGAGGAGAAGATTCCCTCTCCAGTAAGCAACTCTTCAAGTCCAAAAGCACACTTTGGTGGACTTATATATCAGGGAAGTTTCACACTTTGAGCCACAGTGGCACAAGTGGATCAGGAAAGAGCCTGGTGTGCTCAGGAGTGGGGAGGCGAGGGGGCTGATTGTTTGTTTGGCAAAATGAAAGCAACAGTCTCACAGGCATGATTAACACCACACATTTCAAGACTATTTTTGTTGTGTTTACACAATATTTTATTTGCCGTCAGAAAAATAATGACTATCTAGTTTGCATATTAATTGCAATAGCAGTTAATTTACTCCAATCAGCCTGAGGTGAAGGGAGCACAGATTAACTTGAGGCTTTTCTTTCCCTCCCTCCCCACACTTTCTAAGATTATTCACTGGGGTTACACTAGAGGAGGACCATCAAAACAATCTCCAGCATCACTTTAATCACTCAAATTCCTCACGGTTCACCATGACAAGGTGGAAGATGGACTGGGCAGGGACACATGAGACACCACCTGCTGCAGAACAGTTATGGCCTTTCTTATTGAAAGATGTATTTCTGGGCTTTTCATTTTTTCTTCCATACAAGGGAAAGTAGCAGTAAAGACACTGTTTTCTATTCTTTAAAGGTGTTCAGCAAGCAGTAATTGTTTGATACAACCTGCATCTTGATGGCACCTGGCAAGGGATATGCTCACTTATCAAAGCATAATGGAGAGAGCTCAGTGGTGACAACCAGCACAGCAGATCATATGGTACCCATATCCCAGTGAAATCTGTGGCAATATAAAGGACAAATCCTTGGAAATTACTTGTGCAGATGCCTTTGAATATCCTGATTGTTTTCTTCCCATGTCCAAGCATCTTTGAAAGCTAGTCTTCATCCCCAACAAGTCTGATTCAAACAAGAATTCACAACCCAAGTTATGAACCCCCAGGTCCCACACAGTGATTAGATGGGAGAGAAGCACTTTGAACTAGGATTCCCAGTACAAAAGAACTCAATTACAGTGCCAAACTACATCCTTTACCTTATTGTTGGGTTCCTTCTTTTTTTTAATTTAGTCTAGTAATTGTGACTTGTCCTATCCACTGAACTCAATTAAATATGTCAGGGTATGCCCAAAACATGCTCTTGAAACTCTGCCACTCAAAGTCCAGGCCATAACACCTAATCTGCAAGTACCAGACAGCTGTAAACAGCAAATAAATTACCATCTGAGCACCAAGCTATAAATACACCTTGGAAAAGGTAGGGCTCAACTCTCCTAGGGACAATTCCAATGCCAAGGAAAAGCTACACCATATTTAGCTCAGGGAGGACAGGACATTTCTTTATTGCTTATGTTATTTCTCATTAGGAATTTTCATTGGATTTTTCATCAAACACTGATTTTTGTCATCACATGAAGTTTTCTCTTACAGAGGTACCACAGAATACCCTAAACTAGATGGGTTAGTCAAATCCACATGCGCCCATCTCATTATCATAGAAATTCTACCAGCATTCCCCTTTGAAGCTTGTGAGAGAATAAAACTCTGATCTCCAGTATAATGAGAATTATATAATTATACGTAGATAAAAAGCTTCAGTGAGGGAATATCTGGTAGATAAACACTTATGTGGTTTATCAGAGGAGTGGAGATAGTCAAATAACCTGGAAATTCCAGGTATTTCCTTTTTGCATTTTCTCATCTGTTTCACACAACGTGCCCTGGAGTTAGTTCATAGAAAACTAACAAAATACCCCCCAAACAACAAAAAAGATCCAACTATCTTGATATTCAAAAACCTAGATCCCATGTAATTCTTCATTCTGAAATACTCTTAAAATCATACTAAAGTACTGCTTAAACCAAAGAGGACAGCTCAGAAGAGCAATAGATGCTGTCTGCTACACTCTGTGGTTCCCTCATAGAATCATAAACTGCTTTGGGTTGGAAGGGACCTTCAAGATCATCTAGTTCCAACCCCCCTGCCATGGGCAGGGACACCTCCCATACACCAGGTTGCTCAGAGCCTCATCCAGCCTGGCCTTAAACACCTCCAGAGATTGAGGGGGCATCCACAACCTCTCTGGGCAATCCACATCTCTAATGGTATCCAGTTATTCTTATATTCAGGGACAGACAAGCTGTTTCAGTCAGGTTTTTCTGAGTTATACACTGGAACCCTGCATTTATGAAAAAGGAAAAAATAATCAGACATAAAGCCCACTCAATGCTCATAACAGATCACTGGACATCAGCAAATTATTTATTAATCTTCATTTTAATTTGAATGGGAGCACATTCTGTTTGAAGTGCAGAAATGGAGGTATAAGAGCAAAATATACATGTGTTTCATTAGCAGTCACTTTCAGAATGCATTCTCTAATGTCACATAATCAAGTCAGTGATCCAAGAAATCTAAGAAAATCACAGGGTAAAAGCACTGAAAAGCATGATATTTATTAAGCCCCTTTTGAAGTTCTCCTACTATAAGCACTGCCACTAATCAGTCATTCATAGCAAACACTGATTAACTCTCATCCTTCTCAAAGCATTCAGGATAGGTGAGTACTTTCTGAGGTGGGGAGGTTAAGGTTGGGAGAGATGAGCACACACAATTGACAAGTATTAAAAGAGGACAAAAACCCCCAGTTTTTTCTAGATAAACCACAGGTGTCTGTTTATAGTTGGGTTTTTACTAAATGCCAATCAGGCAGCATGCCTAGAGCTTAAACACATCATCAGGTGACAGAGATGTATCCACATTACCTTGTTTGCTAGCTATGGCAAATATTTGCTTTCATTTCCCAAGCCCTTCATTGACATAAAATAATTTATAAGTCCATAGAGCATAAAACCTCAAAATCACATCATTTGGCTCATGCAAAATTAACTTGATACACCACAGATAAAGAGAAGGACTCTACACAGCCATAACACACACTAAAAGTCTATAAACACAAATTAAGTGCTCAGTTCTGCCTTCTGACTGTACAGCTAAAAAGAAAACTCTGTAACAAGTGATTTTTGGTAAGGTTTCATTAAGAGCTTCACCTTTCTGGCAAAAGTCTGAGGTCCCTGCCACAGACCACACTGCACAGCCACAAGGGCAGCTGCTGTAATTAAGACCTGATGCTCAGTTTTTATCAACACAAAGCACCTGGGCTCTTCTAACACAGCTGACAAATTTCTCAGCCATATTTTCAAGCAGGTGATTTTGGAGTTAAACTACCTTCTACCCACAGGTCTTAAATTTAACTTTTGCTGAGATGCAATAGCTCTTCTTGTGCCAGATTCACAGCTGTTTTCAAGGGTGGGCACCACATGTAAAGACACTGCATCCACTTCTGGAGCCCTCAACATAAAAAGGACATTGAGCTGTTGGAACAGGGCCAGAGGAGGACTATGATGTTGAGAGGACTGGAGCAACTCCCTTATGAGGACAGGCTGAAGGAGCTGAGGCTGCTCAGCCTAGAGAAGAGAAGGCTCAAGGAGGACCTCATAGTAGCTTATCAATACCTGAAGGGGGCTACAGAAAGGCTGGGGTAGGGTTCTTTAACAAGGTCCAGGATTGCAGGACTAGGAGTAATGGATACAAACTGGAAGAGGGGAGATTTAGGCTGGAGAGAAGAAAGAAGTTGTTTACTGTGAGGGTGGTGAAACATTCGAACAGATTGCCCAGAGAGGTTGTGGATGCTCCCTCTCTGGAGGTGTTTAAGGCCAGGCTGGATGAGGCATTGAGCAACCTGGTCTAGTGGGAAGTGTCCCTGCCCATGGGAGGGGCTTAGAACTAGATGCTCTTTAAAGTGCCTTCCAACCCAAACCATTCTATGAATTTATGCCACAAAACAACACACACACTCTGCATAGACTCTCCCTCCAATCAACCTATGTACCCAGGTCTACCACAGCCTCTCCCCCTGAGCCTTAAACACTGGGAGATTGATGCTGAAAACTAAAATTATATCACTTACCTGAGTGATATAATCATCCAGTTCCCTCATAGTCTTTTTTGCTTTTGATCCACTTCATTAATTTCTCAACCTAAGTTTCTGTCTCTCTCCAGGACTCTTTCATTTCATCTGCTCCATCACAGTAACACCAAATTACTCATTATGGAGTTGTTTATCCCACTCCCTGTGCTCCACCTCTGCCTTTTAAAGCCCCACCCTTGATGGAAAGCCATCAACATCAAGTAGTCTCAGCTGCCTCCACTTGGGAGCTAAAGGGCTCAGTTCTTCAAGGTGCAGCATAATACCACGTTCTAGAAAGATCTCTTGTTGCCTTTAGGTAAAGTTACTGCATTTTAAACACACAAAAAATTCTTAAAATGCTGAGGACAGGCTGAGGTAGCTGGGTCTCTTTAGCCTGGAGGAGACTGAGAGGTAATCTCACTCATGTCTATAAATATGTAAAGGGTGAGTGTCAGGAGGATGGAGCCAGGCTCTTCCCAGTGACCTCCAATGATAGGACAAGGGGCAATGGGTACAAACTGGAACACAGGAGGTTCCATGGAACTGTAAGAAAACCTTTTTCACAGTGAGGGTGACAAAACAGTGGCACAGGTTGCCCAGAGAAGGTATGGGGTCTCTGGAGATGTTCAAAACACTGCTGTGAAGCACAAAATGAAGAATACAATGACATGATAAAAGGTAAATGTCACCAATATTAAGATTTTAAATTAGAGAAGACTTTAATCTTCTACCAAATTGATTTTTTTCTTCAAGCTGTACTATATACATGTGCCAATATGTATAATACATAGAGAACATCACCTATAGAAGCCAGGGCATGGTCAGCCAGTACCCTCTGATAAGTGCACTGCAAAACCTCCCTGGTGCAACAGAACTGCAGACTGACCTTTGCTTTCTGGGTCTTATTTAGAATGGCCCTAGAATGAGAAAACAGGAGTGAAAAAATCATATAAACCTTAACTGGAGAAACCTCTTACCCATGTCTAGACCCAGCAGAAATAAAGGAAGGTTTCTCCACATTGAATTTTCCAGGTATCTTTAAGACTACTTTTTGCTATAAATGAATGAAATAAAAGGGGTATAGACAGATGTCTAAAGTTTTTGTAAGATTTTTCTAGTTAGGATGCTGTATTTGTAGCCACAGACAAGATAAAATATGTATCTCCAGGAAATCACAGCAGCTAGTGAGAGCCACTGCCCAGGTAAAATTCCAGCATCTTTTTCCCCCATGGTTTTATAGCACAATTCCTGTCACAACAGCTTACAAGAACACCTAATCCTACAGAGAATCAGCAATTTGAAGTACAGTTTGCCTGACAATTAGATTAAGGAAATGGAGGTAGCAGAAAATACAGTCCATTGCTATCCCCTGAAGCTGGAAGTAGCTCTAACACCCACAGCACCAGTCTTTTAGCACTTCAATAGATTGGACTTGATGGTACTGGGTTTGAAATGATACTATTTACTTCCACAGAGAGGTAAACAAAATATAGCCACTATCAGTGCTGTATACATAATGCCATTAGGGCCAGACTAAGTGCCAGTACTGCCCAGGTAAAGGGGCTGCTGAACACCTTAAGAGCTAATTTACCTTCCCTTCTCTTCCATAATTCACAGCAGCTGCCATTACCCTGCTTGCAGCTTCTCAGAAAAAGAAAAAAAAACACCCTATTCCATAAAGGTACAGGTTCCAGGAGACAGGTAAATCATTTTATTATTAGAAAAAGTACTTGAGAGGCTCTCATTTTACCTATTTTGTCTGCAAACAAGCAGTGACTGAGAAGCATTATGTATACTTCCTTTTCTCCCCAGCCTTTCCTCACCCAGATAGAAACATCTTTCCCCAGACACTTGGCACTGGCAGCGACAGTTATTGCTCTTAATGCTGAAATACAGCATCGTCTCCAAACCTCATAAGATCTCCACTTAGAAAAGGAAGTCTCTGCAATCTTCATCTTGAGGTTTGCTTAACCATTTGTAGAAATCCACTCTACACTGCAGTGGCAAAAGCTTCCTATCAGCACCTGTGGATTTCAAATAGGAAATGGGGAGCTCTGTTTCTCTGCAGCATCACAACAGCAAAATATAATACCAGCAGGAGACCAAAAGGAAAAAAGCTAGGATTTGGCTTGGCAAGGAAGAGCTTGAGTCTTTTCCAAGGGTGAAGGAAAATTGAAGCTTCTCCAATGTGTTTAATTCTGTTTTACACAAAGTGGCCCATTCATGCCTCTCATTTTCTCTTTACCTAAACAAAAGCAGGTTAGACAAATGGGTATGTAGTGCAACCAAAGATGATTAGCACACAGAGATTTGTTTCACAGCACTGGAGAAGTTATTTTTCTACACAAGAAATCTATTTCCTGGATTTTCCTTTGGATAACCATGTATTCAGAAGCATATAAAGTGTGAGACTGTATCTAGGAAGACACTGGGTAAACCTGTCACTTCACAAGATCACAGTTGCTTTCTAGCTGCTTGAAGACTGAAAGTGTTCCTAATGATTATTTAACACATGTAAAGTTTGTAAGTGCACGTAATTACAACTTCATAAACATAAGAAAACTACTGTCATAGCTTTTCTATCCACCATAGTCTCCTTCAGGTAGAAAATGGCTAAATTACCTTTCTCATCCACAGAAAACTGTTACTTCAAGATCTCAAACCCACCACATGCTGAGGAGAAAATACAGCTCAGGTACCCCTGGTTATTCTAGCTGTCACACTTTTTTATTCTAAGAGGCCTCTAAGACTTCATTATCTGATTCTACAGCAGTACTTTATTGTTAACAAGTAAAATCCATGTAAAGAAAACACAGAGAGATGAAATTGTGTGCCCCAGAAGGTGGCTGGTTGGCCATCCCAGAGCAGGATTCTCCACAGCAGCCAGTCTGGGTTTAAACTGTAGCCAACTCATCCTAAAAACTGTGAATCAAAACAAAACCTGCATCCAGAATCCAGTGCACAAATTGCATTGATGTTCAATGAATGTGTCGGATCAAGTCTTGTCTTTTCCCTAATATGCCATCTCCATCTGCAGCATCCTGGTTTCATCCTCATCCCAAAGCTTTCTTCACTGTCTTCCTTCTTTCCCTTGATAATCCCTCTTTCTTCTCCCAAAGAAAGTTCTCCTCACATGATTTTGTCTTGTCTCACCCAATTTGTTCCTTTTTATGCACTTGGACCTGTTTGTCTGAGATCAGAGTATTTTTACTGCACTGTCAACAGCCTGGCATTTCATACTGCACCTTCTTCTACAAGACCTGATGGAACAGGTCTTGAAGAAGCAACAGCCCAGAGACACTATAAACCCATACATTTAAACATGATCATAGAGGAAGAGTCTGTAATTGTGAAGTTCTCCTCTTTATTGCAGCCTCTTTTCCCCTGAAACAGCACTGCAAAGAAATAAAATGATAGAATAAAGTACCCATCATTAAGCCCCAGTGTGTGTGTGGATGTGGAGGTGAGCCAAAGCAGAAACAGATAGCTTATTTGCCTTTTGGCAAGACAGTATTTGCCATTTAATATATTAAGTGGTAATCTGCATTGTGTTTATTTAGTTGAGCATTTAAAGTGCATTTAAATATGCAAATGATAAATAGAAAGGAGTTATACAAACTGCAATCAAACTGTAAGCTATTCTAGGCCTGGGAATTATTAACATGAGATCTAATACAAAGAGAATTGTTTGACTGGGGGTGTTATTATGAAGGATACTATTAGTAATACTTCCAGCATTTTATTTTTAGCCACAGGGGTTTTTTTTCTCTTCCAGAAGAAAACTGGCCCTCTAAGGCAGCAGTCTAACAAAAACCCACCCATTTGTGGCAAAATAGTCTATAAATGTGCTTGTTTTTCTCACTCACCTTTTACAAGCCCTCTGATGCAATCCCAAAACTTCTACAGATTCCTGCTTAAAAGCCAGGGCAACAGCCACAATCTCCACAGATCAGACATCAACTCCAAACAAACTTTTGCTTGTAATAAGTTTATATTTTTGGAGTTTTATTCTCTCATATATATGTACTCCAGCTCCAGTAACTGGATTTCGTATTTATTCTCCCCCCCAGCTATGATTCTCAGCATATTAATTGCCAGACCCTTCCACATTGTTTGTCATGTGTTTATATCATTATCTTCAGGGGACAGATGTTGAACAGCTGCAGAGGTGTAATACCTTTTGTATGTGTAAGCAAGTGAGTTTGTATTTCTGCCTGGGATTCCAATCCCTCTCTGTAGGATACCCTAACCTATTTATCTTTCTGCAAGACAACATTTGCCATTTAATATACTAGAGGATAATCTGTGCTCTATTTGTTTAGTTGCGCTGCTCAGAACATTAAATCCAGGAACATTTATTGGGAGATGTTCTCAATGGGTTGCAGAAGCTGATAGTCAGAATCTCCAGAAAATTCTGCTGCAGCTGTTTCTCTGCTTTGCTTTCTGTAGCTTATTATGCATTACAGTCAGTTCTACACCCCCTTCATCCATACTGTTACTTGAATGCAAATGCCCAGACTTGTTTGTGTGCAATTTTTTAACTAGCTGATGGTGGAGCCAGCTGAGGCAAAAAGGAAAGGAAGTGTCAATACACACACATCAGTATTGTATTTCCCTGATGAGACAGAAAGAGAACTGGCAGCTCACTGAAATCCCAGTTTGACCTTCTTTGTGCAAAGGGTACCTAAACCTCACAGAATTCAGAGCTCTACCTTGGAGAAGTCCAATTTTCAGAGCTGTTGTGGAAAGCTGGAGCAGAAGCAGAATCATAGAAACATTTGGATTGGAAGGGACCTTAAAGATCATCTAGTTCCAATCCCACTGCCATGGGCAGGGACACCTCCCACTAGAGCAGGTTGCTCAATGCCTTGTCCGGTCTGGCCTTAAACACCTCCAGAGGGATTGAGGGGGCATCCACAACCTCCTCCAGTGTCTCACCACCCTCACAGGAAAGAATTTCTTTCTCATATCCAGCCTGAATCTACCCTTTTCCAATTTGCAGCCATTATTCCTAGTCCCTCCATCACATATCCTATTATAAAGCCCTACCTCTGCCTTTCTGTAGCCCCCTTCAGGTATTGAGAAGCTACTATGAAGTCCCCCCTGAGCCCTGCCCTCTCTTCTCCTCTTCCCTCCTCTGAACAACCTGAATACATTCTACTTATTGGAATGTTATATATGAGTTAGTTCAGGCAGTCCAAACACAATCCTATTTTGTCTAGAGGACACATTCATGGACTCCATGACAATGTTTGCCCCAAGATCACTGCCTTGATATCAGTGACTTCAGCAGCTGACTTCGGGTCCAAAGCTCTCCTGCAACCCTATTAACTAGTGAAATTGTTAGGGCTGGACAATTGTTCTTAAAATGAACACCACAACATGTACTTCCTCCATAATTAAAGTGCTTTTAACAACTGTGTGTACTTTTACAATCAAACGTAAAAATAACCCCAAGAGGGGAGGTGAGAGAGGATTGGAGACTGCCTGTGAGTGTCTGCAGTGAATACTGAGTCACTTTCTTGTTGCCATTTTTAATAGAATTCTTGTGATGCAAAGCAGAACTTTATGTTAAAATATGAAGTTTTCATATGCAAGATCACCTGCTGACTTCATCTGTTGAAGCTGATGCCTTCAAGGTGATACAGCTAGTTGGTCTTTGGACCAAAAAACACACCCAAAATATTCTGTAATGATGATTTCTCCAGAAAGCAAAAGTCCCATCTGACACAGAGCACCGTGGGGCACAGAAGGCATGAGGAGCACCAGATGGATGGTGCAACTGGTGGTGTCAGCAAGCACAAAGCATGGATGCACGGATACAAATCACAGATGCATTACTGCTCCCTCCTTCTAGCTGGTCAGTGATGTTAATTACAATCAGATGCCCATTGCAGAGCTTTTAGAGCTCATAGGGACAGAAGAACATGGACTTGATGGACTGGCTCAGACTAAATGGAAGCTAATGTTTCTGAAAACTATTTACAGAGTTTAGCCAAGTGATATTTCCCATTGCTAACTGGCAACAGGGCACAAAGATCACACAGATGCATCTCAAAGGAGAACGTTAGATGGAAGATCTGAATGTCCTTATCCAGTCTTGTGGTTTGTGTGTGGACATTCACAGCAATCCATCTCTTGTCAAAAAGCTTTTGCATCATGTCTCTCTGTGCTCCTACTAAAAAAACAGCATTATCCCCCGTGTGGTTATTTTTTATCTTCTTACAGAAAGGTCAAAAGGCAGCTCCTGCCCCATCATGCTGATGGGCAACCACTGCCAACTTGGCTCTCCTGTAAGCAGTGTCACATTAAGGTGATGACAAGCAGGAGCTTGCACTCCCCATGCTCTGGCAGTTGTGCCTCCCTGCACCTTCCAATGTCACTTAAAAAAATGGAAGTGGAAAGACTGTAGAAATAATTTTCTGAAGTTGCAGTGAGCAGAAGAAAACTATCTTTGAGAGTAATGAATAATGGATAACAGAATGTAGAACACATCTTGCTTTGAGAAACAGCACCAAAAAGTAAGGGATGACAAGCAATACAGAGGAGGGAATGAGACATCACTCTGTTCTGACTGAAATAGGATGCAGTTGTGTCCACTTGGATTCCAAGAGAAGCTTGAACAACCCCATGAATAAATCCTGTGCAAAATCCCCCCAGCCCTCTTTTCAATAGTCAATCATGCAAACAGCTCCCAGATAGGGAGCACCTGTCTGAATGACAGGTCATAGAATTTGCTGAATAGGAAGGAATCTTCAAAGGCCACCTGGAGTGAGCAGGGACATCTTGCACTAGATTAGGTTGCTCAGTGCCTTATCAAGCCTGGCCTTGAATATCCTCAGGGATGGGACCTCCATCACCTCTCTATGCAACCTATTTCAGTTCCTCACCATCTTCATCGTTAAGAAAGGTCTTTGGTAAATGATCTAAAGGGTGGAAGGATCTCAAAGCAAACATAACAGTCCCAGTCCTGTTCAATTTTCTCACCAGCAGATGACATAGCTTGAGTTGTTCTCCCTTTTATACCAAGTTCGTTGCCTCTTCTCTGGCAGCTGAGATTTGCCAGTCTCCTCCTGCTGCGGTTGTGCTCAAGCAATGTTTTAAAACTGTTTTTTGTTTATCTTGGATTCTTTTGCAGGTCTGGTTTAGAGTGTGGCAACACCAGCTGCTCTCACTGACTTCCCTCAGCTGAGGGAGTGACAGCTGGAACGGCACAGAAAGAACAAGAGGAAGCTGGAGAACATAACTGGAAGAGGGAAATCAGAATGACAGAATTGATTTTACCAAGGTCATGCCTAACCCAGATCTAGCTCCAGGTCAGTTATTGTCTCAATCCTAAGGGAAAGCCCACAGAAAAATAGCAAGTATCACCCTGAAGTGTTTGTAACAGGAAACAAACTTTCCCACTTCCTCTAGTGTCCCAGGAAAACAGAAAAATACTGGGACTATACGAAGTGCAGCCAATGAAGAGTCACACCTTAGGATGAAGGAGGAGATGATGGCAGGAAATATATGGAAAAATGTTTCAAGAAGTGAGTTTTCTTAGTCTAGATTGAAAGAAGGGCTCTTAGCTATCCTCATGTACCTAAAAAGTCACCTGAAGAGGGAAAGAAGCTATTCTTTGTGTCACCTCACAGCATAATGAAAGGCAATAAGCTCAAGCTGTAAGAAAGAAGGAACATATGGGTTCCAGGAATCTCTTCTCTGAATATTACAAACCTGTTAGAAAAAACCTCCTTGAGGCATGTTGCAGGCTACTTTGTTCTGCCTTCAAACAAGGAGATAAAATGGGTGACCCCTCAACCCTTCACTCTAATCTCTACTCCTTTTCCAGACAGACATGAAAAGGGAGAGCGGGTGTGGATTTATGTAACTTATCTCCACAGGAAGAGATAAGTAAGAACAAAATAAAAACCTGCATCAAAAACTATTACAAGAACAATTTCAAGCATTTAAATGTTAGCAAGGATTACAATTCCTGTGTTGTCTTGAATTATCTCATGATACAACCAATCAAAATTCTTTGATTACATCCATGGTTATTGTTTCCTAACACCCTGAGGAGTGACTGTTGCCTCCTTACTTCATGGGCAGCCTCATGCCCTTGGGCAGAAACACATTTTGTTCAAACCCTGCTCCTGAATACAAAGTTGCTCATTTCCAAATGGGCACTTTTCCAGAGTTCATATCACCATCTCGTACTGCTTCCCACGTATTAATGAATTATTCTTCACAAAGTCCTACCAAGCTTAAATGAAGTAATGTCCCAGAGAACATAAATCTCAGAATTTCAGACCTACCCACTAATTATGAATGCTCAACTTCAAATATATTAAGTTGAGCTATTGCACAGGCTTTTTTTTGCCTTTGCCCAACAAGAGAGAGAATCACAGAATTCCAGGGTCTGGAAGGAACCTGGAAAGATGATCTAGTCCCATTCCCCTGCTGGAGCAGGAACACTTAGATCAGGTCACACAGGAAGGTGTCCAGGCAGGCTTTGAATGTCTCCAGAGAAGGAGACTCCACCACCTCTCTGGGCAGCCTGTGCCACTGTTCTGTCACCCTCACTGTAAAGCAGCTTCTTTTCATATTTATATGGAACACCTTGTCCTATCACTGGATGTCACTGAGAAGAGCCTGGCTCCATCCTCCTGACATTCACCCTTTCCATATTTATAAACATGAATGAGGTCACCCCTCAGTCTCCTCTTCTCCAAGCTAAAGAGACCCAACTCCCTCAGCCTTTCCTCAGAAGGGAGATTATATTTTTAAAAACCTTATTCCAAATCATGGACAGTTGGACACAGACAAAACTTGTGTATACCAAGAACACAGGTGGCTCATGCTGGCTGTTCAAATAAAATAAAATGCATAAAGAATTGTGTCTTGTAGAACATCTGGCTAAAATAATTCAGCAACAGACAGGCATCCTTCTCCTAAAATCCAGGACAAAATCTGATGGAGAATTCAGTTTTCTTTCCCAAGGGAAAAAAAAAAAAATCTATTCTTTATATTACCCCTACCTCATTCATATCCATCCTCCCAAGTGAAGATAATAAATGAGGAAAGCTTCATTAAAGCTGAGAGTCACCATGGTCTACAATGTGCCAATCAGCTGTGGTGAGAGAAAGAAATGTTGGGGGTGTGTATATACAAATATACTTTATAATCACCCTGAAATAAACACCTCTGAACAGCCTAGGCTGCTGACTGAATTGAGCATGACCTGTAGGCATTCAAATCTTTCAGAATCAAGCTGCCGGTATGTTGGATGTTTAAACATGTATCAAAGTGCCAATATTGAGATTTCTTTTCTGAAAATGTTAGAATATGCATTAGTTTTTGACATGTGAGCTGCATATACTGATGTATCACGATATACTAAAACAGTATTACCTGCAGAAAACCATCTACATGACAAATAGCAAAGTATTTGTTTAAAAGGGAGCCTAGACGGTAGAAAATCCTGGAGCTCTCAGATGCAACACTTCCACATCAGCAAAGCAAGTGAAATGCTCAAGAATACAAACAAGAGCTTGGTGTGATCAACCATCTTCTGTTCCAACTTCAATATTTTGTTTTGATATCTTATTTCCTGGTAATCCCTGCTAGAAAATCAGTTTGCTTACTCTTGTTTCCTTCTGCTCAGGCAAATGCCAGAATAAAGTCCTTTGTATTAGCCTTCTGCTGAGCTAAAAGCAGCCAAGAGGTGGTGCTGCACAATTTCTCTGTCCTAAGAAGTTGATAAGCAAAAGCATACGTTTGTCAAACTGCTAAACTGTAAAATTATAAGTGGTTATTTTTCATCAGGTAAAAAAAAAAAGGCAGTGAGTTTCAAGTATCCCACTTTTAACACAATGTCCTCATTGTAAAATATATCCCTGAGCATTTCTGTTTGTGGTTTGCAGATCTGCTGTCAAATCCTAATGAATAAAAACAATCTGCTGAAGCAGTCAGTGAAATCACTTTTTTCTTTATTTTTAATTTTTTTTTTTTCTTTTTCTAGACTTCTCCAGGTTAGAAGTAGCTGCCATGAACTAATTATCTACTGATTCAAGGTAAGCATGTCTTCAAGTGCCAGTCTGGAAACTGTCCAAACTCATTGATTCTCTATTTCAGAAACACTAAGCCTTTAGCCAACTGCAACTTAGACAACATATACTGTGTGTATGATTTTGTTCTTCTGTTCTCTGAAGACTGATTCACTAGCTCACACTCACTGATAAGTGCTCCAGCATCCAATTATTTTGCTAAGTTTTCACTATAGTAAAGCAGCAAATAGTTCTCCCCCCTTAACACCGTGGGATGATGTTGTGTGTTTCAACAGATAACTTCCAAACTTATTCAACAACTCCATAACTGATAAAACAGGAGAAAGAAAATGTTCTCACCAAATCCTTGTCCAGGCTGGACAAGGCACTGAGCAGCCTGATACAGTGGGAGGTGTCCCTGCCTATGGCAGGGGGGTTGGAACTCGATCTTTAAGGTCCCTCCCAACCCAAACTATTCTATGATTCCATGATTCTAAGTTGGAAAGGTTCATCTTTACAGGAAAGCTGCTCATCACCCACAACCTTCTGCCCCATGTAGGAATCAGCCATCTCAACCACAAAGAGGTGAAAATCTGCTCATCTACTTTAATCATGCAAAATTAAATGCATTTTAAACTCACAATTTAATTGCATCCTCGGAGTAATTTTTAAAAGGCAGGGATGCATCCTGTGGACAGGATCTTTTGCAGCTGTTACACTGTATTTTGGTATCAAAATCCTTTTAAAACCCAGTTTTCAGTTTCATCTGAAGTACATGCTACCACCTCTCGAAGAGGAAAAAAAACCCTCCTAAATTTATAAGGGTTTTTTTTTTTAACCCTTTTCATTGAAATCTCTCCAATACTTTCAAGAGGTGAAGCAAAAGAATATTTTGGTAATGTTTCAGCTTTACTTTTAAAATTGAAATATTAGCAAATACATATTATATTCTCTTTATTTTTCTGCTACCCCATCCTCTGACATTCTAAGCTTAGAGACAGGTACAACCTCCCATACTGAGGAAAGAATATCCCTGCCAGAAAGAAATAGTCCTCAGAGTCCCTAATGACAGAGATTACAACTTTTACATGAGTCATGTGTTAACATCTCCTCAGCCTTGTAAATTTTTTCTGTTATCTATCAAAGCCTCTGCTAATTAAATTTTTTCTGTCCTTTTTTTTTTATTTTTTTAACAAGGAGAATAATAATCCACCTTTCCATTTAACCAGTCTTTTTTAGAAGAGAGATATGGATTTTTTCAACTTTGTCTTTTCAATTAACATGGTTCCTGTAAATTTTAAATAGGCTACATATGGGTTTTTTTTACATCTTTTATTGCCCATTATTATCTGAAGATTTTCCTTCAGCTTTTCTGTAAGAGGTCACATTCCAGCTGAGTTTTAGCAAGGCATATTCATGATGCTGAGGGTGGCAGTGAGGGCACTGAGAGGCAAGAAACCTCAGGAAAACCAAATTTGGAAAAACAATATGAATAATTTACTATCTTGTGAGGAGCTGTGGGAGAAAAGCAGTTTCTCTCAGGATGGGATCATGCCAATGTTTTCATCCTTCAGGCACTGCATACACACAGGCAGTGATTTATCATCACAAGCACAAAATGCAAGGCAAGACAATAGCTCATTAGAAAAACTCTGCTCCAACACTCAGACTGATGTAAAAACAGCACAAGAAATGTGTGGTCATCTCCAGAAAACTTTCGACCATCCTAAAAAGGCATTAGTGTGGAGCAAGAACTTCTCTTTGCTTATTTCATTTTGTTCATTTTACAGAAAATACTTAAAAATCTCCCTCAATATATAAATACATACACATATTCTCCAAGTTGATGAAGTATATCTTCCAAGTATATCTTAAAAAAAGATCAGTCTTAACCAGCTCTTTTAAAAGTTGTATCTCTGTGCTTCTACTCTGATTCATATCAGAATCTGTCTCCAACACAAATGACCTTACAAATCTGGCTAGATAATAAGACAATCAGGTAGTGAGCAAAGGAAATAATAAAAGGAGAATTCAAATGGACATGAACATAATGTAGAGGCATTACAGAGCCTTAAACTCCCATTTATATTCTCATTCAGAAACAAAGTGGCCTCAATTCCCTCTAGCTTAATTGCTTTCATCGTGAAGAAAATCATTGACAGAGTGATTTAAATCATGTAGCTTTTGCCTGGATACTTCAGTTATTATTAAAAAAGAAAAACAAGTTAAAAATTTCCAGACTTGGCAGGATAATATCTCCCTTTTCCATTTCCTTCCCAAATAAAGAATTCTCACTCATAGATTTGTAACCATTTTAGTAAAAGATGAGCACTTTGATCAGAAACTTAATTAACTAAGGACTGAAAAACAGGGATCTGAGGACAAACAGAAGAGTAACTACACTAATTCCTCAGAGACAACTTAAAACAGAAGTGAGAGGGTAAGTGTTGTATCAGCTGTGACTTGCCCCAAGCAAACTCACAGAGTTTTATTAGTGCTGTTGCTACTGCTGTATTCAGCCTGGTTAGTGGTGGTTCAAGTGGTTGGTACCCAAAACTACCAGGGACACCTCATAAAAAGCAGATTTGAGTAATGAAGATGCATCAGGCAGATGAGTTCTTCGGTGGTTTCAGGAGAACCTGAACCATATGAGATAGGTGTGACACTGCCTTCAAAGTCCTTTGGACCAACCAACCGAAAGGCAGCTTTTCATAGGTGAAAAAAGTTTCATTGACTTATAAGATATTTTGGTTTTATTTTTACAGATCTTTTTTACAAATTACAGCTAGTTTGTTATTTCAACAATATTTTTATTTTCCCATTGTTACTGTTGCTGCTACATCCCACTGCCAGCACCATGAAACCCATCCCTGGGTATATACAGAATAAGAAAAAGGCTCACTGAAGTTCATGTTGCAAGAATTGCTTCATCAGTATTACACCAGTAAGCTTTTTATTCTCCAGCCAGTGGTACTGATTATTAGATAATACCACAGCTCAGAACAACACTAAGTGATTCTATTGACTCTGCCAGCAGTTGCTTTGCCAAGCCTTTCACTAAGTTTCAGGATCACTGGGAAAATACAGTCTTTATCACTCTCAGACCATCACTGCCACTAGTACTGTTGTTCCTTGGAGAGCAACTCATTTTGGGTACTCATTACAATGGATCCTCAAATATATACACAAGATTGGATTTGGATTGTCCTATGATTCTGTGATTATCAATTATTAACTTCAGTAACATTCATTTAATAAAATAAACCCCATGCACAATAGCAAATGCACTCATATAATTGCTTATAAAATACCCATTCAAGCTGCTTCTTATTATTATTTTGATTATAGCAGTGCCTTTGATCCAACTCTATAACCTGATGGTGTTAATGAGTTCCCTTTCAAAGCAGTTATATGTGTGATTGATATTTTCATTCCTGCAATTTTTTCAGTGGCTGGGAATACTTTTCAGCTGGATTAGCTACAAGCTTTTATTTTTCTACGTTTATCAATACAAATTATTTTTTTTTCAGCTTATTGAAGAAAAAATGTGATTTATTCCATTTTCTCTTTGCAAAAACTCATATCTTATTACTGTGGGAAAGAGCAGATCAAGTCACTCTTAGTTCTTTTTTGTCATTAAGAGCAGCAGCAGGAGGAAGGTTTCCTGGTGAGCAGGTCTCTATCACTGTAGCAGAACCAAACTTTCAAAGGACCAGGGGGAAATGTAAAGGTTACAAAGTTCTATGCCTCAGTTTAGTTAGCAACAATTAAAATTAAAAGATGGAATAGCACCACTATGGAAGCATCTTCCTAAAATCCTGACATTAGAAAAGAAAAAAAATCTTTTTCCCAAATTCTGTAGCCAATTTGAGCTAATCAGATGACAACAAAGGCAAAGAGAATTTCAAAAGATTATTTTTTTCTCCTCTCAGTTGTTTTGGCTGTGTTATAATCCCATTTCCAACTGTTCACAGACTGAAAGAGGCTGTAGAGGGGGAAGATGAGCAACAGAAATATGAATTCTTAATGAAAACTTTCAATTAATTATTGCAAAGGTTTTTATGTGTCTTTGTGTTATTTTATTTTTTTATGGAAAAGATTCTTTTTCAGGTCACCTTTAAAACTTTTTAGAAGTCAGTGCATCTTATGTGTACCTTACAGGTCTTTGAAACTGCTTTGTGACAAGAAAAGGAACCAAGTTCTTTTAGTAATGGTATGTTATTAAAATACTAATTATTTTTCTGTTTAACAATTATAACACTCCTCTTTGATCAGTGGAAAATGGTGACTAATGTGAGAGGGAAAAGGAAAAGTTTTAGGAGTCAGAGATGTCTCACAAGCCTTGTGGCTGCTATAAAAGCTCAGAGAGAAGAGAGTAAAAAGAGAATAAAACAGACAGCAGACAGTAAGTGTGGATGTTTTATTTTTATCCTGAAAGACTCCCCTGCCTAAATAACAGTGAAGCAAATAAAGAAAAATATATACTGTTGTGACCTTCCATTCCTGCTCTCCTCCTCCCCTCTAAGGAACCGGATTTCCTCACTGATAACAAATTCCTTGATTTTCTCTGCTTTTTCCTTGTTTGAGAAGTCAATCAAAATCCAGTTACCATCTATCATGCTGTCAGGGCATTCTGCCAGGTTTGGCTGAAGGCTTTTTCCTCTTCTCTGGGCACCTGAGCAACCCCATGGGCACCACAGCATCTCCAGCTGCTGTCTAACAACTGGCATGAAGCAAAACAGCCACATCTCTTCACAGCTCAGACATGGGCAGCCCCTTCATTAGTCAGGTAAAATGGGAGAAACTATTAAAAACAAGTAACAAATTGGGGTTTTAAAGTAAAGATATTTTTAATACCCTAATTAAGGTCTAAAATTTTGAGGTGCAGGTCCCAGAGTGGAACCAGTTCCCTCTCTCTCTGAATGGAGAGGGAAGCTCTATGGGAACACTGAAATACCTCCTGGTGATGTCCAGGATCCTTCCAACTTTGCTCTGCAATAGTGTTTTGCTACCCATCTGCTTCCTTTATATCATGCAAAATAAATAGTAAATTGAATCTCTCTTCACTGTGCCTAAAATTGTTGCTTTTTCTGAAAGATACAGGTACGGAAAAGAAGAAAAATTAAATTACTTTCACTAAAGCTGATTCAGAAAGTTCTGTCTCCCCCTCCTCATCAGGTGATTTTACTCTCTTCTAACTATCACAGGTTTTCTAATCCAGGATTTCAGGGCAGGCCTCAGGCTCCGACTAGTCAGACACTGCATCAAAGACTTAACCCATGCAAATTTTTCTCTTGGCTTTCTTTTAACATCCCACCAAGTAGGAAAGCTCTTACTGCCTTACAAGGCTTCCTATGCTGCCAAATAGGTTGAATTTTCAGCCCAAAACACCTTCTATTTTTATCTTCAGAGGGGAAAGAAAAAAGACAAAGAAAAGAAAATCTCTCTTACTTGTTAAGGTTCGCATTCCATCTCCTGGGATGGCTTTTCCATTTTCCTTTTGATTCAGAGATTCTTTGGACCTTTCCCANACTCTCTTCTAACTATCACAGGTTTTCTAATCCAGGATTTCAGGGCAGGCCTCAGGCTCCGACTAGTCAGACACTGCATCAAAGACTTTACCCATGCAAATTTTTTCTCTTGGCTTTCTTTTAACATCCCACCAAGTAGGAAAGCTCTTACTGCCTTACAAGTCTTCCTATGCTGCCAAATAGGTTGAATTTTCAGCCCAAAACACCTTCTATTTTTATCTTCAGAGGGGAAAGAAAAAAGACAAAGAAAAGAAAATCTCTCTTACTTGTTAAGGTTCGCATTCCATCTCCTGGGATGGCTTTTCCATTTTCCTTTTGATTCAGAGATGTGTAAAACCTTTCCCATTCCCTTGACTTTTTAGCAGGAGCTGCTCAGCTGACCTGACACTACATTTTGATCTGTCCAAAAGACACAAACATCCCAGGAGGATGATGGGGCACATCTTGAGGGAGGACATACTCAACAACAGGGTTCACATGGCCAACATCCAACCTCCTCCTCTTGCATTTCCTGTATGATATTATAAAGATGCTGCTCAATTCTATCCCTATATAGAAGACTGCATTTCAAAATGCCATCTCACCCCTTGCTTTCTCCTAATTTCTAAAATTTTCAGAAATTTTCAGAATTTCCCTACTGTGTTTAAAAAATACCATTATGTATTAAGGATTATTATGAATAATAATAGTTTATAATTTTAATTTTAATCGTGCAGCTTTCATTTTAGCCACAGACAAACATTTTGCCTAGAATCCTTAGAATCAAAGAGGAAATAAATGGAATTTTTTTTTTCCTTAAAACAAATGTAAAAGGGGGAAACAGAAGCTATAAACTCTTCCCCTCTTTCCTTAATAACCTCCGTGGGGCAGAAAGGGACCAATGGGGTGGCTTGGGGACATGATTTATTGGTGGTCGTGGCAGCTTTAGGTTTACTGCTGGACTTAGTGATTTTAAAGGTCCCTTCCAACCTAATAATTCTACGAACTAAGCCCATTGATAACAGGCTTAGAATGCAGCAGAATATTTTTTTGAAGCTTTGCAGTTGTTTGACTTTTCCCTACTGGATTATTAACATTGCCAAGAATCACAGAAACAGAGAATATCAAGGATTGGGAGAGACCTCAAGAAATCATCTAGTCCCATTCCCCTGCTGGAGCAGGAACACCTAGATCAGGTCACAGAGGAAGGCATCCAGACAGGTTATGAATGTCTCCAGAGAAGGAGACCCCACACCCTCTCTGGGCAGCCTGTGCCACTGTTCTGTCACCCTCACTGTGAAAAAGTTTTTTGTTGCATTTCTGTGGAACCTCCTGTGCTCCAGTTTGCACCCATTGCCCTGAGTCCTATGATTTGATGTCACTGAGAAGAGCCTGGCTCCATCCTCCTGACAATCTCCTTTTACATACTTATAGACATTAATGGGTCACCCCTCAATCTCCTCCAAGCTGAAGAGATTCAGCTCCCTCAGTCATTCCTTGTAAAGGAGATGCTCCAATCCCTTATACCTAACATTGTAACACTGTAATAGAGGTTGTTCTTTTCACATCATTGTAATATCTCCTTGTATTATACATTTACAAATGTTGTGTGAAAGAAATAAGCAGTTTCTGTGTGTTTTCTCATACAACATAGCAGGAGGAAAAGCCGATTAAAAGATTTATTCAAATATTTACATGACACACACTGCTGCAGTAACTACAGTGTGAGCTTGCTCCTTTTACAAATCCCTTTTCTCCCCATTGTTACTAGTACAACTCTTAGATGGTAGCTACAAGCTCCCACTTTAATTATTTCAGCTTTAAATTGGGCATCCTCTCCACTCCTCTTCCCTCCTGCTCTTCTCTCTCTCCAGTATATGTCTTGCCTTTCTAGTGGTTGCTGTCAGAGGCATCTCATCCATCTCCCCTCTCTCAGCACTGCCCTTCACTTGGCTCCTCATCCTCCCACAAGCTGCCTTTGCTCTGCACATCCTCTTTGCCACCTCATCCTCCTGCACACTTTCTCCACACAGCTCCTTATGTTTGGAACAGTTTTCTAGCTGGGTGCTGGATCAATACACTCTGCATTCCAAATGTTATCCTTAAAATTAGCCTTTTTTTCATATGCCTGTCAAATCCAGTGGAAAATCATGATGGGCACCCCAAACAGCACAGGAGCCATCATAACAAATCACACATTACTGAAGCATGAGTAGCCCTGAGCCCACAGCCCTACCTGCTATTCCTGCCTTTTCCCAGCTCCTGGCATTCCCAAAGAAATTGGAAAATGGATCTGAGTAGAAATTAAGGAGATTATTACACCAGGTACGATAGATGCCTAAGCAGTGTGATCATTTCAATTGCCCCTTTCAGCTGAGGGAGAACTTCATTATCTCCTTACTCCAGTGGATGCTTTCTTCTGTAAAATTCCTTTATATGTTCCCTGTCTCCATCATGGTACAGAGGAAGACAACAATTCACTTTGATAGCTGGAGGTAGTTAAGAACACATATTTACAGCATAAATGTGTAGATATACATAGTTAGCAGTGTATTCTGAAATACTAATTCCTAATATTCTTCAAGGCATCCAAATATCCAATACTTTAAATCTTGATTTTACGCTGTATTAAATACAAGGAGATTGTGAGACATAAAAAATAGGTATTTGGGTCTATAGGTATTTAGCTAGCTGGTGGCAGAGCTGAGAAAAAACCCAAATCTCATCTATCCTCCTGTGAGTTTAAAACGTATTGCCTTCCCTATCATGTATGTGTGGCAATCACAGCCTCATGAATATGCATGCTGATTGCCAAACTAGCTGGAATCCTTTAAAAAATCATTCCTCATGAGAACAGCAGAGCTACGATGAAGAAAGACATTAGCTAGAGACAAAATTATTCCAACTCAGCTCATATTTGTTTCATACAACAGTCATCAGCACCAGCATCAATTTTAGATCAGTTTCCAGGATCAGTAAAAGAAAAAAACTTCTGTTCCTCGACCACAGAAGAAAAGAACTATGAACTACAGACATATGGAGCCAAACATCTTACTTCAAAGGCATTTGACAGATAAAACATTGTTCCAAAACAATTTGTTCCCTCTCTGTTCCTATTTTCTTTTATTTCCTGCTTTTACTGGTCTGGCTTTTTCTTCAGGGCAACTTTTACTGGTAGGTCTGGGATCAGTGGAGACACCACCCTTTCCTCTGGCAATGACCCTAACATAGGTCTACTCCTTACACTGTGCTACTCATGACCCAAAATTAGTTGATGCAACATTAGTACTGCAAAAGCTCTGAGTAAATTATTAGTTTGTTGCTTGAGAACCATGAAACAGTTCAATGGATGAAAATGCTGAAATCCTAACTCAAACTAACATGCTGAGAAGAGAAACATGCCAAACTCGTTTTTTTAAAAGCTTTTTGAAGAACAGAATCTTTCTTCTCTCTGTTTAAAGTTCAGTTTTAGAAGAATAACAATAGTTTTTTCATATGATATGAAATAAGCTCAGTAGCTCAAGTTCCATTGTAGGATCATAGCAAAATCTATACAACCATCATCACTAAGCAACTAACAAAAAACCCCAGGCACAGAGATGTAAAACTAATCCTACTCAAAATAAATTCTTGAGTGCAGAGAGAGGAACCATTCGGAATTAAGAAATTTTCCACCAGTGCTTCAGTTGTTCAATTGATAAATGCAGAATTTCTGGTTCAGGAAACAACTAAATCCATAATGGCACAGATGTGAACACATAAGAATAGCAGGGCCTGACCCTGTGCTACTGCAGGACAATTACCATAGATATAAAGGATTGTGGTCAGGCACTGAACTCCACAAAAATGGAAAAGTTCTCCTCTTCTGAGTGAGCTTTCAGCTTCTAGAAGAACACTGGGGCCAATGAAGATTCTATGCACTCCACAGGAGCAAATACCTGACAATAATTACATTTAATATCTCAATATGTCATTCTCACAGGAGATAAAACTTGCCAGAAAAGCCTGGGCTTCATATTTAAATCAAAAAGTCTCACAAAGAAGTGATTTATAATCAAACACTTGCAGTGGATAAACAAAACTGACTAAAGAAACTATAGAACATGCACCTTTATACAATCTACTCATTCAGGGCTCAACTTGCAACATCTTCTTTTACATAGATTTTTTTTTCCTGATTCTTTAAATAATCTAAGACCAGTGAGTTACCTAGAAAGCAATACCATACTTTGACTTAGAAACATGCCTCAACTAATATTAGCACAAAACAGCAAAAAAAAAGGTGAAAATGAACAAAAGAAGAGAAGGAACAACATATTTTAAAGTGGCCAGAATGATTTTTGATCATCTCTTTGCATTCTGTACCAAAACCTGCCCACAAACAAGCAGAGCTAATATACAAGGTGGGGCTTATCAGTTAAAATCTATGTTAGAGATCCTGTCAATGGAACAATATATGTCAGATAATAAAACTGCAAATAAACTCAGTAAAAAAATACACAGTGAGATACGAAACATGCATCCTGAGAAAAATTTCCACACATGAAAATAAACAAGTTTTGCTCTGAAGAATCCCATTCCAAAATACCATAAACACTTCTGGTCTTTCCTGCAGGCCAACACTTGTATCTCCACTAAAATAGACAATATTCCTCTCACATATGGCACTGAAAAAGGCAAGTAGCTGAATAAGAGTGGTTTGTAGCTCAAAGATAACAGACAAAGGAAAACCAGTTTCTCTTTCCCCATTCCACCCCTTCTCACACAATCAAAGGCTTGGACACAATCCTTACATCCCTGACAGATAAGATTAGCTAATGACAAGCTTTGGGTTCCTCTAGCAAAATTCTGCACAGAATATACAAGCAAACACTTTAAAAAAAAAAAAAAAAGGCTGCTGCTGCTGCTGGAAAATTTAAAGGCTTCAAGCTCTTTCAGATCAGAACTTGCAGAGAAATCAATTTATACATGAAATTTTATTTTTCTTTTAAAACAACTCTGCAGTCAGATCAAGTCAAGCTCACCATCTGCTGCAGACAGAAATGCTGCTATATTCAAGAATTACATTATAAAACTTCTTTGTAAACTTTACACGCAAGCTGTTCTTGTCAGAATTAAAGTCATTGTGATAACGCATCTTAATATTCCATCAGGCTTTAAATAGAGTGACAAAAGTCCACATATGGATGACAAGCTGTTCTACAGTAAATATTTTTCTATTTATTGAGAAGGGGCTTATGGCAGTTTAGGACGTCTTCCACCAGGCATTTCAGCCTAAACTACTTACAGACTAATAAAAACAAGATAATATCCTTGTCCTAAAATCCTTACCACAACTTAGTTTTGCAGATTAACTTGTTCCTATTCTGTTTCTATTTAGTTATGGTTTTACTTCGTTTGAAAACTTTTCCAGCTTGGGGCTGTTGCAAGACTTTTACTACCCTATATTTTAAGCTAGGCTTTATTCCCAAGTGAGGCTGAACATATCTATAGAAGAGAAAAAGCAAATCAAGTGGAATTTTACCATTATAACCAGCTCTTTAAAGAAGAGCACAAATTCTTCCACTTTTGTAGGCAATAAAACTTGTTAAAGCTATCTCAGTTATTCCTGAGGGGGTACAGTATAAAAATATCCCACAAAAGTTCCTTTCCCACATGCTCCCATTAGAAACACAATTTACTGAAAAACAGAGGCAAAAGAAAAGTCTTATGACAAGTAGGTATAAAATTGTTTCCTCATTTCCAATTCTATTTTTGAGGAGACAGCACAGGCTGCAATTAATGGAGTTAAGCACTTGCTAAGAGTTCATTCCAAGTCACCATTTTGGTAAAGCAACTTAAAAATAACTTAATACAGTAATGAAAAAAAAAAAAGGTGTTTAAAACACCTGGGTGACATGGATATGCCACAGGCAGTCCCAGACAAGCACACATCATGTAAAATAAATCCTAATGCAGATAAATAACCTTACCCTGACGTGGGATCGACAGCAATGGCCTTAGGGTTGCTGAGATCCAGCTCGATGAGGGTGATGCAGACTGAGCCATTCTGGTTGCAGACAAAGATCCTGTCACTGACATGATCCACAAAGTAAAAATTTCCAGTGATCCAGTCGATTGCAATTTGCTGTACATCTGCCAAAATAAAAAGGAGAAAAAAGCTCAGGAGTGTGACTATAATGCTAATAACTATCCTGCTTGCTGCTTCACCACACAGATGCTCTACTCAGCTAAAGACCAAGCTGTTTTCATGTGTATTATCTGGTCTACAAGAAGGAATCTCATTTGCAACACACTGATATTGATTGGAGAGAGCTTCTCCATCTCAAGCACAAAAGTCTGACTGCAGTTGCAGGGGTATGAAAGATACACACTTGTTTGTAGTCCTCTTTGATATGAGGGTGACCTCATCAATGTCTATAAATATGTAAAGGGGGAGTGTCAGGAGGATGGAGCCAGGCTCTTCTCAGTGACATCCAATCATAGGACTCAGGGCAATGGGTGCAAACTGGAGCACAGGAGGTTCCACAGAAATATAAGAGAAAACCTGTTCACAGTGAGGGTGACAGAACAGTGGCACAGGCTGCACAGAGAGGTTGTCTCCTTCTCTGGAGACATTAAAAATCTGTCTGGATGCCTTCCTGTGTGACCTGATCTAGGTGCTCCTGCTCCAGCAGGGGAATGGGACTAGATGATCTCTTAAGGCCCCTTCCAATCCCTGATATTCTCTGATTCTATGGTTTTAAAGTCTGTCTTTGTGAATTTTTTCCTGGTATATTCAAAAGTAACATCATGGCAGGAAGCTGCATGAGGTGGGAAACGCTGGTGGCCACAGCTCACCATGGGAAGCAGATGCCTAAGTCACTCAGGTTCTGGAGCAAATGTTGTAGGAGGGCTGTCACACCATGGGGATGCTGCACTGATAAAGCTTACAGGGATTTATTCATTGTGTTTAAAGGGGACTAAAATGAGGCAATAAATGCTTCACAGAAGTAGTATAAAAAACCCCTCATGCAGTCAATTGGGCACACTGGATTTCTCACAAGAGAAGTTTATCACGAATTGTCCAGGTCCACTCCTCCCAAAAAATATATATTCTACATGAAAACTCCCCTTAGCTAGCAGATAACAGTTTTTATGAATCAAACTTTTAATCTCCACACTTCTGCCAGCAGCTATGCATTAAGCTGCTTTGAACGGCGCTTCACTCATCACACAACTTGTCTCTCCATACCACACAGATAAGGTTTGGGTTGCACTTGGGACTTTTAAAATACATATTCTTCAACTCAAAAAAGTTACTGAATTCATTTCATGCCTATTTCTGGATTCATATATTAAAACTCAGTATGTACAGATGTCTAGTCCACTCATATCTTTAAAGTAATTAATCTTTATTCTTTTATTCAGTTTCCAAAGCCTCTAAGAAGTGCCTCCCCCTGAAAACACACATATTTATTCTGAGCAATCTTGTATATATTTTTAGAGGAGCTTTTCTATTTTAATAACAGCTTGCCTGGAGCCTTTCTGCCAAATGTGATCATCCTTCCTTTATTACTTCCTAAAAACTAGGAGGATTTCCTCTTAAGAATAGTTAGGACCTCATACAGGCTAAATTATACTTGAGTTAATGACATTATATAGACCATGGGCACCAGCAAAAGTGTGGCTACAAGTATATTTTGTGAAACACACAAATATTATAGCTTTATGGAAAATAGCAATTTCATCTGAGCGTGGCTAAATCTTCAAAGGGTAACTGGAAATATATCTCATGGCCAAAATACAGTTTATGAAAAGCAGAGCTGTATGGAATGACTGCCTTCTTTCACTTGAATTTTCAAACACGTATCTTGTAATGTTAGGAATATTACATTTATTTCAATTTCAAACCAAGACTTGCATGAGAAGACTTCAGTCAGTAAAAGAGAGAGAAAAATAGTGCCATATTCTTGTATTTATACTGCTGTTGTAGTTCAGGATTCAGCACAGGCACTGCCTATAAAAATCAATATAATGTGAACAGACTACATTTTTAACTGATGTTGAAGAAAGGCCAGAAGCAGAAAAAGTAGTAGAGCTTTCTGCATTCACACACTTCAGTAAAAACATCCCTTGTTTTTAATGTTAGAAATGATCTAAGCAAACTACTCACTGGAACTTGGAGCAGCTGGATTTGGAGTCTTTTTTAGACACTTCAGAGTTAACTGAGGAATGATTTTGGGTGAAATACAATTAAAATTCAAAATTCTCAGTGCCCTCCCCATATGCTGCTGGTTAAAAATGAAAGAGACAGAAAACCTCTACTTTAAGGAAAAGACTTTAGCTTCTTCTACTGCCTTATATACTTAAAATTGTCCTCACTCTGAACAAGACTACAATGAGGACTTCAGAAAGGCACCTGGCAATCTCAAGACTCAAGGTGAAACAATTCAATTGACAGTTACTATAGAAAATTAGAACCTTTCTTTTTTAAGGATAGTTTTGGACCATTCCTTTGTATGGATGACAATTCAGTTGCACTTTCCCAAAAGAAATGTGTATACTTTAAAATACTTTACAATAATCACTATTTTTGTGGCTATATTTTTTCTTCTGCAAAAGTCAATCCTAAGAATTATTATGATTTTCCCAGATAAAACAAAAAAAAGGTATTAATTTTATTTCCAAAACATGTATAAATCTCTTCTGACTGAATGTAACATCCAGATTTCCACAAGGAAAATATTCTGGGCTTGCAGAAAGGGAAGTGGTTTATAAAGTGGGGGTTGTATTTTCAGTAGAAGAGCATGGGGTGGGCTGGTAATGACTTCCATGACCATGGTCATGGGCAGGGAAGTGTTTGCTACTCTTTCTGGAAAAAAAATACAATCATAGAGGCGTTTGGGTTGGGTTTATTTTCTAGAAATCTTTCCCCTTCCCAAAGAGCAGCTCAGCCTTGTCACAGCGAGTCAGGTCTGCTCAGAGTCACTTGTTTCATTTATTCTGCAGCAGAAACAAGGTGGCTTTGAGGATTGAGCAACAGTTGTTTGCAAGCTTGGCCATATGCTGGGGGAATAAATGCTGCAGAAAAGCCAGAGAGGAACATTGTAATAAAACTTTCAGGAGCTTAACATTTCTGTAATGAGCATCCTAACACATGGAGGTTGTCACCAGAGTCCCCAATGGCAGTGCAATAGCAAAGCACAAGGGTGGGAGTGCTCAAGTGCCTCATGCCAGGAGGGTCACCTTCTAGTCCCCTTCTCCCAAAAGCTGGGAGGACTGATCTCCAGGAGTTCTCACTCTACAACCTGTTATGTCAGTGAGAGCCTCCCCCCAGGGCTCACTTTCACAGACAAGCCCTGAGTAAATCTTTCCTTCACACTCTTTTGGCTGAGGAAGCATCTCCTGCTTCCTGCTGAGCCCAAAGAGGTAAAACAGGAACAAATGTAAGAAATAAAAAAGTAAAATCATACAAATCTGGAAGCTAAACCCACAAAAAATAGCTAACAGAAAAAAATAAGTAAAAATGAGACAAACTATTTGAGACATTTTGCTTTTTCTTATATTTTCCCAGTGTTCAGGATGTACTTTTTTCCCACATACATCCATTTCCTTTATTCACAACTGGAAAACTACTTTAAATTCTTTTTTACTGAAAGCTAAGATTTTAGCAGGGGAGCTGAGTAAGGTAGACAAATAATAAAAGTGCCAGGCATGGCTAGAACTGTTTAGTCCAAATTACTATCCATTCAAAAATAAAAGGAGATTAAATTATGTATCTATTAAGGAACAAATGAATTTTCTTCCAAAGAACAATAGCAACCAAGTAAAGGACAGGCCTTTTGCCTCCACATGAGTGAAAAATCAAGTTTTGAATAATGAGAAAAATGTAGCAACTCTTTCTTTTTCTAAAATAGCCCATAATGGTGAGACCAGGTAAATAGTAGTTAAAAAATGACAAGCTGTGAAATCCCACTGAAGCAGAGCCTTTGCTGTGCCTCTCTTCTGAGAGTTATGTTCCTAATTAGCAGCCCAGACAACCTTACAGTGACACTGTGGCTGGGGAAAGTTAAGCTGGCATAGATTTTTCTGTGCCACTTCTACTGACAGCAATTTGCTGTAATTATGTCTGCAATGCCATTAACAAAATGGGATTTTTATTAAAAATGTCACCATTCAATAAGTTGGGCACACTGCTGTCTAAACTTTTAACAGCCCTGTCCTGAGTGATTACTGCCTGTGTTAAAAAATGAAAAAAAATGAAAAATATCCATTGATCTTTTTCAAATATTCACCCTCAAACATCTTATTCCTTTAAGTTACATCAGCCTCCTTAGATACTATTGGAGTAAAATTTACAATGCAAAATCTAAAGCAGTCTAAATTTATGTAAGCACTTTAGAACTGAATGACTTCAAGTTCCTCAAAAGAAAAGAAATTTTTCCCCTTGTTTGCTCAGTAATGTAGTTTAAATTTCCATAGATTGTGTTACTGTTGAAAACATATTTGGCATTGTTCCAGCCCTAAATAATATTACAAGACCCTGCTTAAAAAACTTATAAACATGAACATTTAGACAATAGCAGGTTCCCCAAGCTGAACAGTTTTGGAAAATAAGATCCTAATCTAAATATTATTGAATACTTAATGAAAACATCCTGGTAGCTGAGGAGGACACTTGTCTCTCAGAGATGTCATCTATGCAGTCACTCAGATCGAAAATTCAGCTTCCAGCAGGGTACAGAAAGAAACCTCATTCAGAGAATGATACGGCTGGAAGGGACCTTTAAATGCCATCTAGTCCAACCCCCTGCAGTGAGCAGAGACATCCTACAACTAGAAGAGGTTGCTCAGAGCCTCAACAAGCCTGGCCTTGGATGTCTCCAGGCTTGATGGGGTCTCCACCACCTCTCTAGGCAACTTGGGCCAGTGTCTCACCACCCTCATGGGGAAGAACTTCTTCCTTATGTCTAATCTAACCCTGCCCTGCTCCAGTTTCCAACCAATGTCCCTTGTCCTTTTGCTCCATGCCCTGGCAAACAGCCCCTCCCCAGCTTTCCTGGAGCCACTTAAGGTACTGGTGGGCTGCTATGAGGTATTTATTTGGGCATTTATTCCATATGGGCATTCCTCTTTCTGTTTAAAATCAGACTTTTATCCCTCTGCTGAATGCAGCTCACTTACCAAGGAGAGAATATCAAACCTGAAACTTCACATGATTTATGAGTTTTCAAATTTAATCATTCTGTACCTTTCAAAGGATTCCATATAGACTATGACACAGGCTGGCTTACAAGATCCCTGACCAACCTCACCCCTCTGAAGTAATAGCTTCTGAATGGCCCCATCTCTTAATATCAAGGATTACGATTTTTATAAGGAGTGAATTTTCTGACACCAATCCCATGCCAGAAATGAGAAAGAATAGTCAAAAAACCATAAACCATAACATTTCTAATTCTGCATTACTGAGTTTCAAACACATTACCCAGTGATTGTAAACTTGTAATGGGGTCCCAGTCGCCTGCACACACACTGAACGATGAAGACAGATTTATAGAGGTACACAGACATAACAGTCTGTCTTTTTTTTTTTTAAGCAGTGCATTCAAAAGCTTCTTATAAATCTGCTGAGGCTGTAAATCAAACCCAGTTATTTACTTCAAAGCAGTTAAGTCATCCACCATTGAAATTAAAGCATAATTCAGCCACAACAGGCAGCCCATCAAACCCATGGACTGACAACTGCTGAGAGGAGAACCATGGGGCTACATGAAGCTGGAAATTTTGCCTGGTTTAAAAAACTTCCATTGAGGCAAAAGCCTTCAACCTCCTAGGACTGCCTGCCAAGTGTATTAGGAATTTGATAATTTATCATCACATAGAATCATAGAATGGTTTGGGTTGGAAGGGACCTTTAAAGATCATCTAGTTCCAACCCCCCTGCCATGGGCAGGGACACCTCCCACGACACCAGGTTGCTCAATGCCTCATCCAGCCTGACCTTAAACACTTTCAGGGAGGGGACATCCACAACCTCTCTGGGCAACCTCTGCCAGTGTCTCACCTCCCTCACGGTAAAGAACATCTTTCTTTTCTTCAGCATAAGTCTCCCCACTTTCAATATACATTCATTACTCCTAGCCCTGCCATCCTGTACCCTATTAAAAGTCCTACAAAACAAAACACAAAAATAAGGTCACTTCAACATATCCACAAAAGGATTAATACCATTTTATGGATATGGCAATAAAATACAGAGTTTCTTTGGACACACAAAGTGTTTAAGGAAAATCACCTCCTGATAAAGTTTGAACAGTTAAATACCAGAAGCAGATAGTAGTGACTTAAGGAGTACTTTTTTGGGGGGAATCATAGAATAGTTTGGGTTGGAAGGGACCTTAAAGATCTTCGAGTTCCAACCCCCCTGCCAGCCTGTTCTTCTCCAGAGAGGGGGCATCCACAACCTCTCTGGGCAAACTGCTCCAGTGTTTCACCACCCTCACTGTAAGGAATTTCTTTCTTATGTCAAGCCACATAGAATAAATTCACTTTTTCATAACTTTCAGAAAAGAGAACAAAGGAAACATATTTTTGTAGAAGGTAACATTTGTAAACACTGGTTCACAAGATCTGCATTATGCTGTAGCTTTTTGCAGATAAAATGCAGATCGTGATTTTGTAGCATAATTTCATTCTGAGCTCACTAAATATTGCTATCAGCAAAATATGGTCTAGACAACATGAATATGCAGTACATGATGACAGGACCTGGTGCTATAAATCAATCTGTTTCCCTTCCCCAGAGGACATCATTACATTCAGTTTTAATCAGAAGGTAGTACTGACCATAGAGTGATTTCATGGTGATCTATAGATAAACACATATTGGGGACAAAAATCTTTATCTCAAATATATTGAGAGAAAGAAAATGAAATCTCAAAAACTGCACATGGAGTCCAATTTAAACCCAGCTTGAGAATTATCATTTAGGAATCTTAGAAAATTTTAAAATATCTTCAAATATTACAACCAACCTGCACCATTAGCAAATTATACCTCGTAGTTTCACATCATATCTCCAAAACAAAACCATGTCATATCTTACTACGAGAGATACCCAATGTTTTCAGTGGGCATTGGACCTCTGCTTGTACCTAAACACTCTGAACATCACCCTCTGATCTCATTTGACTCATATTATAGTTTAAGGGAAACAGACACATAGAACCCTTCATGTTCCTGAAAGCTGCCTGCCAACTGGCTGTAACAAATGCATACTCACGTCACCATTACCTCATCCACCTATCTTATCTTCTTTTTTTTTCATACATTTATTACATTTTCTCAACATGAAAATAGTAACTTTTAAGAAAAAGACTGCTATTTATTAGATTTGACCTGACCAAAGAAGCAGACAACAGCTCAGACTTAAAATATAGGCACCATCAATGCACTTAAAAATTAAAAAAACCCATTTTTTCTTGGTAACTGATTTCCAGTAATGCAAGAAATAAAAACAAACCATGAGTTTAAAGTGATGCATTAATTATTTTCATCCAGATACCAGGACACTGCTGTTTGGGGTTTTTTATTGTTGTTTATTTATTTCTACCATTATCACCATAGTGGTGGGATCCAAGTAATGCTGCCCCCAAACACCATCATGAAATGGAATCACACCATAGATTCCATTAAAAAGTCTAACAAACCACTCCAATAGCTGCTTCTTCCAGTAATGCAGCTCAAATTCAATGCTCTTATATTTGCAGAACCTGATATTTGCTTTCAGAAACCTTCCAGCCCTTTCTGAAACTCACCCCTTTGGAATGCTATGAGGCCATAATTCCACCTCTTCTCCTCTATGGAAACCTTATGCACTTTGTGCCAACTGCTTCTACCTTTTGTACCCTCCCATTGTTTTAGCATTTCAGGTTTTTAAACCTCACAGCATCCCTCTGCCATATGGAAATGGTGTTTTTTTCATTTTACATTTAGAGGGGAATAGACAAGATTACTTGCTAAATGTCATCCTGTAAGTCACGGGGAAAAACAGTGGTCTCCTGACTCCCAGCATTATGTCTTTCTTCCTAAATCACTCCTCCTTTCACCTAAACGTTAAAAAGAATCTGTCCCAGTACTTGCAAGGAAATTCAGAGGAGAAACATGAATATGCATTGAATCCCTTTTCCAGCTCCCCTCTGCAATATAAGTCTTCCTAATCGTAGCATTTTTTGCTTACCCTAATGTTAAATTACTTGGGCACCAAGTTCCCACCAGTAGCCAGTTACAGGATGCTAATTCTCTCTGTGTTTAGGAATGGAGCAGGAGAAGAATGAAGGCACTGGGTACTGCTCAGATTCTGCCCTCCCCTTATCCAGCAGCCCCCTCTGCCCACCACCAGGCTCCCCACTTCACTCACAAGAGCATTTCAGATCTCCTCAGAGCAGTTATCTTAAAATGAAGCTCTGACAAAGATGCTGCAACTGGCTTTTATTTCATTGGATAAGTAGCTTCAGAGTGGCAAGAGTCATTCAAAGGCCATTCATAGAAGCAGAGTGGCAAGAGACACTCCAAGGCCATCTAGTCCAACTCCCTTGAAGTGAGCAGGGACATCCTGCACTAGATCAGGTTGCTCAGAGCCTCATCAAGCCTAGCCTTAAATGTCTCCTGGGACAGAGTTTCCACCATCTGTCTGGGCAACACCACCCTCATAGTGAGGAACTTCTCTCTGATGGCTGATCTAACTCTGTCCTGCTCTACTTTCAAAACATTGCTCCTTGTCCTTTCACTCCAGGCTCTGGCAAACAGCCCCTTCCCAGCTTTCCTGTAGCCCCTGCAGGTAAGGGGAGGCTGCTGCGAGGTTTCCTCACAGCCTTTTCTTCTCCAGGCTGAACAACATCTCTCAACCCATTGTCATATGAGCCATGCTCCTTCTTTCCTCTAAAGAGCACTTTTAAAGAATCAAGATCCTTTTCTTTTTCAAAATTCTGCTGCAATGGTGGTGCAACTTGTGTCTCTAGGAAGAAAACTAATTTTAACTACAGAGCCCAAAACAATTTATCTGAAAAGAAAGTTTTCTTGACTTCTTCAGTTGACTTGAGAAGGGTTTTTTGGATAAAGTTTGAATTAAATATTTGCATTAATAAATTAATATTTGGAAGGAAGTGTCAAAGATGCAGTAAATTCGTCAAATTGAAGAAAACTTGATTAGCATTGTGAGTGACATGAATTGAAAAAGAAATATCTTTGCTTAGGAAGAAAATCAGTAGCTCTATCTTAAAAAAATGTGAAACTTCTTACAGATAAAATAATTAAGAGCCAGGAGAAAATGCAAAAAAATTCATGTAAATGTAATTAGTTGATGGTATCTAAAACTAAAAAATTAATCAGATATTTTATTGCTACTGAAGATAGTTTCTAGGATCTTCTAGTTCCAGGAGATAGATAAGAATCAGAGGAACAAGGGAGCTCAGCTTGAGCTGGAATCAAGGGATGAGGGAGAATCTTTCCTGATCTGAGAGAAGGCTGAGTTATGGAAATGTCTGTGTCTCCCTGGGCATTAGTCCATTATGGAAGTCCACAGTGGAATCACAGAAGCAGAACAAGCTCAGTTCTTATGAAAATCATATTACAAAGAACAGTTCCAGTGGCTACCCAAGTGAAAACCAAAATAAAATCCAACGTGGTGCATATGAATGCTTCTGGGAAACTGTGCATCAAATCCCATAAAACATGCATTATTTAATTCCACATTTCATTAATAAAAAATATTTGTGGGCTGCCTTTTTTTTTTTACTGACATTTCATTATTCCTGCATCTGGGGATGTCAAAGCATTTTTAAAATATTCATTACAAAATTGTGCATTTTATATTTATCTATACATTTAGATCTTTACAGTCCCCACAGTTATTTTATCTTATCTTCAAAACCTTGTTAACAAAACAGTAATGCTACTGATTCACAAGGAGTATAATAATTCTGTTTAACAGAGAGGAACAGTGCCTTTGCATTATGTCTTATAAAGACAAATTGACATGGTTACTGATACTGTGCCAAAGTATTCATTGTTTATCTCCAAACCCTTTTTGCTACTGCAGGAGCTCTTGGATTTCCTCCTGATACAAGACTTTTGCTATCAAGGCAGTGCTGGATGTAAGAAGACTCAGAAAAGATACTGTCATGTCCCACAGTTGGAACAATAATGAAGCTAACTAAGATGGGAGCCTAAAAATGGTCAGCAAGGAAGCTGACAAGTGGGGAAAAAGGAATCTGAGAATAAGACATGCAGGGATGCAGACTTGGCAGAGACATTGCTGAAGACACTGTTCCAGCCAGAGTTTAAGAGTTTAGAGGAAAAAAAAAAAGCAGCAATCACAAATCTGCACTGAGCAATGCCTCTGAGACAAGATATTTTATTTTCTGTACTCAGTCCAAGAATTAACTACCCAGAGCATGACTACTGAAGAGCATGTAACAAGAAGACAAGAGAGCACGCCAGCTTTGCTGAGAAGAGAAGCAGGGGTTTGACTGGTGTCAATGAAAGATCAATCGTGGGAGCTGGAAAAGGAACAAAACTCAAAGAAACAGTAGTAGACTGAAAAGTTCCATTCCTGGCAATTAACAAGCAGTTAATAAATAGCCCTTATGTCAAACCTAATTTTGGAGGGAAATATCAACAAATCAGAGTTTCTGCTGCAAAACACCACTATTCAAGCTGGAAACATTACTTCTTTGTAATGCCATTCTCCAACCTATTCTTGCTCCTGTTACTGTATAAGATGTTTTGAACACAACTAAAGTGCCAGTTGAGGTGTAAATGACTTTTATCATTAAGTCCTCTCATTTCTATTCATCTTTTACAAGGTCTATTAGAATGGGCTGTCTATCACTGAAGAAAAAGAAAAAACACTCTACAATTGTATGACAGCTTATAATGCCTGTCTGAAGACAAGCTTGGGGTTGACTTTATATAGGAATAAACACCTCTCCCAAGATGTTCACAGTTGTTCTCCTTCTAAGTCAAAATTTGCTGTGATTTCTCATGAATATTCACAGGAACTTCACAGGAAGTTTGCTGACAGAAGCACCATCTCCAGAACTCAGTGTTTCCTTCAGAGATTGAGCTTCATCAATGCCGAGCTAAATGACTGCAGCTATTCTGAACATAGCTGTGGTTCACCGCTACTAGGAAGTTTTTTAGGTCAGGGGATAAGGAGGAAATTATTGGGACCAAAACCATGGAAGAAAATGGGAATGTAACCAAACACTATCAAAACTTGCCCAGATCTTCTGGGCTCCCTGTCTGATGGTCTTGACAGCCACCACATTGAATGTCAGAGAAAAAAAAAAGGCAGCTCTGGCTTGTGATCAAAAGGGCAAGTAAAAGGTGCTGGGTTCCACAGAGAGGGACAAATACTTCTGACCTCTGAAGACTTCAATGCTCATCCTCAGTTCCCAACCTCAGAGCAACTCTTCCTCCTCTCCTGTGATGGTAGGGCAGGAGAGAGAAGACACTTGGATTAAACCTAAATTAGTAGGGATGAATCAAGAGGATTCTTTTCATCCAGATCAGTCCTGTACAAGCACAACTGCCAAGAGAAAAGCCTGTGAGCCTTCCAAGGCCAGGTAATATCAACTGTTCAGAGGTAGAAAACACCACAGGGTGGCAAAGCTCAAGACAATCATTCCAGAATTTCTACTGGTGTGCTGTGATAACCAAATGCCAAGAAAACCCACATGAAATATCAGCCAAGCAGAAAACACCACGCTCTGAAGCATCATCCCAGAAGAGATTCTGTTCTATTCTCCAGAAGACCAGTGGCAGAAGCTCAAAGCACCAGGCTCTGCTGGCTGTTACTTGTCTGGAGAACACATAAAGTGCTTGTGTAATGATGAAGGCAAGAAATGCCAAATAAAATGAGGAAGGAGGAAACTCTGTTATCCACAAAATGCTGCTTTTGCCACACAACCTCTCCCAACAAACAAAAATTTAAGTTTTAACTTTGGAAAAGTGTAAGAGAGGAGTCAGCACTTTACATAAATGTTTGCTCCTGAACATCTAACTGGAAGTAGACTGTAAACATGAAGTGACAAGGAGATGCTTGTTACAGGCAGTGGTTGCACAATCCTGCCTTACATGAGAATCTTCCCTGAAAGCCTGTTTGGCTCCACCACTGCCTGCATAAATCTTTCCAAGAGGAAATTTTTCAGCTTCTCTTCCAAAGAATTCTTGGTCTTGAAAAGAAAGATGAAACAACATGACAATGTCTGGCCTTGGACAAGACAACAAGGCTTGTGCTGATGTTACTGTGCCTACAGAAGCCTATCCTTATTTAAAAGGATAAAACCATCATATAATAAAACTTATGAGCCTGGAACTAGCTTAACGAGCTGGGGTGGATAATTTCTGCATTGAGGTACTGGGGGAGAAAAAAAGCAGTAAACAAAACAACCAAGAAATCAGCAGCAGATGAGTTCTGGCTGAGTCTTTGGAAGTTCTTATTCCCAGAAGCAGCAGCATGTTGTCTGTGCTGTCTCATGCTTCAACCAAGCTTGATGAGGCTCTGAGTAACCTGATCGACTGCATGTCCCTCCTGCTCACTGCAGGGAGGTTGGACTAGATCTTCTTTGAAGGTCCCTTGCAACTCAATGCATTCTATTATCCTATGACCCAGTAAACTAGTCTGCTGTTAGGAGGAGCAGAACAAAAGCAGGTTTCACAGTACTTATCCCCCTGAGAACATAGGGTGACACCACAGAGACTGTCACTGCCCCACTGCAGCAATCCAAGAGGAGTGTGTGTGGATACCCAGAGAAGCTGTGGCTACCCCATCCCTGGAGGTGTTCAAGGCCAGGTTGACCAGGGCTCTGAGCCCTGGTGAAGATGGGAGGTGTCACTCCCCAGTGAAGTGGAGTTGAAACTAGTTGAGGATGCCCAGAGAGGTTGTGGATGCCCCCTCTCTGGAGGTGTTCAAGACCAGGCTGGACAAGGCACTGAGTAGCCTGATGTAGTGGGAGGTGTCCCTGCCTATGGCAGGGGAGTTGGAACTCGATGATCTTTAAGGTCCCTTCCAACCCAAACTATTCTATGATTCTATGATCTTTGAGGTCACTTCCACCTATGAACATGTCTGGAAAAAACACCACCACAGCTAAATCTGCTGGATTTTTGCCAGTCAGAGCTCCAAACCTGACTCTTCCCTAACCCTTCCACCACAGTCTCCCAAACAAAAATTGAAGAAGTTCAGGTCTCTGCAGTGGATTCATGTCCACATGAATTTCTATTCTTCATTTAAACAAGACTGAACGATTCCAGGCAAGGTTCAGAAAAAAATATGAGAGACCACAGGTTGATGTGCAGCAGCTCTATGAAAAATGATTAGCTCATTAATTCCAGGCACTGTATTCATTTCAAACCCATCACACAGCTTTAATTTTGCAAACAGCTGCTCTAATGCAGATCCAAACACCGCAGAGATTAGCAATTCTCTTTGCATGCAGAGAACAGAGGGAGAAGAACATGGGAGAGAGCTGGTGGAGAACTACAGCATTAGGCTGAGGTCCACCTTGATACAGAAGAAATTCTGCTAAAGACCATAGTTAATTTGATTGTACTTACTGAAAAGAAAATATCAATAAAAGATGAAATTTTAAAAGCATGAGTAAATACTACCACCACGATTTTTGTGGCTCTAAAGTGTGAAAAGCCCCCTAAATTATAACATTAAAAAAAAAAAAACCTCAATAAAAAAGGAAAAAGGTAAAAAAAAAAAAAACAACAACTCTACACCTCAGATAAGAGATTCTTCTAGAAATTAAACAACCACAGTAAGTGATGAACAAAAAAAATAAATCAAAACCAAACCCTTTTGAAAAAAAAAAATTAAAAATATTTTATTCTATTAAAGACATAATTGGCAAAATAGGTTAAAAAAAACCCTTATTCTGCCAGAATGACAACTTACAACAGCTCTCTTGATGGTGTAAACCACAGTCTCTGTGAAGCATTTACCACTTTGATCTGCACTTTTCAGAGCTATAATCAAATATATGATTGAGAAATAACCTGTAATTCCTAATGTTAAAGTAGGTGATGAGTTTAAGTTAAAGATGAGTTTAAGTAGGTGGTGGTAGGAAAGAGGAAATGGCCTCAAGATGTACCACAGGAGGGTTAGATTGGATATTAGGGATAAAAACTACACAGAAAGGGTTATCAAGCAGTAGAACAAGCTGCCCAAGGAAGTGGTTTAGGCACCATCTCTGGAAGTACTTAAAGAGATGAGCAGACGTAGAGCTAGGACAGGGATACAGTTTAGGGATGGTTCTTGTCAGAGTTAGGTCGGACCTGATGAAAGGTCCCTTCCAGCCAAGGTGATTTTTATGGTTCTATGATTTTAAAATTCTTTTTCTTAACTGTAAAAAAACCGCCAGAAATTTATTTCCAGTAAGCCATGAAATACTTTGTTGTTTTCAGCAACCAACCTACCTGTGATCATTGACAGCAAATGTGACAAGCAAGTGTGACTTTAATTCATTGTGAATATTGTCCCAGCAGCATGGAACCACTTTCAAGCTTTATGTAGAAGTGCTTTGACAGAGAAAAGGAAGTATTTTACATTCCCTCTTCTATTGCACTGCTGGTTTTGTCACTTCCACACATTATATTTAGCCTATAAAAATACATCTTAAAAAAGTTTGGATAGACATAAATACTGCAAGTCATACTAAATATGTATATATGAGTGAGAAACAGGGAAGTGCTTCAGTGTGGCTTCTTAGACTATTTACAATATCAAGCCCTAAAATATCTCTGAAGGCTCCTGCAAGAGTTTGCCAAGACAGACACCACTGTTTTGCTAAAATACAGTCAAAATACTTACTGTGAAGATACTGAGCAACGTTTATTATCCACTCATCTGTTAATGTCCCAGATTTTGTTATCTTGGTACACTTCAGCTGGCTTGAAAGATCTCTAGATTGAATCCAGCAGATGCTGTCCTCTCTGTAGCTATAGTCCATTGTCAAAATTGCAGATCCTTTTCCAAGAGTCTGGGCAGAAACTTTGCTTCCATTGAGGTGCAACACCTGGATTGCTTCAGAGCTTGCAATCAGAAGTAGAGGAGGTCTCCCAGCAGGCTCTAAAAACAAAGCAAAGAGAATGTAAAGGGTTACAAGACTGTGTATACACCATATTTATCTTCTCAGCTTTCATGCCATTTTTTAATATTCTTACCTGCATGTTTTAAGAGATATAATAAATTGGTTTTGTTTTTATTTTCATAACTATCACACATTCCAAATTACTAGTCTATTTTGTCCCACTGTTCTAATGGTTCACATCATTAAAGAAAATTAATTACCCTAGCCCCACAGTTTCTGTTTAATTCCAAGTATCATTATTGCAACATTTTTCATGCCTAAGTCATAAAACGAAATACAAGTTATGCAAATTATTTCCATCCAGATCACTGGCATTTCTAAAAGAATGAAAGCCAGGAAATCTTGCAGAACTTATAAGCACACATGAAATATGAAGTTATTTTTTTATATTAGAGTCTGTAAAATAGGACAAAAGCTAAGGAGAGGATGCTGCTAAAAATAAACCACAAAACCCAACCTAACTAAAAACTCAATGCAGCAAAACCTGGCTACATCTGGGGACAATGGGCTTAATGGCCTGATTATAAAGAGAAAGTTAAAACTCTAAAAAGTGAAGTTATTCACAGAGGGGAACAAACAATTCCCAGTGAGATAAAAGATTTTTTAGCACTATTATGAGTCCTTCTGGGCACAGAAGCAGCTGTACTTGCTTTAGGTTTGGGACAAGACACCTGATTTAGACATTAGTAAATGAATATTCATCCCCTTGGAATGAGGAGTCTGTTACATAGGGTGCATTTCTTTTCATTGTGACATCTTGCTCCAGATGTAGACTAGCACTCTAAACTGAAATAACACTCCTATGAAAACAGAAAATATTTGTATGGCCAACTAAAGAGTTCTCAATGTAATCTTTCTGAATTCAAAGTTATAAATCAATGTTGAAATGTTATATTGAAATGTAATACTTTCAGACAACATGCTACTTCATTTAAATGCATAAATATTTTACTAAGCAGTTCCAGCTGTCTAAATGGAGGAAAAAAAATGCATAAATAAAAGAATTTGACAAATAATACTTCATCAGCTAGTCCAATTATAAAGAAAAAATTACTTCTGTGAATACAGTGCTCTATGGTCTTGTTCAAATCCACAGGAGTAGGTGTTAAATTCTTTGACAGAACTTGGTTTTATTTAAACATCTCTTTTGCTGACTTTTTTTTTTAGTTATGTAAAGAGTCCTTTGCTACAATGGCTTGGCACTTATCTTCTTAAAGTGGATTTAATTTACTTTTCTCCTATTGTTTCTCATTCCATAATGTATATTCTATCTTGTAACTGACTTTTTCCCTCTCCAGTAAATCCTACTGACTTCTGCAAAGCTGCTCTTCTGCAGTGCTACTGCTCTCATCTGCCTCAAATTCACTTCCACCAATACATCAGTCATATCTGTGCATAAGAATTTTCAGAAAAAAGAAATCAAACAAAGGCATGTAGTACTGAAGTTATTTGTGAAGCAATCTATTGTGGTACAAGCCACAAGTGAAGCTACCTACTCTTGATTTTTCCAAAAGAGAGGGCAGTTGGGTTCTTAGCATGCAATTTTATTTGAAACCTGCCAGGTAGGTCTATTTGCAGTCAGTAGGTGGCTGGTGCATGGAAATGTCTCTTCCTCCCCTTACAAACTTCTGCTACCCATCAGAAGAGAGGAAAACATAAGAGCTTCTATCACCCAATCACCCCTGAGAGCTTCTGGACTGGTACAAAAGGTGTGTTTCCACCTGGATGCTGCAAAGTTTTAGAATTCATTTTCCATCTAACAGCTCTCTGCTCAGCTTCTCCTTTCTTACAAAAGAATGCCACTGATTCAGAGAATCACAGAATTAAAGAGTTGGAAGGGACCTTCAAAGCTAATCTAGTCCAACTTCCCTGCAGTGAGCAGAGACATTCTGTACTACATTCAGTCACTGCTTTCCCCAAACAAGCATCAGTGTGAAAAATCCTCTATTATGATTATTTCTCTTATACTTTGTGTTAAGATATTTCCAATGTCTATGATCTATAAAGTCTTGAAGAGAAGCCAGCTATGGCCAGCAGCATTGTTCATTTGTCTGAGGTTGCAACACAGAACCACATCCTTTCTTGAACTGATCTATTGAAAGCAGCAATGAGTGTTCAAAACCTCACTAAACTAGTGTACAAAAGTTGTACATTAGTATTAATGTCATAAGGGAATTCTGAAAAATATCAAACCTTCCGAGCAACAGTTGTAATCAGCCCTGGCTGCAGACAAAGGAAGGGTGGCACAGCTAAGAGGTTCTGCTCAGTACTAAATATTTAAAATATATTCTGTCAAGATTTATTCAGAAACTAGATTACTGAACTTGAAATTGTATTTTCCAAGCAGCCCATAGATGATATAATTCAATGGATTGAATCAGTTCATTGCATCTTTTCACAGCAGGGTAGGCAATCAGCTTATTTCAGTGCTGCTCAAACAAAGGCTGATTTCTTAATTAGTTATTAAAGGAACAGTAGAACTATATTAATGATAAAACTATGTAAAAGAAATCTAAAAGTTCCTAAAAAGAGTAGTATCACAAAAGCAACTTACTGTATTGTATAAAACAGATAAAAAGACATGAAAGAAAATCATTTCTTGTTGCTCACAAAACCAGTTTGTCTGCTTCTTGAGAACAGAATCTACAAAGATGAAAAGTTTAGTGGACAGATCTAGGATGAGTTACAGGGAGCTGACAGCAGCTTTTCAAATAAGTGGACATCATGTGTGTCATTTCTTCATGAGGGTTTTTGGGTTTTTTTTCATTTTTTCATTTTATAGGAAAGATAAGAAGTGAATAGCTCTCTAATCCAGGAAAGTTTTATGATTCATCTCTCTCAACTAAAATGAAAGCATCTTCCTTTGAATTATGTTTAAGATAGAGTAGTGGAAAAGATGAAAGACTTGCATTTCCCCCCTCCCTGATCTTGTCTAAAATACAGATCAATAAGTGATGTCACAACAAATCAGAAATGAAGGCATTTTGCTCTGCCAACAGTCCTACTTTCCGTCTGGAAGAAAAGCATCACAAATACAAGCCATTTTTTTCTTTTCCCCATCAGGCTGATATGAAAAGGATAAAAAACAAAACTCAGTGCTTACAAGGAGTTTAAAACTCCTTCTCCTGAATTCTGCATTGTAAATTTTAAGCACTTTGCTCTCAGCTGTGCACGTATTGGATAAATGTCTGAAAAATATTTAGTACTGTTGAACAAAATGCAGTTCAATTTTACTTTGAAATTAATTTTCAGCCTACAAACAGGCTGCTTTGTTTCCAATATCCTCACAAGTTACTTCTGAGGGGTTTTGCAAGAAAACTGTGCTGTGAAATCAACTTAAGAACTTTTCCCTTTCATCATTATGAGTTCATCCTGCTTTATCTTCATGACAAAGATTCCTTATAACGTGGCATTTCTCTCCTATGCAGACAGAAAACAGACCAGGAACTTTTGGAAGCGAGATGAGGTTTTTTTCCCTCAGCTAAAGATTTCCAATTCTCTCATTTTATTTCCTCACATATTCTTTTCATCAAATGCAGGCCTTGCAATGGAGGCATAAAAACTTGGTAAACAAAAAAGTTCTAAAACTCTCAAGCAAAGCTCTATTTTGTTCCCTTTTCACTTTGGAAGAAGTCATTAACTGCTTCTTTATTCATAAAAGAAAGTGTGCTTTAAAAGTTTGGGGAAAAAAAAAAACCACATGGTGTGCTCCCAGTTGTTTTGATACCTATTTTAACATCCTTCCCAAAGGTATTGTGCAGCTGAAAGTTTCTGGCTCCAGTTATTTAAATGAGCTGAAGAAGAAAATGCAGAATTTAATGAGGGATAAACCTTACCACCTTCACAGCCAAGCATTTGGCTGCCTGAAGGAGAGGAAAAAAATTACCTTCTGTGGCCTTTTTTTGCTAACTGTCACCACCCCACGTGCAAAGGGATGGTTGTGCATGAGCCATTGGTGATCTGCAGAGGCCACCACATCTGTCCCCTGCACCAGAGACCACTCCTCAAGACCACTGCTCATAGAAACATCTCCTGCTCAGCATCTTCCACAACTAGAGTCTCCACACTGTTCCCCACTTCTCCATTGATAAATATCCAGAAACCTCCCTGTGAATTATCCAGTACAAATATTCATCACATTGACAATTAATCCACCATTAATTCAAGGACTAGCACCATGATGTTGATTTGTGCTGTACTGCAGTAACTTCTCTCATTAACAACTAGCCATTCCCATTTGAGAAATAACAGAAAAGATTAAAACTAATGTAAAATAAACATACTGACTATTATGAAAGATGGAGTAGTAGCACTTTTCTGTTAATCTGATTAATTTCATCAGCACCAACCCTCAGTTGTTCCACAGCCTGCTGGGTCTAAAGGAAACTCCAAGGCTCAGCAGAAGCCTAACACTGGCACTGTGGTCTAGAATTGTGTTATTGACTTTCACATAGTGTAGGAGTCATAGAATGGTTTGGGTTGGAAGGGACCTTAAAGATCATCTAGTTCCAACCCCCATGGGCAGGGACACCTCCCACAAGATCAGGTTGCTCAATGCCTCATCCAGCCTGGCCTAAAACACCTCCAGGGAGGAGGCATCCACAAGCTCTCTGGGCAACCTGAAGAAGAATATTAAAGCATTTTCACTTTGTATGACTTTCTTATCTCCCAATACTTCACTATTTCTTTAAAAATTGCTTGCCTTGTGTAAATCAATAAAAAAAGCTTGGTACAAGCAGTAAAAACCAGTAAACTCTTACTGGTGCTCAAGTCTGAACAGATTTAGCAACGCTTTTTACATGAGGAAGCCTAAAAAAAAAAGAGTAGAACATCTTATTTTCTGATAGCAGAATAACTGCACAAAGGAAAACTCCAAAAATCTATAACAAACAAGGCTTTCCACTTGGCTGCTGAATCACTGTATATGTGAAAAGATTGCATAAGGATTTTATTTTTTATATATAAGCATTGTTAATTCAATATGCTGAGTAAGAAAACACTGTGTACAATATCACCCCATTAAACACCATTCACTAATTTTCTCAAATTCCCAATTTACTATTTTAATCAAAACATGCGCTTAGTAACAAAAGGCCTAGTTTGAATATGTGTATCATGAAATTCACCTTTGGGATATCACAAGGACAAAGCAATCTCAGGTCTTTTTTTTATCCAATGGCTACAATTAACATAAGATTATTTCCTCTGCCTTTTCACCATCTCAGTTGTCTTCCCAGAATAAACAGCCTCTTCAGTTTTTGTGAGGAAAATCTTTGATTTATTTATGAACAGGGAAACTGGGAACTGTTCTAATCTAGAAAGAACTAAGCACTTCACTTTAATTAATAATAACCATATCATAACTTCTAATACTTCCCTTGGAGTATTGTTGGAATATGTGAAGTTGTTCTGCAGTTGCTGTGTGGTTTTGTTGTTGTACAGTGAAGGAAAAACCATCTCTCCTGTGTTCATCTCTGCTTATCTTTTCACATTTATCTTTTAGATAGGACCAAACCACAAAACACTTTGATTAAGGTAAGAAGAAGTTAAAACTCACCACTTTTGGCTTTGCAGGATTTGTTATCAGGCTGAAGCACATAACCCTCCACACAGCTGCAGGTGTATGATCCAGCTGTATTCACACACATCTGGCTGCAGCTTCCATACATCTCACATTCATTCAAATCTAAAGGGACATGAGTGAGATCTTGTTTAAGGAAATAAAACAAAACACAGCAAAAAATTCCAAATTCTAAGAGAAAAGCTTTAGTCATGAAATCTTTATGTTAGGGCACCTTATGTTTTCCTCTTCTCAAGCCACGGCCTTATTACAGATGTTGGGTATTGGAATCACTCCAGTAACCAAGCAGAAAGCCAGGTGTTTTCAAGTTTAACACCTATTAAATGTGAAAGATTAAATATTCACTTGTTCAAGAAGTATTCCTTTATCTACAGTATGTTAAGGAGACATCTGGGTTCTTGTTAGTACTAGAGACCACTAGTTATCGGGGTCAATGAACAAAGCAATGTTTCAAGACAGGAAAAAAATCATTATCCTTCTTAACCTATTTGTTCTGGAAATGTCTTATAGTTCCTTAAATCAAGTGTCATAACTTCTACATTTAACCATCATTCAAAACATCAAAACCTATGCACTTCTCTAATAAATATAAAGAACAATTTTCTCAGCTAGGGTATATAGGCATAGTACCATAAAATCAAGACATTTAACAGCAGTTTAGGTTTAAGTAAGAAACTGAACTTCTTAAAAATTGAAATTATTTCCTCAGATATATTTGCAGTCAGAAAACATGGCAAGCAAAGAGCAAAAGAAGTTAAAATTAATTATTTTTATGAAGAATCTGGCTTAGCTCTACTACTTGGAGAGAGGATTGGTGCTGAGCACACAATACATGAAGCAAGTGAACTCCAAACTGCTTATAAAAAGAGAAAAAATAAAACAAGAAAGAAATACCTGGCTAGAGGATTAAAAAGCCACACACTTTTTAAAATGGAACATAATAGAAATTTCACTCCACAATTAATTATGCTGAAATAACATTTCCCAGCTAAGCTCTATGATCTGGGAGGGTTCATTTATCAAATTCTAACCTAGGTGTGACTTGATGGCATGAGGGGAAATAGTATGAGTTTTCCAGGGTCTCCTGGTAGTGAGGGCTCAAGAGCAACCTGTATAAATGAGCTGTAAACTTCTCTCAGCCACAAGGATTGCTCCGACATCTCCTCCTCCAGTCTGGTTGAGGATGCTTTCAGCCAGCAACTTCAGAGTAGCTACCACTGGGGAATGAAAGCACCAGAGAGGACTCTAACTTGTTTTGGGGGGACACACTCTCTCCCCATTGCCTGCCCATCAGCTCATTCCTGAGGAACACCTTCAAAGATGGGCAAGGATGTGCTCACCAGCCCAATCCCAGCTCTCTGCTCCTCTGAGCCTTTAGGGAGCCATTAGGATAAGTGGGAGACAACATTACAAGCTACTTCTTGCTTACCTGTGCAGCTTCTTCCATCACTGCTTGTTCCATACCCATCTCTACAGTAACACCTGGTGCCATTCCTGGTAATGGCACATCTGAACTGGCAATTCATCTGTTGGCATCTGGGTGACAACTCTGTAAATAATATTAATTAGAGCAAAAGTGTCACTATATATTTTTATTACTCTTAAAACACAAATTTTAGAAACTTATATGTATACATAAGTAAGTGGATGTATCACAAAGAAAACACTATCATTTTTGTTAGCTGGTTTTGGAAATACAACACAAAACAGACTGAACAAAATGCATGCTTTGGAAATTGCATTTCAGCAAGTTAATAAATAGAAATCAGCATTTTATTTCTATCAAAGGCTGCTCACAAGTTTATTACTGAGGTGTATTTTTGCTCTGCTAAGACATGCAATTTTTGCACATCAGTCATTTCCAGTCAAATGGATGATTTGGAAAAGAAAAAAAAAAGAAAAACACTAAAGCTCAAACAGTTATATTACAGTTACAAAAAAATTGCCAAGTTATGAGAAAGGTATAAATGTCTATGGCTTTCCTGTTCCTCATTTCAATTGATTTTCTATCTTTTTAAAGCTTGTTTTGATTTACTGATACACAGATCACCTTCAGAGCAATCAATGGAAACACACTTTGGTTCAATAACTTAACACTGGACATGTAATATTGGATTAACAGTGGCCATTATATATGGCATTACTGCTGAAGCCCTTCATCAGATCTATTGCTTGAATAGGTAACATCAGGACCAGGCAACACTAACCACACCAAGGAATACTATAGAAACATAGAGTGAAATAATTTCCACCTGTAAACTAATGTACAAAAACCTCAAACACTTCAAGATGTATGAAACACATTGATAATTTGCTGATAAGAACAGCACTTTAATGAGCAGCAACTGTTTTTCCTCCAGAAAAATAAGAAAAAGGTAAGTAAAACAGCTTCAAGTGTTGATCTGAAGATATTTTTCAGACCTATATGCAGGTGGGTCTGAAAATGACCTGCAAATGGACTGAAAAAGGTTCTGTGATAGGGCTGGCTGAAAGTAACAGCATATGTACTAATAAAAAGAAAAAAAAGGGTTTTAAACTGTGACAATTTTAATCTACCTGATTATTGTTCTTCAGGTTCTGCTTGGGAGTAGAATGAAAATGAAGAAGAGTCTGAACCAGCAACTGAGCCCTGGGAGTCCCATTCTGGAACAACTGCCAGTGTATCAACATATAGCTGAAATTTTGGGAGAAAAGTGGATGTAGCTGGAACTCAAATTTTCCCCTTAACATATTCAACTATTCTCAACATGTTCTAAAAACAAGTAGTTTCACAGAATTACTACAAGGCATTCCCTAGAATCCTGTAATACATAACAATCCACAGACTGAGCAGAGGTTGCTGAACCATCTACTCAACATCTGCCCATTTTCCAAGTGGTTTGTGGGCTATTTTTCTGCCTTCTGTTTCCTCATGAATAAGAATGCATTTGTTGGGATTAGCTTGTTATGTTGGTCTCTTGTCCCTTGTCTAGTCCTTGAATCTATTATGGCTTTCCAAGAACACGTCCTGTGCTGCATCCAAACCAGGAAAATTCCCTAAAGGTACCCAGAAATGGAGCTGCAGGCTCAGGTGTGGAGCTGGGACCCTCTTTATTTAATATTTCTATCTGAACAATTATCAATATACACATCTCAGTTCCCAGACAAACATGGCCAAAACTGTCCTTTGCAACCTACAATTTTCTTCCTCAAATATTTGATGCTATCCAGCCAGGAGCTTTTACAAGATGATGACTCTTTGACTCACAACTGGGACTTGGCTGGTTTGCCCACTTCCCATCATGGATGGGAAGTAGAAGCTGAAAGCAGAACAGTGAGACCTGGACACAGCCAGTAAAGGCTGGTGGAGAACATCAGGAATAAATTGGCAAGTGAGATCCATTAAGAGAAAATTAATAAATTAATAAAAACAGCCTATCTGCCTTTTTTTTAAGGAAAAAAAAAGCTGTATTTTGGTCATTTTTATGAATATGGGTGGCTTTTAACAACAAAAAATACGACACTTTCCTTGCAGTAAGCATAACTCAAGTGCTGTTGATGGATTTTTCCTGTTAAAACCCGTCTATATGTTTGTGGTTTGGTCAGATTTGGAAGAGGCTTATTGGGTGAGGAAACAAAAGAAAATCATAAAGCACTGAACATTGATGTTTTTAGTGCTCCAGACAGGAAATTTAAAGAGAGAAAAGCCAGAGATCCTAATTTCTTATCTTTCCTACCTTGTTTTTGGCTCACTGTAAAATTCTGCACCCACTTAGGTCTCCCATTGCCAATGTGAACTGGTTTATGGGGTACACAGGCATAGCTCAGCTCTCTGCTTTTATCACTACAGAAACCTCTGCATTTGTCAAAGCATGGTATTTCTGCTGCAAGATTTAAAGGAAGAAGCTACAATGAGGGAAAGCAAAAGGACAGAGCTTTATAGCTCGCAAGGAGACCCACAATTCAAAATGTGGAGTTGCAAAGCAAAGCATGAGATCTGCAGAAATATCAGGTAGAACAAGTGCCTTTAGGATGATCTATTTTCTCCAAGTCCAGGGAACAGTGACAATTCATCCAGCTCTGATCCAGGTCATTTTGTTCAGTGTCTTATTTCTGCCATAGGAGACACGAAGGGCACCATTCTTTTATTCCCTACATCCTCATGAAGAAGCCTCTCTGAAGCTGTGCTCTGGCTACCACAAAAACCACCCTGCTTTCTCAAAGCCACCCATGTCAGTCTCTTTCCTATTCCTGTGTTGTTCAGTGCCAGGAGTTGAAAACAAAGGGGAATTACGACCTCTATCTATGAATATATCAGAGGACCAACAGTGGGGAAAGAGGTAATTTAAGCTAAAGGGCTATTGGCAGAAGTACAAATGAGTATAAATTGCCCATTAATAAATTCTGGCAGCAAATGAGAAGGTCCTCAGCTATTACTGTAATCAGGTTCTGGAACTCCTCTTTGAATGGGAACAGCAGGGACAGAAAATAAATAAACACTTTTGACATGGATCATGATAGATTCATGAAAGACAGCACATGGGGAGCCCCCTGCAATATCAGAAGCAGCATTTTTGACCCAAGAGGTTCCTTCTACTGCTAAATTCCTTCAGCAATACACTATCTTATGCTAAAACATCATTTTTCATTACAGAACTAGGACTAATCCTTTTTTTCCTGTCTCTGGAACATACCCAGAGGAAAACTTAGGGGAGCTTGTTACTGCATTAGTCTTCTAATTGTACTCCATACATATTCTTATTTCTCTTAAATATTTGTATTCTTTTTGGCAGCTTTGCGCCTCGTGAATTTACTTGATACTATCAGTTTGTTACTTGGTTTTTGTGATTCAATATTCATACACTGATGTCTAGACTACTCTTATCACACATATGCTGCAAGCCTTATTTTTCTTTCCTAGTTCATTTTCCAAGGTTTTGAAGTACAATTCTTTTACAGATTAGAGTCTTTAATGTAATCTACCCAAAGTTTTTTGTTTGCTGGTTATTGCTGATGTTATATGCACAATATAAAGCTCTGTGGTTTGCTTCACTGACACAAAAGGGTAGCTTGATTGATAGAACTCAGTTTCTGGATTGAAATAATGCAGCATGTTTTTTATCTTACATTTGTTGGCTGTTTTATTAGTTTTGACTATCGTACCATAAAAAAAAAGAAATAATAGAAGCAATCATTGTCACACACCTCAGCTCATATCACTCTTATGGTAGATATTTCAATGAAAAAGAGATATGGAAATCAGAGATCAGGTTCAGAACCTTATAGTCCCACTAAAGGTGACCTCAGTCAAAGTTCAGCAGAGAAGTAGAAGTGGAATTTTCAAAAAACCAGCAATATAAGGCAGATGTGCCCCATTACACACAAAGAAGGGGAGAAAAGGGGAACAGACCCTTGAGCCAGAAAAAAGATTGCTTTTGTCCTCCAACATTTGCTCAGATGAACATTTGCTCCACTTGTTTTGTGTTTCCCATGGAAAATGCAGGTCAAGCTGCAGCATCTGCACCTGGGCAGGGTGACGAAAACCCAGGAACAACAACTGGGAAACCTGACAACCTGAACTAACTGTTGTAAGTGAAAGCAAGTTGTAAGTCTTGTGTTAAGAAGTTGGGGTTGTTCAGCCTGGAGAAGAGAAGGCTCAGGGGAGAGCTCATAGTAGCTTATTGATACCTAAAGAGGGCTACAGAAAGGCAGGGGTAGGACTTTTAATAGGATATGTGATGGAAGGGCTAGGAGTAAGGGATGTAAATTAGAGGAGGGGAGATTTAGGCTGGATAGAAGAAAGAAGTTCTTTGCTGTGCGGGTGGTGAGACATGGACAGGTTACCCAGAGAGGCTGTGGCTGCCTCCTTCCTGGAGGTGTTTAAGGCCAGGCTGGATAAGGCATTAAGCAACCTGGTGTAGTGGGAGATGTCCCTGCCCACGGCAGGGGGATGGAACTGGATGATCTTTAAGGTCCCTTCTAACCTAAACCATTCTATGATTCCATAACTGTGATCTTTTTCCATCTTAGAGCTTAGATGCCTCAGCTTGCTCTACTGTAGCTATTTGCTTAACACCCCTACGGCTGTGGTGTTACAGTAATATATCCAGAACATAAACAGAGAAATCATGCTTGAAAATGCTACTTTGTCTGAGGGAGCAGGCTACTCCTGAATTTTTTCTATAGAATAGTTATTGGATGAAACACAAATACATTGCTGTATTTCCACCCCATGTCTACAATCATCAGGCAAGCAAGTTGTACTCTAATGTGCATGCTCTGAGCCCATAAAACTCCCTTTTTCCTAAAAGTATGTATTCAACACAAGAACAGCCTATATTGCAGAGGAAGTTTTGAGACTGAAGGAACATTTGGGTTGTCCTGGGTCCCACCTCCTAAGCACCTCTATGCTGAATATATTAGCTCTCATTTACAAGAAAAAGTCATCTTAACTGCACTGTCTCAGGGCTTGCCTCCATCAGTAGGTGTCTCCACATTGGGAAACCTTCAGTCCACAACAGCAAGTGGTGCAGAATGTTTTCCTCTAAATAGGGGAGACATCTGCTCAAGGTAAGCACTGCTGAGCATCGTGGCACTTCATAAATTCTACCTGATGGATCTCAACCCTCTACTGGATCTTTCCACATATCACTGTCTTTGTGTTGGCAATCAGCAGCAGAACAACTTAATATATTATTCTAAGTAGACGTTGAAATGTATTTGTCTATTCCATTATCACAAGAAAATTACATGTCTTGTTTAATGCACTTGTCAGTCTGCTCAAAACCACAAGTGTCTTACTGGGATTACTGTTCAGGGAAAACCCACATGTCTTGCTGAGTAAGTTCAGGCTGACTGTGATTAACAAGACATCTTCAAAAAGACAGTTTTGGTTTTTTTCTTTCCCCCTTTTCATTTGTCATCTCTAACATAATCAAGCCAGAAAGAAGAAGGAATGCTCCAGGAAGAACAAAGCTTAAACAAGCAAATCAAATCTCCCAAATCCAACTCCACACATCACTTCTTTTCAGACATGAGTGTATTTGTCTTCAAAATACTACTGTATAACAGTATCTCCTATCACACTGACAGACAAATTTATTTTTCAAGGATGCACTATTGAAATGTCTTCCTGCCTAAATCTTGACCAACAGTATTTGGCTGAGCTTCAAAACAATTTATGTTGTGTTCCTCAACCACAGCACCACAGAACACTTGAAAAGATGAGATCAGGAGACTGTAGGCATGTAGTAAAATACCAGCTTCCCCAGTGGAAATGGCTCATTATTCTGACCTTTTCCCAGTTTAGTTACACCTTGGCTGACACATACAAGCATAAGCATAAAGAGAAGTTCACATAAGAAAATTTAAACCAGAGATACGAATTTCAGACTGAAGACAGCCAATTATCTGGTTATTGATCTCAATGCAAGATATAAATTGAAAATAATAGATATCCTTCATATGAGAACACCACACTTATTGATTTAAGTTTATATTAACTAGTTTCTAGGTTTAGGTATTTTCACAGCATTGTAACATTGAAGCAAATTCACTGAGCAACAGAGAATCATCATTAAATTGTGTCTAATGAGACGTGAAGCCTGACAATAGCAAACATGTTCATTAGTAATCCAGCAGTGAAAGTAGTGACTAATAAAGTTTGTCAATGGTGATAGTGACAGAACAGATAAACTTCAGAGAGGACTAGCAGTCAACAAGAGCAGGTCATATGGGCTGCTCAAGAGTCTGAATCCCACAATCATAGAATCATAGAATGGGTTGGGTTGGCAGGGACCTTAAAAATCATCTAGTTCCAACCTCTCTTCCATGGGAAGGGACATCTTTAACTAGACTACATGAGCTCAATGCCTCATCCAGCCTGGCCTTAAACACCTCCAGGGATTGAGGGGGCATCAACAGTCTCTCTGGGCAACCTGTTCCAGTGTTTCACCACCTTCACAGTCAAGAACTTCTTTCTTCTATACAGCCTAAATCTCCCCTCTTCCAATTTGCATCCATTCCTCCTCGTCTTGCCATTCTGGACCCTATTAAAAAGTCCAATCCCAGCATTTCTGTAGGGCCCCTTTAGGTACTGAGAAGCTACTCTGAGATCTCCCCTGAACCTCTTCTTCTCCAGGCTGAACAACCCAAACTCCTTATTCTGTCCTCATGCATTTACAGAGTTAGGTCATGATTTCTCAGCCTCTGTAAGTCACATTTCAGTGGTTGAGGGCAGAGTCTCCTCTAACCCACATCTTCCCTGCAGCACTGAGAGCTGCCCAGAGCTGGCAGGATACAGAGACTGTTCCTCTTTGCACAGTAAATCTCCATTTCCTTCAGGTAAAGCAAACAGCATGTCACCTTCAGGGCTTTTGCACGAGTCAGCTGTCTATGTAGCCAATAAATAAAGCAAACTCTTGTATCTCAATTCAATGAAGAGCGAAGTCTCACTCCAGGGAAAAAGAAACGGATGCTTAATTGATCAAATGAAGGAAAAAAGGGCTTTAAATTTCATGACTGGCAGGCACACAATCCTAAATTTCCATATGGTGCTGTCCCATGTTATAGCACAAGAACTGTTTTGAGATGCTTCACAGCTAACTTTTCCATGTGAAAAACAGCAAACACTGACCAGGACTGAGAATATCCCAGGTCAGTCTGCATACACCTACCTTTGAACAGCAGAGCTCAAGAGCTCTGGGCTCAGATACCACAAACATACTCCCAGTTCAAGTTTTTTCACATATTAATCCATCTGGATAAGAGGAGATATTCTGCTCCTGACTTCCACATCCTTGCTCTGTCTTCACAGCAAATTGTTGCTTGTTCCTTCATAGATTCACAGAATTGGAAGGGACCTTTGGATCTAGTCCAATGACCCTGCAGTGAGCAGGGCCATCCTACACTAGAAGAGCCTCAGTAAGCCTGGCCCTTAATGTCTCCAGGCTTGATGGGGCCTCCACCACATCTCTGGGCAACGTGGGACAGTGCCTCACCACCCTCATGATGAGGACCTTCTTCCTCATGTCTCATCTAACCCTGCCCTGCACTAGTTTAAAACCATTGCTCCTTGTCTTGTCTCTCCATCCCCTTCCCAGCTTTCCTGTAGCCCCTTCAGGTACTGGGAGACTGTTGTGAGGTCTCCCCACAGCCTTCTCTTCTCCAGGCTGAACAGCTCCAACTCTCTCAGCCTGTCCTCATATGAGAGGTGCTCTGGCCCTCACATCATCATTGTGGCCTTCCTCTGGACCTTCCTTTCATTGTATGATTAATGAGAATCAAGACATTCTGAAGTATGAGTTGATAGTCTCTTTTGTGCCTCAAGCAGATACACCCTGGCAGTTGCAATGCCATGCTCCCCTTAGGTGCCACATCAAGATGTCTTGGTCCTCTCCTCATTGACAGTTTGCAGAGAGGAATGACAAGTTTAGTATCTGTCTTTATTCTGCTCAACTCTGTTCAACGAGAGCTGCACATACAATGGTGCAAAAGAACTAGGAGTTCTAAAACAATCCATAAAGGCCAAAAGATTATTACTTTTCTTTTCCTAATATTGATAAAACCCCCCCAACATTTAGCTTTATTTACTTTTCTCAGTGCTTTGTTATGTGAAAAACATAATTAAATCATTTTCAAATCACAGAAGACACCTATAATAGCTTTTTCCAACGTCCAATTTCATGCCTCTTCATGGAAGTAGTACCTCAGAAATTGCTTCTCTTCATGAATAAAACTTCACTTGACAGATAAAATCCTCAAAAAATTGCTGAGCAGAAACCTCAGGCTCAGGAGGCTGAGCTTTCCTGGAAGCTCAGCCAAGGACTTGGGATCAATTACATAAAGGGATTGAATAACAACAAATCCCAGAGAACCCAGCCTGCCATTCAGTAACTGGACTTCTTTTACGTGCTCAACTAAACCCAGTAATGGATAAAAGACTTTAAGCTAGAAGAGAATTAAAAACTAGTAGAAAGGAAAAATTATACTTGAAAAATAAAATCCTAATTCAATTATTTTCTCCTGGGAGATAGACACAAACACTTCTGAACTGAGGCAGGGGCAAGAATAATATATTTTTTCTCAAGGACCATTTACAGTGTCTGACAGCTGAAGAGGCTGAACCTTTTAAATTTTTATCTGCAGCAAGGAGGGCAAGTTGGCTTTTGGAGTGTGTTTGCCCCAACAGAGGTGCCCAATTCATGACAAATTCCACTTAAGAGTTGTACATCGCTGCCAGTGTCTGGAAAAACAATTGCGTCACCTCAAAATCCTGTTGCAAACTATTTCCTTAGAGTCTCTCTTATCAGTGTGTTACAGATCTGAGTCTCGTCTCACATGTCAGTGCCCATAAATGCAGAGGTTCCGAGAAGTGAGAAAATATAAACCTTCCAACCCCAAGGCCTAGAAAATCACTGCGATTCAAAGCTAATCTCCTGATGTCTGGGAGGAAAGGCACAATTGTATGTTTGGTGATTTGCTGTCATCCCACCTTGCATCCACCTTGGATTGTTTAGTGGTAACACTTCTGGAAGAACTAAATATGCTTGAGGGACCAGCTGAAAACAGGAAATCAGCCATATCTCTGCAAAGTGTAGGAACATTTGCTGCCATTTTACCATGACTCATCTCTCCTCCCTTCTTTTCTTATATTTCACCCAGCTAACGAGACTTTAGCCTTTGGCAACGCGTAATTGATTTGGTGCTGCTGAGTTTGAAAGCAACACAAGAGCAAGAATTGCTTTTCATTCATTATTTCATAGAGTTGTAAGTCAGAGATCTTATCCAGAGCTCCTCCACCGCTCAAACCTGTGCATCTTTTTTTTACTTCATTTTTACTAAATATTTTCTACGGTACCAATTTTTCACTGTGAGTTCCCCAGCTGTTGTATCCCTAACTTTGTGTCAAAGCACTTCAAGCCCCCAGAGACCCAAATAAAACCCTTCCTATAAATCAAATAACTGATGTGTGACACACTCCAGTGATAAATCTTTTCAGCCACGTGCAGCTTTTTACCCTTGGATAACAGTTACATATTTGGGTGTCTGTATGGACCTCAGCATGCACAGGAAAATAAAAATACAGCTTTTCACACTCTCAAATTATACTTGTGGCTACAGTGTAAAGAACTTTCATCCTTATTTCCTGCCCCTTTAGCTTCATTCTCCAAGGCATAAGCAAAAAAGGCTGATAAGGAAGTTAATAAACACTATACAAACATTTTCAGTGCCAATTTCAGCACTCCAGAGCCTGAGATTATTAGTGGCACATCTGCAAAGGATAGGAATAAAAATTGAGTGACTCAGGTGATGTGCTTTAGAGGTTAAACTGTACTACAAAGATCAGCCCTATTTCCAGCTACCAAGAATAAATGAGGAATTGGCATGGTATTTACACAAGGGCTTCATAGAATCACAGAATAGTTTGGGTTGGAAGGGACCTTAAAGATCATTGAGTTCCAACCCCCCTGCCATAGGCAGGTACACCTCCCACATGTATTATTTCAACACTTGGCTACTACATTCTGGCACATTAGAAGTTAACCTGGCTCTTCCCTTGCTTCTGGAGAGGAAAAAAAAAAAAACTAAGAAAAGGGGAAGAAAAGAAGCATCTGTTTCTCTTTTCTTAGTTTCCTTTTTCTAAAGCTGCTGATTTTTGTAGAGAACAGTCCAAGAGCACCAAGTGCTTGGCTCAACACAATGAATATTGCAGCAGGTGGGGATCTCTGCTTCTCTCAAGCTCTGTTTTGATATATTCTCTCCACGAAGTACAGCAAAATTCTAGTATCTCTCAGTGAAGCTTTTCACAGCCTTTTCAAGTAGAAACACGGGAGATGGATTCAATTCCAGTTGCTTCTGGCTCCTTCCAAGTTTGGCAGAGAACATGACTATTTCCTCATTAAAGAACTATCAGGCTCCAGCTTTGTAGGGCTCAGTGAGCAGAGCCACCTACATCCAAATCAGGAAGTTAATTAATAAATGCTTATTTATGCCTTAGCTTATATTTCTAGCTATTTTTTGCATCTCAGTATCCCAATGTATTTTTTCCCAATTACTCAGAAATTAAACCATTCACTGTAACAGGGTAAAATTAACAATATTGAAATGCAGTTACCTCATGTATGAAGCAAAGCTATAGTTAATAGCTCTAATTAACTACTTACTAAAAAAGTTAATGTAAAAGTATTCTTAAAGTACTATTAATCACAAACGCTCTAATTATATTCTGCACTGAAATACAGAATACATAGTTACAGTCCTTTTTTAAGACCTAACTTACAGGGTTTTCCTATCTACTGTCATCACTAAATGTCACATATACAAGATAAGCCCTTCTATCATTTAGGAAAGTGAAGAATAGATTCATTTACTTCACTTTAAATGCTTCTTGCAGGAAACTTTTAAGCCTGCTGTAAATTTTGCATGTCATTTCAAGACTTCTTTGAGGAGTAACACAGTTAATTCAGAGTAATGGGATAATATGGAGTAATCCAACATGGGTTTGAAATTGGAAAAAACATCTCATTATCAGTTTCTTTTTGGTCACTTTCTTCAGATCAAAGAACAAGAAGCAACCTTTCTGCTGGACTGTGTTTGTTTGTTGGTATGATCACTAGTTTTGCAGTGAAGGAAATCTATAGCGGTTTTTATCAGTGACAAGGGTAACAAAAATCCATTCATGGAAGAGCTGTGTGAAGGCAGGAAGCCTCTTACAACTGCGAGACATCTTTAGTTGGGATTAGATGTCCTTTTTGCTTGACTTAGTAGCAGAACTTCTTAGAGGATGCTCTGACTTCAAAGGGACTATCTCTCCACAGAGATAAGCACTCCCATAATTTCTAGAAAATTCGATCATGCCAGGAGTTTGAACAGCAATTACAAGAAATTCACAGTTATGTAATCAATTTTATTTTCCCCCTTGAAAAGTAATACTAAAATAAAAACAGGACACAAACATCTTCCCAACAGTATATTTGTAATATTACTACTGGACTTCTCTAAAAATTATACTGTTTACATGTTGGTGATAGCACTTATGTGAAGAGACAAGCACAAATGTATTTATAAAACATCATCAAAACAAAACTTGGAGGCTCTTAATGGCTCTTAATTACATTCTTGCCTGTTACCAATCCTAATGAAAGAGTAGCATACTCAAAGTCAAATATGAGATTAAAGTGGCTGAGAAGCAATAAAAAAAAATATAGTCTTTTATTTATTTAGTGACTTTTAATAAAAGCCATTAAGTGCTTGAATTTCAGTTCAGTACAATCTGTACTGTAGAAATTCTGAATAGATTATTATTGTGAAAGGAGAAAGGCAATTAAAGAGGGAATTATTCAAAATACCTCCAGTGTAATTTAACTTTTCCTGAAGAAAACAGAAATTGAAACTTAAATTGGGAAAGTGCTTTTAGTGATAGACAAATACATGTGCATGGCTCCCCTTCACTTATTCTAAAAAGCAGGAGACAAAAATTCTATTGAAATTTAGAAAAAGTCTTGCTTTATTGTCTAAGGCCTATCAGCAGAAACTAATTTTTTTTCCTTGTTTTTTGATACTATACAGAAAAAACTAGAGTTAATAGTTCTTTCATTGCTGCCAGGTAACTGGAAGAGCTGGTCCATGGCAGCATTTCTCTGCTTCCCTTTATGTTACATGCAAGATATTTCTATATTGGTCTTGAGGTCACCTGGACCTGTCTTGTCCTGCAGGTGTTTCAATAAACACGGCTTTGTTTTCAGGTAAAAATCACAGATGGAGTCTAAAAACTTCTGACAAGTCTGGAAAAAAATTCTGCTCTCACGTTTAAAAGAAGAGAGGTTTCAGAATAACAAATTAATGTTTCTTTACTCTGGTTCTGGTGTAGTTTTTAAGCCTTCTCTTGTAGTTTTCCTTCCCTAAAACTATTATTTCTTTCTGCATTTACCCCATAGTTACACACAAACTCAGATGAGCTGCATGCTCTTACGCAGGCACACACCATTTTCAGAACCATATGATAAGAACCAAACTGATAAGAGACATAAATACTGGGAGAAAACAGATCAGGAGAAGAATCTGCATTAGGAAGATAGCAACATAATTTTTGGGTGATTTTTCCTTCCATTTCCTTTCATTATTGCACAGCATGGCTTTTATATTTGAAATAATACCTAGAATATCAGGAAAGTATCAAAAAGCTATAGAAGAATAGAATAGTTTGGGTTGGAAGGGACCTTCAAGATCATCTAGTTGCAATCCCCCTGCCATGGGCAGGGACACTTCCCACTAGACCAGGTTGCTCAGTGACTCATCCATTCTCTCCTTAAAAACCTCCAGGGATGAGGCATCCACAGCTTCTCTGCAACCTGCTCCAATGTCTCACCACCCTCATGGTGAAGAGTTTCTTTCTTCTATCCAGCCTAAATCTCCCCTCTTCCAATTTGCATTCATTACTCCTCGTCCTGCCATTGTGGACTCCCTTAAAAGCTCCCACCGCCTTTGCTGAATTGGTCCCCTTCAGGTATTGAGANCACCCTCATGGTGAAGAGTTTCTTTCTTCTATCCAGCCTAAATCTCCCCTCTTCCAATTTGCATTCATTACTCCTCGTCCTGCCATTGTGGACTCCATTAAAAAGTCCCACCTCAGCCCTTCTGTAGGTCCCCTTCAGGTATTGAGAAGCTACTATGAGGTCTCCTCTGAGCCTTCTCTTCTCCAAGTTGAACAACCCCAACTCCTTCAGCCTCATCCAGCCTGGCCTTAAACACCTTTCCACGGAGGAGCATCCACACCCTCTCTGGGCAACATGTTCCAGTGTCTCTCTATCCCCACAGTAAAGAACTAGGCTGAATCTCTCCTCTTTCTCCCCTCTTCCGATTTACATCCATTATCCCTAGTCCTTCCATCACATATCCTATTAAAAACTCCTACCCCAGCCTTTCTGTAGGCCCTTCTTGATGGCTTCAGTTAAAAAATGATGCCATTTGCTTTGTTCTTTACTACACAAAATAGTGTAACTTAGGAACTATGGTACAACATACATATGAAAACAGCAGTTTGTTCAGAACATTGTAACATACATAAATTCATCCATCTATACTTAACAGATAAAGTTTCAGAACTTCTTTCCAAGCCTTACCAGCTAAATGCACAGCCAGCTTTGGATTCGCCTGATTGAATCTGCAGCATCCATTGAAAACCTAAGCCAGAGCACAGCCCAAACCAGTAGGCAGCCTGCATCCTAGCAGTCACTACCAGTTTCAACTTACATCCTTTAAGTAGCTGATAAATGGGTATTATTATAAAGATGTCCACAAGATAGGTCTATCAGCAGAGCTCGCAATAAAGACTTCAAATACCATTAATATTAATGAATTAGGTCAAGTCAGGTAATTCATCACCTGACAGAATTGGAATCCAATCTGAAGCATCCTTTAAAAAAGACACATTCAAATGAGGCATCATGCACAGGGAAGCTCACAGAGGAGATAATCATAATTTAAATGAGAAAATGCCTGCATAGTTTTAGCAAAGTCTGTCAGGGATTCTGTGCGAGAGCAGCATTGGTAAGCAAAAGCAAATTGCCACAAATTAATTTGACCTTGATGAAAGGCACATATTTTTATCAATGAGACTTAACAAATATTGACTTTAGGCATTAACCAAAGACATACATAAACATCCAGGTTGTTAAAACAGTTGTCAAGTTCATTTTCCTACTGAAATCACAGCTAGCTGATAAAGATCTAGCTGAACTTAACCTCTTTAAAAAAAAATCCTCTCTTGCCTTATGAAGCAAGAGCTGGATGGATTAATCTTCTCTGCCTATCAGCTGCTAATAAAGGATGTGTCACACAGGCAGGCTGAAATCTAGAGGCAGAGTGCTGGCTAGGACAGACATACAAATGAAATTCTGCAAATATATAATTATAATCACAATAAGCCCCATGACCATGGCCAGCAGAACCAACTGAGGACTGGAAGAAAGTAGGGGAGACAACACTTTTGATTGCAACTCCCATTTTTCCTGAAGATTTCACACTAAAAGCCAGTAAGATAGCATGCCTCAGGGGGCACACACAGGATTTTTCTTAAGATTGATAATAAATGGTAGCTATTTAATTTCCAGAAACATGAAGGATGAAAAGATGCTTTAATGGTACTTTCTACTCTCCATTCTTAGTGGGAAACTGTCCCTTCCCAAAAGTGGAGGATGGCAGCTTGCATAAACCCATTATGTCTTCTTCCAAGTCACTCCATCCACAGATGAACAGAGAGTTAACAACTTTGAAAAAAACAAGATTCCCAACACATTTCCCAGGTGAAACATGCTCTCCAGCACTCCCTGAGAAGGCAAAAGATCTGTACTGCCAAGTGGGGCAGGAGCTCCAAGCTAATTCTGGGAGTCCCTGCAGGAGAGGCTCCCTACTTGCAAGCACAGTGAGCAGCAGAACTTTTCTCTCCTCCAATATCAAACCTTCTCTGAACTGTCAAGATTCCCAGAAAGAAAGGAAGAGTAGGGACCAGAGCAGCAGTCAGGCTTCAACTAAGTATTTTCAGACATTGGTTAAGGTGAGTGGGGGACTGGATTGAGGAGTTCACAGAGGCTTTTTATTCTGTACCACAGGATTCAGACATCTATTCTGTGTCATATCCAGACTTCATAGAAGAAACACCTTGAGGCATTTCACCACTACGTTGACATTTCAATTATGCTGCACTTAAGTAGATTTGGTTGTGCTGAGTCTTATTTCTTGCTGAAATACTTCCCATTCTAAATATAGATTCAAAGAGTTATTTACTAAGTCAAACTCTGACAGGGAACAAACATAGCAAGGAGGCAGCAAAGCAGAAAGTCACAGTATTTGCCTCCCCTTTTTAAGAATTCTTTCTGTCTTTCCACCTTTTTTTTCATCTGTTCCATGACTGCAGGCTGCGCAGAGAACACAGCAACAAGAGAGGAGCTCTATAAGGAATCCTCAGAACAGGTTCAGCAGGAGGGAAAGGAAAAGAAAGTTTCTCTTCCCTGTAACCTCCAAGAACTGGCTGGGAAGTGAGCTGGAGACCAGCCCACTCACTGGCCTGGCCAAAAAAAGGGTGCAGGCCAACACAGGGAATCCATGAAAAGCCTAGAAATGAAGGGATGGAAGCAACTCAGGGAGTCATTCTGCCAACCATGGCAACAACTACTTTTTCCTCAAATGGCCTCCAAGTTTATAAGAAGCAACAGCAGCAAAGAACAAGAAGATAAAAACTGCTTCTTTAATTTAGCATCCATCAACTTCTCCCCAAGCCATGAAAATGTCTAAGGCTCTGCTGGTGGAGCTCACACACAGGAGCCTGCAGCTTCCTAAAACATAGAGAAGTTTCATACTCTTTAAAAAAAAAAGAAGGAAAAAAAGCCAGTTAAGTTTCACAAATGTCTCTCCTTTTCTGCCTTTTTTATGGTTAAACGTAGAGAAAAGTGGCCAATTCCCAACTCTCTGGATATAAGGAAAAATTAACATTGTCTAGCTCAGGATGTGCATCTCTTTTGCTGTGAGTATTCTGCAAGTGACCAATGTTACAGAGCCTGAATATTTCCCTGTGTAGTTATTTAAGATTTGTACTAATTACCGTTTATCTAAGGTAAGTATTGGCTTTGAGAAACATGTACCATAACATCATCAAAGTTTTTACCAAATCTCGTTTTATGAGAAAAAGTAAAACAAGTGCATGGGGTTACTCAGCAAGATGCATTGCTCATTTTGTTAATATACCTAGAAATATCAGAAGGAATGGAAAGGTGATCTCTTGAGAATATATCCAATCCCCACTGCTACCCTTAAAATCCCATGCTGAAACATCCTCTCCAAAAATAGCTTCCTAAAGGTGACACTTCTTGGAGAGAAGTCACAAGTTGCAGCAAGAGCCACCTGAGCCTACAGCTTGTATTTACATCTGAAACTTTTTGTGTGTTTCTTTTCCTATTTCATCTTAAATTTTCTTTTTTTGTGTCTGTTTGTTTGGAGGATATTTTTAAATAGATGCAGTTATGCACAGGGTTTGTTTGAGGGAATGTGAAATATTTCTATGAAACAGTGGTTTTGAATCAAAAAAGCAATCTGGAAACCAAAGAGTAAGAGACTGGTGTTGAACACCACACTATTACTCAGTAAGATAAAACAAATAAGTCACAAGGTAAAGAAAGCAAATATTCCACAAAATATATTATTTGACTAAAAATAAATATAACTATTTCCCACATAGCTTCATATGAAGGAGATTAAATACACTGTTATACCATGAGTTTTTAGTTCAGGGATAGGAAGGGACTGCAAGAGATCATGTAGTCCAATCCCCCTGCCAGAGCAGGAACACCCAGACCAGATCACACAGGAAGGCATCCAGGGGGACTTTGAATGTCCCCAGAGAAGGAGACCCCACAACCTCTCTGGGCAGCCTGTGCCACTTTTCTGTCACCCTCACAGTGACAATTTTTTTCTTATATTTCTGTGGAACCTCCTACTTGCACCCATTGCCCCTTGTCCTGTCATTGGAGGTCACTGAGAAGAGCCTGTCACCATCCTTCTGACACTCATCCTTTACATATTTATTGACATGAATGAGGTCACCCCTCAGTCTCCTCTTCTACAAGCTATAGAGACCCAGCTCCCTCAGCCTTCCCTCATAAGGGAGATGTTCCAGTCCCTTCATCATCTTCATGGCTCTGCACTGGATTCTCTGAAGAAGTTCCCTGTCCTTCTTGAACTGAGGGCCCCAAACTGGACACAAAACTCCAGATGTGGTCTCACCAGGGCAGAGGGGGAGAAGAACCTCTCTTGACCTACTGACTACACTCCTTTTAAAACACCCCTGGATGCCACTGGCCTTCTTGGCCACAAGGGCACATTGCTGGCTCATGGTCATCTACCCATGCATAGACATTCACCATATAGATGTTTTAGAAGGGAACAATACATAGAACTATTTACACATATCCCTATGTCTGTATGTCTATGGTGTAAAAATTATTTCTCACCAGCTGCCTGCCTTTCCCCAAAACATTCACACAATGACTGAAACACGGGGAAGAACAAAAGCAGACTAGAACAAATCCTTCTGGAAGTTCTCCAGAAGCTGAGGGTGCTCAGCCTGGGCTGGCTACTGCAACACAAACAATATCCACCTCTAGTACCCATCATGTAGTGCAACAGAGCCTGGCAATTCATCACAACACCAGAACCTGCCCAGGAAAAGGTGGTCATGACAGTTCCCAGCTTCTGAGACCTTCTTGCTTAGGCACACAGGCATCACTACATTAGCAAGTTAGTCTGAAGGCAGATTAGAAAAATTTTTTAACATCTCAGCCCTGTCAAAGACTTTATCGCAGCATCTCCTGCAAACAGGTTTTTCAGCACAAGAACCCGAGGCTGCTGCACTGGCTTGTACATGCCTTACCACAGCTGAGTCTCTAGACTTTGTGCAAAATTTTGGGGAATCATATCTGGCTATAAGTAAAAAAAAAATAAAATCCTATGGAATATTTAGGCAGAAAATATTTATTATTATTCAAGTGATGCAAAGGTTGCTGTGGGACCTAGAAATAATGCTAATTTTAGGTCATATTGTCAACTGCAGGGAAGCTTCTCTTATTTTTTATTTTATTTTACTTCCATTTGCTCTACTTGTCTCTGCAGTCAGTGATTCAGCCACAGGGCACAGATGAGCTGCAGGGTATTAGCTACTGGGATAAGAAATATTTCCATGGTTTTACTGTAATGCTTTGAATTCATTTCACATAAACAACCATTACTATCAAGCATGGAGAAAAAAGCATCCCTGAATCATTAAATTAATAAGAAGGGAGATGTGTAAATGAAGTAGCATCAGCATATCCCACTCCCTGCTTCTTTTTACGAGGAGGAGAACACAAATTTTTAATAGCTTTTAGTACAACCAAGGAAAATCTACATTTTCAAAAGAAACTTGAAAAAAAGCAGTGAAGGAATTCCAGCTTTCCTTTGTACACAGTTTGCTATATTAATAAAATACAACCAGGGTTCTTAGAGAACATCCCTCCTTGAAACAAAGTTCTTTTTTTGAGATAATAGGAATATTAATTGAAAATGTCAAACCTAGCAAGATTTTTTACTGTACTGATTTAAGTTTAGTGAAGTTAATAATGGCTACCTCTTGCAAAAAAAAATTCTCAACCTAAGATTGAAGCAGGGTTCCTGTGTATCCTCTTGACTCTGATGTTAAAGCTGATTAAAATGAGAGATAATCAAATTCTTTTGGTTTTTGGCATGGTTGGTATAAAAATGAAATGCATGGATTGTTCTGTGGGGACCCAAGCACTGTAGTGATGAAGGCAGAAACATCCCACTGATTGAGAGAATGAATATATCTTTTTACTCTCCTGGCATCAAAATTATGTCTGTTCATTCTGAGGTTTGTTTTTGTGCTTTGTGTACCTGGGGGTGTGATGTGGGCAGCTGCTCTGTGTCTCTAAATACACACAGGAGCAGCCTAGCAGTTTACTGCAAGATAGGTAAAGGACACATAATGGTTGTGCTCACATTATTTTTAGCAAAGAGGCAAATATTCCTATGGTTTTTCTCTCTTTGTAAACCTCTTCTTGTCTCTAATAAGCATAATAAGTTGCATGATAGCTTCACAGGTGTGAAAAGAATAACATCCCTGCTACCATTTGTTACTGAGCTATTCTGTCCCATTTGGTTGAATGGAAAAAGACCTTGGTTGGCCTCTAGGATTCATTCTCATCTTTTTAAACAAATTGCTAATCATTATAATAAAATTGGCTTCTTGGTCTAAGGACAAAATGGAAAGAGAAGTCAATTTCCTTATGAGAATGAGACACTGCCTCCAGCTGAGCTGTGCCAAATTTCAAACTTCATCTTCTAAAGGCAAAGCCAGATCTTTATTTCAATACAAATGAGAACAAAACTGGATTTGTACTCTGATGTAAAGACTCCTAACAAGACTCCCAATTAAAATTACAACAGCAAAATCCAGCAACCTGCAAGAAACCCAATTGTTCCTGTCGACCCCAGCTGCCCACCAGGCTTCACTATCAGCAAAATAGATCTTCATCCAAAACTATTCCCAACAATTCGTGTGAAGAACTTTTAAGGGACCAATGTTATTTTTACTGACTTTTTACAACGTACAATGCTCTCTGAAGTGCCTTTATTAGTTCATTCAGGGTTTTAATAATTTGAGAAGCCCATGCAGGATCAGAGATTTACTTTCTTTCAAGCAGCACCTCCAAAAACCCTTCCAACGTTCAGAAGTTCAGAGTGAATGCTGACTATCACAGTGTGTTCTTCCCGACCTGATTATTTCAAATTCAGAGTTTCCTAATGAAAATCTCCCATCAAACATCTTTTATTGACAATGGCCCACTCTTCAGAACAAAGAGAACTGCACCTTGAGAAGAAGAAATATGTACCTGCCACCCTCCATATTTTATTGTCTACAAAAGTTCTGTGACTTCACGCTTTCTCCATATAAAATAAAATACAAAAAAGAAGGACAGAGAATGCTGTGCCATTAAAATCGTAAGAGAATCAAGACTGCACTAAGAGCCCATTATTGCTGCTAATGAGGCTGATACCGCTGCGTCGAGTTGCTCTTTTGCTACCACTGCTCCCCAACTCAGGCAGGCTGACAAACTCACATCCACACTGTCAAACATCAAGAAGGCAGTAGAGGAAGGTCACAAAGTCTGTGTAGCACTAAGCATGTTGGGAAAGTCAGGAGGAACATGATCGTTTAGAATCATAGAATCATAGA
>VZTY01028930.1:0-16745 GCA_013400935.1 Turnix velox
GGAGACCCTCCTGTTGAGTCACAGCGGTCAGAAAACTTTCTGTGCTCCTTCTCAGAGGGAAGTCTGGGTACACCTGGATCCAATCCTAGTCCCAGACTTTGTCAATGGTTTATGTTTAAAGGATTATAAACATACAAATAATCCTTTATATCGCTTAGTTAACATTTTAGAGATTTTTACCAAGGACCTGTTGTGGCAAAGAATCTCTCAACCTTGAGGAGCAGAAGCACAGAACCTTAAGCAAGTGTTCCCTCTCAAGAAGAGATCCTGGTGTGCAGCTGCTGCCATAGAGGAGAGCTCAAAGGGCTCTTGGGCTGTCCACTATTTATGGAGTAAGACAATTGACCCGTAGTCATATTCTTATGGGAACAAAGATGCCCTCTCCAGACCGTGTTTTGGCTGTGGTCAGCTACCTTCCAAGGTCCAGGAGCAGCTCATGCCCCCTCCCTGGAGGTGTTTAAGGCCAGGCTGGATTGAGCAACCTGGTCTAGTGCTCAGGCATTGAGCAACCTGGTCTAGTGGGAGATATCCTTGCCCACGACAGTGGGGTTGGAACTTTAGGGTCCCTTCCAACCCAAACCATTCTCTGATTCCCACTGATGGCCATGGCTCAAGCAGGAGCCAGGGGAGAGGAAGGAAGGAGGAGAGGAGGGAGGAGAACACACCACCACAGTCTCTCTAGGCGGTAACTTCTGTTCATTCTCCCCAACAATCCAGCCCATTTGCCAGCCAGTGATGAGGAGAGTAACTCCTGAGTGCCCCACACGCACCTCCCTGGACCTGGAGCTGGAGCTGCAGGCCACCCGCACCAGGCAGAGCCGCCTCAACGATGAGCTTCAGGCTTTGAGGGATCTCAAGGAGAAGCTGGAGGAGATGAAAGGCAGAGGAGAGACAGATCTTCCCCCGTGCGTGCTGGAAGATGAGCGCTTCCAGAAACTCTGGAAACAAGCTGAAAAGCAGGTACGAGCAGCACATGGGCACTGAATGAATGCATCTTACCTATAAGTAACATGGTCCTGTGGTGGTAAAGATTTTACAGGATCATAGGGTTAGAAGGGACCTTCAAAGGCCATCTAGTCCAACCCCCTGCAGTGAGCAGGGACATCCTGCACTAGATCAGGTTGCTCAGAGCCTCAGCAAGCCTGGTCTTGAGTGTCTCCACCACCTCACTGGGCAACCTCTTCCAGTGCCTCATCACCCTCATGGCAGAAAAGTTTGTTTGACTAATTACACCTCTGAATTACAGAGTGTAAAAACTATTTAATCAGCTAATTCTACAGCATTTGGATTTAGAATTCAAGATAGCATCTTTCTAGTGCCTTCTAAATGGAAAAACTTCCTATTAGGAAAAGCTTTTACACTGAAAAGTTTGTCAAGCATTGGAAGATGCTGTCCAGGGAAGGGGTTGAGGCACCATCCCTGGAGGGATTTAAGAGCCATCCAGACACAGAGCTCAGAGAGATGGTTTAGGGCTAGTTCTAGTCAGAGTTGGATTGATGGTTGGACTCATTGTCCTGAAAGGTCCCTTCTAACCAAGGTGATTCTGTGAAATGCTTTAGTAAATTCAGAGTAGAATCTCTGTGGTTTGGAGTAATACTTGTGGCTGATGTTGTGAAATAGACATTTAATTAAAAGTTAATTTAAAATTCTCACATCCAAGCCATACTTCTACAGCCATGCAAATGCCTTCTGTCCTCCAGCAGCAGTGGATTTGTAGAGAACCAATATCCAAAAGATATTGGAAACTGGTTGGTAACTGGCAGAGAGGCAGTGACCATTCCTTGTAGTGGTTGGGGCCTGTGGGAAGGATGGTGCTTCCCCTGTTGTTTATTTATCTCTGCAGGATTTAGTTTAGGCAAAGGAAAATGAAATTCTATTCTCTGTGTGATGATCTCTAACTAAATACCAGTGTGTAGATGCTGTCTCTGAGCTGCCAAAAGGTAAGATGGTATGCCCTCGTGTGGATGAAAGACAAGAAACAGGACGAGAAGGAGCGAGAGCCAACAGTGAGGAACTGGACTGTGAAAAAATACAGCAAGATACTGGAAAAGTTGGATTTTGAAGAAGTTTTATTTTGTTTTGGAGAGGGTGGTTGTTTTTATAGATTGAGTTGTAGGTTTTAGGGGAGGAAAAAAGCCCTCTGCAATGGGGAGATACTCAGAACCCAAGTGGCCAAGTACCCAGATCCAGGTGGAGGTTGGAGTAGATCTCTCTGGAGCCTTCTTTCCATCTGTGTCACTTCATGTCTGTCAGTTTGCCACGAGGGGAGGTTTATAATGACATCCAAGAGGAACTTGTGCTCTCCCAGCTATTTATGTTTGACATTAGTGTTTTGATGGCACTAAATTATTCAGAGTGGTAAAAACAGTAAGCAGTTTTACCAAGGTACAGAGGAACTAAATTCAGGCAAGAGTTCTTGCTTTTGTTGGGGGTTGGAACTACATGATCCTTGAGGTCCCTTCCAACCCGGGTCATTCTGTGATTCTGTGATTCTGTGAAAGCTAAATGTCACTTAACAGCCTCATGTAGAGGAACGGAAGGATGATCTAACATAGAAAGCTTTGTGTGAAGGAAGAGAGGAATGATCTAGTACAGAGAGCTGTGCAACTCTCTCAGCCTGTCCTCACAGCAGAGGTGCTTCAGCCCTTGCAGCATCCTCATGGTCCTTCTCTGGACCCTCTCCAATAGTCCCATGTCCTTCTTGTGCTGAAGGCTCCAGAGCTGGACATAGAAGTTCCAGGTGGGGTCTCATGAGAGTAAATAATCCATCATTAACCTCACAAATATGTCCCTGTTCCAGTGTTTCAGCATTTAGCAGTTAACAGTTTTCTCTTTAGATTCTCTTTCATTCTTCTATACAAAAAACAATTAATATGAGAGGAATTAGTGTTTCAGCTGTAATTTTGACAGTTTCTACTCTGTTAACCTCATGCTTAAACTAAATGCATCTGCAGTGATTCCTACCTGGCTCTTGGTTTTCATAGAATCATAGAATAGTTGTTGGAAGGGACCCTTAGAGAACCCCCCTGCCATGGGCAGGGACACCTCCCACTAGACCAGATTGCTCAGTTATCCAGCCTGACCTTAAACACTTCCAGGGAGGGGGAAGGTAATTGCCAGAGTTTTGGCCTTTACTGAACTTGTTGCTGATTATATTTGCGCCTTTCTCTATATTATATGATGGAGGATTCACTGTCTTTATCATTCAGTCAAGAAACATGATTCAAATAATAAACCTTGTTATCTGTGTACCTTGTCATGCACACACTGGCCTGAAATACAAGATTCCCTGAGAACATCCTGGAAGAGTACAAGGCACCAGAGACCAAAGTTGCCTGTGCTGTTAACCTGAAACATAGTTAGTCACAATAATCTTGTATGTCATTAGGGAAAATTACTGTGAGGGTGCAAATTGGAAGAGGGGAGATTTAGGCTGGATATAAGAAAGAAGTTCTCTCCTGTGAGTGTGATGAGACACTGGAAGAGGTTGCCCAGATTGGCTGTGGATGACCCCTCTCTGGAGGTCTTTAAAGGGGGTTGGAACTAGATGATCTTGAAGGTCCCTTCCAACCCAAACCAATCTATGATTTGCTTGCTTTATTGATATTTCTTTTTAAGGAAAGCTCTCTTATCTAGTTTCATTCTCATTGTTTTGGCTTGGTGAGATCTTTCTTTTGCCATTTCGTAGAATCATTTAGGATGGAAAAGACCTTTGAGATCATCTAGTCCAACCATAAACTGAACACTCATGGGTGTTTTGGAATCATAGAATGATAGACTGTGTTGAGTTGAAAGGGACCTTCAAAGGCCACCAGGTCCAACCCCCTGCAGTGAGCAGGGACATCCTGCACTAGATCAGGTTGCTCAGAGCCTCAGCAAGCCTGGCCTTGTTTTTCTTGACAATGAAGAATTTATCCTCTCTTTGAAATGCTCATTATTCGCAAAATATAATTATTTTTTCCATCTGCAGGCGGAGCAGTCAAAAGAAGAGCAGAAGCAAGGGCTGAGTGCCGAGAAGCTGATGAGGAAAGTTTCAAAGGATGTGTGCAGGTTACGGGAGCAGAGCCAGAAAGTGCCACTGCAAGTGCAGTCATTCAGGTATGGCCTTTGTTGCTTCTCATGCTCTTCTGGCATCACCAGAGCCAAGTAGGGAGAGTTGATTTTGCCCCTCTACTCAGCTCTGGTGAGACCTCAACTGGACTTACTGTATCCAGTTCTGGAGCCCTCAAACATAAGGACATTGAGCTGTTCAGAGCTGGGCCAGAGGAGGGCCAGGAAGATGATGAGTGGGCTGGAGCACCTCCCTTGTGAGGACAGGCTGAGAGTTGGGGTTGTTCAGCCTGGACAAGAGAAGGCTCAGGGGAGACCTCAGGTTCTCAGTACCTGAAGGAGCCTACAGAAAGGCAGGGGTAGGACTTTTCAATAGGGTCCAGGATGGCAGGACTAGGAGTAATGGATGCAGGTTGGAAGAGGGGAGATTCAGGCTGGAGATAAGAAAGAAGTTCTTTACTGTGAAGCTGGTGAGACACTCGAATGGGTCAGAGGTTGTGGAGGCCCCATCAAGCCTGGAGACATTCAAGGTCAGGCTTGCTGATCCAACCTGATCTAGTGCAGGATGTCCCTTCCCATGGCAGGGGGGTTGGACCAGATGGCCTTTGAAGATCCCTTCCAACTCTATGATTCTATGATTTTCTTCTCTCGCATCAGGGAGAAGATGGCCTACTTCACAAGAGCCAGGATCATCATTCCAGCCCTTCCTGCTGATGATGTATAGTTAAGCAGTTCCATGGAGTTTTCCCACTCGCTCATCTCTTCCCTGATGAACTCTGGTGACCATCTCTCAAAGATCTTCCACATCCCTTCACCAACAATATGTTTATTTGTAGAATACAGTGGAGTGAGTTGTTGGATACTTAAAAAAAAAAGCAAACCCCACTCCACCTCCTCTATACAACCAAAAAAAACAAAGTAGATGGATTTTGGTGTCCTGATTTTGTTCACTTTTTATTTGTCACCCGAGTGTTTGTTTTGTAAAGCAACAAACGTGATTCTGAGTGTGTGTCCTGTGGAGCAACATGATGTTCAACAGCAGCTTGTTTTTCTCTTCCTCCCTGTGGAGATGATTGGTTTCACCAGGCAATGGTTGGGTTTTTTTATTCTTCAAGAGTATGACTATAGTTTTTAAAGCTTTATATAAAGTTTATAAAGCTTATTGCATGCCTAAGCTCCTTCCCAAAATATCCAGGCTGCCACACCACAGCTGCTGATGGATTCAGTGCCCAGAAGGGAATTTTGTTTCTGAAAACCAACTTCTTCCAATTTTGGTTGGGTTTTTTTGTTTGTTTGTTTTCATGCTTTATAGGAAGAGAGTTGGGAGTTTAGTTTTGTGACTGTACAGTACTTTAACCTGCACTAAAAGGTTTCTTGTGTCTGCAGGAGAGTGAGAAAAGGGCAAGGCAGACAAGTAACTCTAAAAAAATAAGTCATTAAGAGACAACCAAAAGGGGCAGCTGCTTTCTGAACTAGAAGCTGAATGAAGTTCATACCAGCACTGACATCAGAAGATGTAGCCTACTTAAAAGGAGAACCTTTTTTTTTTTGGTTAAGCTTTTGTCCTTTTGTCCTACAGTTGGTTTTACACCCAACTGGGAACAGGTAGAGTTTGGTTTCCAAATATGAAGGGGTATTCATTGAAGTGCTTGCACCAGGAGAACCACCTCTACCCACCAACTCCAGCAGCAGCCTCATTGGAAAGTTCTAGCNTCCTATTGTCCTACAGTTGGTTTTACAGCCAACTGGGGACAGGTAGAGTTTGGTTTCCAAATATGAATATTCATTGAAGTGCTTGCACCAGGAGAACCACCTCTACCCACCAACTCCAGCAGCAGCCTCATTGGAAAGTTCTAGCTTTCCTGGAAGAGAAAAGCCTGGGACTCAAACTGTTTACAGTTCTCAGTACAACAAATCACATTTTTTTAAGACACAGCCTCGATCCTGGGTGCAGCTGGGAGTGCACAGGTTCAATAAATAGACATGAATGGTGTGGTTCAAATCTGTCCAGCAGCCTTGGATTTAGTCTGGAAGAAGTTCAGAAGGTCATACAGCAGGGTGATGGCCGTTGGGTGCAGCATAAGAAGGTGGACAGTGCAGGTAACAGAATTATTTCCTCTCCTACACTTCAGATGTTGCACTTGGATTTAATTCACCCATTAACATTGGCTTCCCCAAGCAAGAAGCCACAAAGGCAGGGGTTTCATCTCTCAGAAAGGTTTGTTCATCACTTGGTGAGGAAGATGGGAGCGAATCAAAGCACAGTATGGCAATAGCTGTCCCCAGTTCCAAGTGACAACTCCGGGACCAGAGGTCTGTGTAACACCCAAGTGTTTTTCTTAAGCACAAACACATCAGCTCTCTGAAAGGTGCAGCCAAAATGTGCTATTTTGGGTGAGGTGACTGAAGGGACATCCTCTGCCCACTCCCCCCCCCACCCTTTTGTTTTGGGGGTTTGAGCCCCTGTTGGTGTTTGAAAGGTCAATGTTTAAAACTACAAATCTGGAAATTATTTAACACAGAGGTGAAATGAAGGTTGAGTTTTTCAGCTGCTCTGTTTGATTCTATAAAGTTGTTTGTTAGAATGATATTTAGAGGTGTAATTTTATGAATTTTTCTTTTTTTTCTCTTTTTTATTTATTTGCTGTCTTATTTATGTTCTATGGAATATAGTTCAGTTCTGGCCATAAAATATTTGATGTTAAGGATTGTGAAGCTATTTCAAGCTGTGGCAGTTGTTGCCAGATGAGCTGTTTTCTCCTCACCTGTTGAAGAATTGTCCAAAAAAGAAGTATTATTGTCTGATTTATAAGTGTGTGGTGAAGTGAAAATTCAAGTATTGCTGGCTTTAGTTTGCAAATGTAATTTAAAAATGAGAAGTTTTTACCAATTTGGGAAACAAGGAGCAAAACTAAGTTTAATTTAAACATATTTACAGGCAGCTTTTAACAATTTTGGGATTGGAATTTTGGGATTTTTTTTTTAACTGATTTAGATTATTTCCACTTGAAACAATAGACAAAGCTAAAATAATCCATGCAGATAAACCCCCCTCCATCAGTTAAAAATCATAAATATTGGTCTTGAAGTAGAATTAATTCTGCCCAGCAGGGCATAATGAATGTAATTAGTTCTGTTTCCAGGTACCAACATCACTGCAGCTCCATCACATCTGAGTATTCCTGGTACAAGAACATTAAGCCAAATGAGCAAAAGTTTAGCAGAAATCACAGTAGATCACAAATCAGATAAGATTTCTTTTTTTTTACCATTCCTATTAAATATGAGTACCTTAGGAATGAACTAAGTATTAAATCAGGTTATATTCTGAATGTGTTTCAGTTCTAATTTCGCCCGTATGCAAACACATCACCCAGATTAACTCGTCTCTGCACTTTCCATGTGTTTCAGTGATTGGAAAATACATTTTTTTTTAACAAAGCTCTTTTCAGATTCTTTCTTTATTTTCTTATGGCTCTTCCATGTCTTTATGTGCTCTCTGCAGAAGCAGGGAGCTGCTGCAGCTTGGTTTTGGCATAAAATCACTGCAGTTTGTAGAGAGTACAAATCAGTCACTGGTGGGGGGGAGGTAAGTTGTAGAGGAAAACATTTATGTATTTGGAAGTCAGTTCTTTGCCTTCTTTAAGTTGCAGTAGCACTGCACAGTGTCATTGTTATTCCAAAATTATTCATTATTTCTCAGTAATACTGGCTTTCCTTAGAGACTGTCATATTCACCAACAGAGGATAGAGAGTTACATGATAGTGAGCCTGAGGATGCTCCACCTAAAAACTCCTTAGGACAGGTTGAAGGAGATGAGGGTATTCAGCCTGGAGAAGAGAAGGCTCAGGGGGGCCATCCTAGTATCTTCTCAATACCTGAAGCGGGCTACAGAAAGGCTGGGGTAGGGCTTTTTAATAGGGTCCAGGATGGGAGGGCGAGAGTAATGGATACAAACTGGAAAAGGGGAGATTTAGGCTGGAGAGAAGAAAGAAATTCTTTCCGGTGAGGGTGGTGAGACACTGGAACAAGTTGCCAGAGAGGTGGTGAATGCACTCAGTCCCTGGAGGTGTTTAAAGCCAGGCTGGAGGAGGCACTGAGCATCCTGGTCTAGTGGGAGGTGTCCCTGCCCATGGCAGGGGGGTTGGAACTAGATAATCTTTGAGGTTCCTTCCAACCCAAACCATTCTATGATTGTATAATGTAATTATAAGTGAAGGGGAGCAGGGATTAAAGGAATTAGGAAGTGATCTTGTAACTTCTCTATTGAGAAGGAGTACGGAATCTGAAAACCCAGTATCTACCCTTTTCAGTGTCTTCTGTTTCCAGTTTCCAGCTGTTCCAGCAGCTGATGGTCAGCTGAGGAGCAGACAGTGGAGAGGAGCAGAGATCCTCCCAGAATGATAAAAAAACCCCCAAACCAGCCACTGAACAGGGCATCCCCAATCTCCCACCTGGGCACGATATCCAAGATGGCTTCATCCCAAAATTCCTGGACTACTGTATGAGCAACCCAAGAGACGGGGATCAAGGCCAGCACTGCAGACACCCACAGGAGCACAACTCCCAGCAGCAAGAGCTGTTTCTTCACCTTCTGCTCTGGTTCCACCACCTTCAGGCAGTCCATCCCCAGGCTGGAGACCAGCAGGCTCAGGAGTCCCAGTCCGTTTGATGTAGACACTAAAATCCTGGAAACCCTGAATTCCAGAGGGAGATCTAGGAAAGAATCAAAGACTTTACACTGCATTCCTCCCCCATCCTGGACAACACAGGTTTGCCAGAGTCCCATGGTCCAAAGCTCCAGCACATTTAAGTCTAAGTTGAGGTTTTTCCAGTCTGGTAAATAGTTACAGGTACCAGTTAAAACCCATCCTAGAAGAGCCAGCAGCAATCCAACAAGCTGAAGCCTGTGCCGATGCACCAAGTTCATACTTGGCAGTCAGGGAAGAGTTAAAATGGCCAGGTAAAAGGCTTGTCAGAGATGGGTTGATGGTTGGACTTGATCATCTGAAAGGTCCCTTCCAATCTACATGATGATAATGATGGTGATTAATACTATTATAAGCTGCTGGCTTTGGTGGACTCTGAGCTGCTCTAATCTTTGTCATCCTGAATAAAGTTAAAACAAAGCTTTATACAGAAGGGATTACTCCTCCTCCTCCTGCTTTTGGAGCTCAGGTCCACGTGGGGTATCTGGGGAACAAGGCAGCAGTGCCGTAAACTGGGAGATGAAGGGTGGGGCCACCCTCTGAGGTCACCTTCCACTGATTTTGGGTTGAGATTTGTAAGAATAGCATAGATTCTGCCTCCCTTCACAAGTTACAGAAGCTCTGCAAACTGGGGCACCTTGTGGCTTGTTATATGAGAAAGAAATTCTTTCATGTGAGGGTGGTGGAACCACTGGAAGAGGTTGCCCTGAGAGGTTGTGGATGCTCCCTCTCTGGAAGTGTTTAGGGCCAGGCTGGATGAAGCACTGAGCAACCTGGTCTAGTGGGAGGTGTTCCTGCCCACGGCAGGGATGTTGAAGCTAGATGATCTTTAAGGTCCCTTCCAACCCAAAGTATTCTATGATTCTATAAAATTAGGTTTTAATGCCACAGTGATGCCTTTCATCCCACAGCTGTCAGATAGCAAATAAGCATTTGCCAACAGTCCAAGCTTACAGCAACACTTCCTAAACACAAAATTGAAGCTCGGGAGCTTTTGCTAGGATCATCATCATGCCTTGAGACTTCACAGCAGCCTCCCAGTGCCTGAAAGGGCTACAGGAAAGATGAGGAGGGGCTGTTTGAAACTAGGACAGGGTTAGATGAGACCTGGGGAAGAAGTTCTTCATGATGACGCGGGTGAGACACTGCCCCAGGTTGCCCAGAGAGCTGGTGAAGGTCCCATCAATGCCTGGAGACACTGAAGGTCCTGCTTGCTGATGCTCTGAGCAACCTGATCTAGTGCAGGATGTCCCTGCCCACTGCAGGGGGTTGGACTAGATGGCCTTAGAAGGTCCATTCTGTGGTTCTATACTGTAAGTGTAAGTACAATGCATAATTATTTTTAAAGCATTGTTTCTGAGCCTACTCTTTAGTGTTCAAAAAGCAGGCAGGCACCAGAAACACTTGGAATCAACTCGAAAGGGCAGCTTCCAGTGACAAAGTAGAAAAACACAACTTCTGGTACAAATTTTGCACTTGGTAACACTCCAGGCAGACAAATACACCTGCAGAGCTGGCCAGCACTGCCCAAAACTGTGCTTTTCTTAGCACCACAGTTTCTAAGTATATTTAAAAAGCCCTAGATTTACCACAAGGTGTGTGCTGAAAGAGGCACTGAGCAATCTGGTCTAGTGGGAGGTGTCCCTGCCCATGGCAGGGGGGTTGGAACTAGATGATCCTGAAGGTCCCTTCCAGCCAAAACCATTCTATGTTTCAGGGTGTGGAAACACTGGAGCCTGTAGATCACTCCCCCAGGCAAGTGGAAAATGGCTAGAGGGAGTCAGGCTTTGAGGCTGTTTAATTGATTACAGAGGCAAAAGGAAGCACATTTTGGTTAAAAGCCAAGCTGTTCATTTTAGCATTTCACAGTGCAGCTGGGGAAGCAAAAGCACCTTTTTATCCTTAATTTTTGAGCAGTCTATGATAAAACCTTAGCATTCTGCTGCAACACAAAGTTTTTCAACAGTCCTTCAGGTGAGAAAACACTTTCCCCCACANAATTTTTCAACAGTCCTTCAGGTAGAAAACCCCTTTCCCCCACAGACCCACCCCCCCCCCACCCCAAAACACCTTCCAATAGCAGTTGGAGAGAAAACTTCAGGGAATGGGGCTGAGAAACAAAGAGTTCTTTGAGTTCCCAGTGGAACAAGCTTCTGGCTTGTGCTGGAGCTTGGAAAAGATCAAGCAAATCTTTCTATAGGACTTAAATCCTTCCATTTTTTTTAAGGCTTAGGTTCAGTTTCTGAGCGATCCCGCTGCTCTGCTGCTGTGTAGTGCCCCCTGGAGAGACGGACCTCGGTGGAACAGATGGTGAAGGTGAGGAGGGATCCTCCCAGTATCAAGCAGAACCCGGCTAACCAGCCCACGAACAAAGCTTCCCCAAAATCCCACCTGGGAACGATGTCTGGTATGCTCTCATCCCAGAATTCCTGGACTGTGGAATGTGCCACCCAAGAAACTGGGACGATGGCCATCATCCCTGAGAGCCAGAAGAGCATTCCTCCAAACAGCAGCAGTCTTTTCTTCTGCTCTTGCTGCCTCTCGCTGATTTTGGAGCAGTCTAACCCAAATCCAGAGAGCAAGAGGCCCAGGAGACCAGAACCATTGGAAAAAACCATCAAAACCCTAGAAATCCTTAGCTCTGGAGGCAAAGCCAGGAAAGAATCAAAGTCCTTGCACTGCATCCCTCCTTCCTCCTGCACAACGCAAGCTTGCCACAGTCCCATGGTCCAGATCTCCAGCTCATTCAGCTCCAAGTTGAGGTTCTTCCACTGGGGCAAGTAGGTGGTGAGGCAGGAGAGGACCCATCCCAGCAGGGAGAAGATGAGCCCGCTCCACTGCAGCGTTGGCCGATAGACCAAGGCCATTCTAAGAGTGCAAGAAACCTAAAAAATAGCCTGAGGGTCTCCCCAGCAGGTTGGTGACATCCACCACCCGGAGCAATGGTGGCTGCTGTGATGGTTGTAACCCTCTGCTTGCCCCAAATATAAGCCCTGGCTTTTAACCCCTTGTGAGCTCTGAAGCACTTTTTTTGTTCTGGAGGGATATAAAGTTTCATGGAGAGGACGAAGGATTCCTCTGAAGCACGAGCTGGGCTCCCTGATAAGGATTTGATCTGTTGCCTCCCCAGTTTGCTGGGTAAAATTATATCCCCCCCCTCAGTGATGATTAGGAGCCTGAGGATGAACAAAGAGGACTCTATGACCCCCTCACCCTAAAACACAACGGAAATCTTTGTGCCTCAATACGGATTAATTAGATTTTAAGTGGTGATAAAGAGTCAGCCCCTTGTGAGCAACAGGACCTCATTGTCGGGGCTAAATTTGAGAGTTGGGGGATGTAAAATCAAGGCCTTGGAAAGAAAGGTAGACTGTTTGCCTATAATCTTTATTCCTCCATTTCCTCAACGTACATAATGGCTTAGCATTTCCCCATCCTCCAGCCCTGTAAAAAGGAGCTTTGTAAAAGATCCTTACGTTTCACATTTTCCACATTCATCCCTCAAAGAGGGGGGAAAAAAAAAAAGGGGCTTTTTTGTTTTGCACCGACTCTTAAGGGGAAAAGGAGAAGGGTATGGTGCAGGCACCGTAGAAAATGAAATCTTAGATGTGTGTTCTCCCCCCTCACCATCATGAACCCAGGCAGATCATCCACCACAGTAAACTTTCCCTGCCCCAGGCTGTGGTAGGGGCTCACAGAGGCTCATGGTGTCCCCTTTCCTGCAGCCCAGGGGGTACAGGCTTCGTGTAGAACTGCCATTTGGCAAGCCCCACTACTAAGAATGCTGAGTTGCTTCCTGATCAAAGCCCTGAGACCATTATGCTGCTGTCCCAGCAGGAAACCTGGCTTTTCCCCTGCTCTCAGTGACAACTGTTGGGTCTGTAGTGCAGGGAGGAGAAGGTTCATCTGCTGGTCCCAAATACATTTTCCAGTCTTCCCTGACTTCAATCACCTAAATCCCATAACATGTTCATCTGCAAATTTTCATTCTTAGTTGTTCAAAATGGATTAACATAAGAAGGGACGCAAAGATGATGAGAGGGCTGGAGCACCTCCTTTATGAAGACAGGCTGAAGGAGTTGGGGTTGTTCAGCCTGGACAAGAGAAGGCTCAGGGGGGACCTCAGAGTAGCTTCTCAATACCTGAAGGCGGATACAGAAAGGCTGGGGTAGGGCTTTTTATTAGGGTACAGGATGGCAGGACTAGGAGTAATGGATGCAAATTGGAAGAGGGGAGATCTAGGCTGGATCTAAGAAAGAAGTTCTTTGCTGTGAGGGTGGTGAGTCATGGGAACAGGCTGCCCAGAGAGGTCATGGATGCCCCCTCCCTGGAGGTGTTTAAGGCCAGGCTGGATGAGGCACTGAGCAACCTGGTCTAGTGGGAGGTGTCCCTGCCCATGGCAGGGGAATTGGAGCTAGATGATCTTTAAGGTCCCTTCCAGCCAAAACCATTCTATGAGTCTATGATCTGTTTTCCTTTGGCCTGTGTATCAAATCCAGCCCAACAACCTAAATTACACAAAGAAATTGCTCTTCACAAGAGCAGAAATCACCAAGGATGTTACTGACAACACTGAGGCAGCACATTGGTGCAGTCAGATTGTAACTTGGGCAAAAGAATCAAAAAACCCACCATCTTTATATTCATCCAAACTCCTGATTTGGCTATTCAGATTTGGCAACATGTTCCTCTCCCTTGTCTGTGGTCATTCTGTGGTCTACATTCTGGAGAGCATCACAAGCTTGAATGAGATGCTCCATAACATTGTTTGAGTAACTTTTCAGAAGAACAGCTGCATTTCTGGAGTGCCTCTGCTCATATATGTCAGATGTATCTGACTTTCAAACCACCAGACTGGTACTGGAAACCTGTTGGTCTTCTCCTGACTGTGAACTTCTAAATTTTTCTCCTCTGCTCTCAATTTCAACAGCCAGCACAGCATCCCACAAGACTAGGCCTGTAACATCCATTTCCTAGGCTGAGAACACCAGTCTTTACATTACAGTAGCATTCAGATCCCTGCAACAGTCTGATCTGTCCCAATGAAGTCCTGCTTAGAGCAAGGAAATCTCCCTTGTACCCTCCTGGCTAAAAATATGAAAGAATTCTTGTTACAGTGAGAAGAAAAAAAAAAATCAATAGGTAGGACTTGCCTTGCCACCTGGATAGTAGCAAGGTCTGAAATCTCTTTACTAGGGACTTACTGGTGTTATGAAAATCTCAGAAATTCATAGAATGGTTTGGATTGGAAAGGACCTTAAAATGCTCCTAGTTCCAACCTTCCTACCATGAGCAGGGGAGACAATGAGCTTCCACATCTCTTATTACAGACAATGACCATGAAGAATCTATGTAAAATATATAGGTCACAATCAGGTTCCTGCAGAGGAGATCACATCATTCACTCAAACTAACTCCAAGAATGAATTCTGCAAACTAGATTTTGGGATCTGGGTAGCTCAGAGAGGTGGTGGAGGCCCCATCAATGCCTGGAGACATTCAAGGCCACGTTTGCTGAGGCTCTGAGCAACCTGATCCAGTGCAGGAAGTCCCTGCTCACTGCAGGGGGTTGGACTAGATGGCCTTTGAAGGTCTCTTCCAACTCAACACATTCCATGATTCTGTGATTCCAAAACAATACGAAGACCACATCACCCATTCTGATTCCCACCCTCCCCAGCATGAGCAGAGGACAGACCCCAGCAAGGACTTCACAGCACTCTGGTGCCAGAGCCAGCATGTGGAAGGCAAGGCAAAATCAGGCTTAGCCCAGCAGGACTCAGCAAGCAATTGACACCTCAACATCTTCAGAAGAGGCTGCAGAACCTTCTTGTTTGGGAAAAACACCAGCTGAAGAGGACCTACCTCCTCAAATGGACATATTCCCAGCTGAAAAGGACTGCCTAGCCCTTCCTGCCTTCCCTCCACTAACATGGGGTGTAATTCATTGAACACTTTAAGAAGAGCTTATTCTATCACAGAATCACTTAATATCAGGGATAGGAAGGGATATGTGGAGAGATGGCCTAGTCCATCCCCCTGCCAGAGCAGGAATACCCAGCTCGGGTCACACAGGAAGACATCCAGGTGGGGTTTGAATGTCTCCAGATGAGACCCCACACCCTTTCTGGGCAGCCTGTGCTACTGCTCTCTCACCCTCACCCTGATAAGGTTTTTTCTCCTATTTATGTGGAACCTTCTGTGTCCCAAGTCCTATATGTGTAAAAGAAATGCACTTTGGGGAGTGAAAGACTTTGCAAATACTTGCACTTCTCTTTAGGTTATTCAAAACCTTGAAATAAGATGCCATGTAAGATCAGTGGAACTCGAACAAGTCCTAGACAGAAAGGCAAGGAAAGAGTTAAGCACAGGAAGGTGAAACCTCCTATTTCTGCTTTAGGAACTTATTCAAAGGACTGAAATGGGAGCTGGTGGATTTGCCATCATTATACTGGAAAAATAAAGAGGTGCTTCAAGGCTCAGTGCTTCTACCTTTGCAAGAACTTTTCCATCCCCATCCAGACTTCAAAGAGAGGTGTCTGGGTTAGAAAATTAGCTCTTATTCATCAGGGAGTTATTTTTGATGCACTGTCAATACAGGAGATCACTGTAAGTATGAAAACTTCTTGTCACTTCAGCAGTGATTGGAATGTGATTTCCTTGAATGATGGGAGTCTAAGAAATTAATTTCTGAGCTGTGAAAATGTGTAGGCTTCTTCATCATTACCCAGCCCTTAGGAGAAGACTTTGGCTTAATAGTGTTACACAGATGTATTTCTGTAATGTCCTTCATTTAACACCTGCAAACAGTTATTTTCACAAACTTTCTCTCATTCCTTAAGTTGTGTTTCTTATTATCAGTAAGCTTAAGATAAATTATTATTACCTGAACCCAGGGAATTGATACTGCACAACAATAGGGATTACAAAACTAGATGAGTTTCCTAACTATAAATGAGAAGCCTGAACAAACCTTTTAACATTAAGGTAGACAGAGTGTGACATGAGCTGTTGGAACTTCAGACCAGAGAAGGAAGCGAGAGGCACCAGTAGAGTTTTGCTCATCTTCCATAATGGAGATTTGGTGTGAAACTAAATCTCCAAGCTCTGTGTCTGTCCAGCTCTTAAATCCCTCCAGAGATGGTGCCTCAACCCTTTCCCTGGGCAGCCTCTTCCAATGTTTGACAACATTTTCAGTGTCAAAATTCTTCCTAATATCCAGTCTAGCCCTAAACTTCTCTTCTTCCACACCACTACAATCACAGAATATTTTGTGTTGGAAGGGACCTGAAAGATCACCTAGTTCCAACCTCCCTGCCATATGCAGGGTCACCTCCTACTACACCAGGTTGCTCAGTGCTTCATCCAGCCTGGCCTTAAGCACTTCCAGGGATTGAGGGGACATCCACAACCTCTCTGGGCAACCCGTTCTAATGTCTCACCACTCTCACAGGGCAGAATTTCTTTCTTATATCCAGCCTGAAACTCCCCTCTTCCAACTTCCTAGTCCTGCCATCACATATCCTATTAAAAAGCCCTGCCCCAGCCTTTCTGTGGGACCCCTTCAGGTATTAAGAAGCTACTCTGTGGTTCTCATTGAGCCTTCTCTTGTCCAGGCTGAACAACCCCAATTCCTTCAGCCTGTCCTCATGAGGGAGGTGCTCTAGCCCTCTCATCATCTTTGTGGCATCATGACTGCTATGGTTACATTCCTGTTTTACCATACAATTTAGGAGAAAAAAAAAACCCAAAACCTCATTAAAGTCTTTCATGAAAATTTAAATACTGTGATCAGTTCCTTCTAGTTCCTGTATTTGGCCACTGAGAACTTCAGCCCAAGGAACACAACCTAAAAATATGAAATTTCTCTGCAGCAGCCTGCTTGAAATCATTATCTCCCACTGTAAGGTATCTTATTTTTATTTTTAAATAGGGAGGATCAACAAATGAGATTCCTGTCACTCTCTGACAGATACACAGATGGC